>CAWUFW010014849.1:0-392486 GCA_963921515.1 Calotriton arnoldi | reverse complement strand
GCAAAGCTGAGGCCCGTGGCTATCGTGGGTGACTTGAGACCGTGACCCCTGGACACCGAGCACATTTGCAAGTGCACCATCTTCTGGGTCTCCCAAGAAGTCGTGCTTTGGGCTCCGAGTAGCCCTAGCCTCCAGCACCACCTGCACCGAAGATCACTGGCCCCCACTCCACGAGTGTCCTGTAAGCCAGCTCCACGTGCGGCGTCACAAGGCTCCTTCGCGGTCGCTAGCCCGTTGGCTAGTAGCCCTTAACGAAGGCCAATCTTTTCTTTACTTGGCAGTCTGGTTGCTCCAGGCCTGCCCTCACTTACCCTTGCTGGGTGAGTTCCCCAGACCTTGCTGGTCTGCATCATCGACGATCTACATCTTACTCGAGACTTGCCGTTGTTAAGGCTTGTTGGGTCCAATCTGGTCGCCGACACCTCTGCACTCGACCGACATCAAGCAACAGCCCGAATCCTGCTCCTGGTCGCCGACAACGCCTCCCGGACCTCGTGGCTGAAGAGTCAAGACGACCGTCATCGAATCTGAAGCACTCGACATCGGTGGGCATCTGTCCATCGCCTCCTGGTCACTGGCTAGTGACCCAGACTCTGTCCCCTCTGCTTTCAGGTTCTTCAGAACTCCGATCCACTCTTGGATCCACCCGGACACTTTTCTCCTGGTCGCCAGCAGCACTTTGCAGCAGATCGCCATAAGAACCGACTGACGAAACCCGACCCCGAAAGGCACCTATGCACCCGGCTTCCCTGGGTGAGGTAACACGAGTACTCCGGTGCTCCCGTGGGTAGAGACTCTTCAAAGTCCTAGATCTCAAAGGGTTTTGTCCTAGTCCTCTTCTAAGTGTCCCTTTCCTCTATTTTCCCGATCCCGACTTTCTCCATAGAAGTTAACGGCGTATCGCGGTTGTGTATTTACACTGCACGCGTCTCCCGTGGGTCCCCTGTGTCACTACCTTGGGTGGTTCCTTGTGGTCCAAGCACTTCTAGAGGCTCTAGGCCTAGTGTCTAGTTCAGTCGTGGTTCGCATACCACTTTATTGGTATATGGTTTGGTACGCCCTAGGGCCCAAACGTGTATTTGTGCTATTACTGTGATTTAAGATCTTATAACCTATGTACTTTCGAACTCTAGCCTCATAAAGAGACTAGAGGGGTGTGTTTAGTAATAAATACATATATTTTGAATATATACCTGGTGTGGTGCCCTTTCATTTGGTCACTCAAGAGATTATAGACTGGTAAAACAAGCTGCTTTACATTCCTTCAAGACTTAGCCTGAAGGCTGCTCTCCACAGCTACCACTAGGATAGCTTTCAATAAGGTTGTCTTTAACCTACCTACCATAAGAGTCGATTTGGACTGGTGCAAGGTGCCCACTATAATTAGTGGACAGCATATGCCAGGCCAACTTCTCACAACAATCAACAATTAGCAACAAATGAGGGCTCCCGTCCCATCAGCCTGGTCATGGAAGTGCCAACGGAATCATCAGCACAGATCCAACACACTTGTATAGCAATGTTGCACTGACAACACAGATGAGTCCTTCCCCATTGATGCCCAAACCTGCATGTTCACTGGAGATGGCCACACAGTCAGGGAAGTAGACGAATAGAACAATGGCAGGCACAACAGATGTGCAGGGGTGGAAGCCACAGATGTGAAGTTGCCAATCTAAGTAGGAAATCTCATTGCCAAATACTGAACACATGACACCCTCAGATGCTGCTATGGATGACATGGATACACCACAGGATAGGACACATAACCCCTGGACCACATGGGTTCCTGCACAGTAACACTTCATTATCATGAGACCAAATATCACCATCACTGCAGCAAGGGCATTGTTAGCATCATCAACATCATGTACATCAGAAGCAAAAGCACTAGAGAACAGAAAGTTGCTTTATTCAGCATATGTGGCATTAAAAGTAGAAGTCCGGTAGAACATAAACAAAGGCCAATGGCCAGTCCATCAACAAAGTCACAAGTGGGTGCCTGCACAAAACCAGGGACAATCCACTAGGAGGGGCAACCGGGGGGGGGGTAGGCCAGGCACCGCAGGGACAGGATCAGGGCTCACCAGGAGGAAGCAGGGAAGGGGTGGTGGGTGCTGGAGAGCCACTGACAACTGCAGTGGAGGTGTCTGACATGGTGTGTGCCGGCACAACTGGGGGGCATGGCTCAGATGTTGTGGGTGCCGGCACGACTGCAGTGGACCCTGCAGATGGAGTGGACAGGTCCGCCACTGCAGTGCCCAAGTCAGACAGGGTGGTAGTGGACTCCACTGCAGTGCCTACCACCAGGGGAGGAGAATGGGGAACAGGCAAGGTGGGCTGGACAGAGGGGAGGACACCCTCACCACATCAGTGGCACAGACAAGCGCAGCGGGGGGTGTGGTGCCGGGAGAGCAAGTGGCAGGGGAGAAGGCCGGAGCCTCTTGGGGATGGTATATCTGTGGGTGGGGGAACCTGGGGCAGGGTGTAGCGGGGGCACCTGTGGAGTGGGGGCCTGAGGGATGGAGGAAGGTGACCTGGTGCTTGAGCTGCAGGGCGGCGGCGGGGTCTTGCTCTTACCACTCCGGGGGGACTTGCGGGTGGGGGCCTCAGTCTGTCTGTGCCTGGGGGAGGGTGTCCGGGGGCGAGGGGCACTCTGCTCCGTGTGGGGGGGTTTCCTCTTCCCCCTGGATGCTGGGGCAGCTGGATCGGAGGGGAAGAGGCCGAGGTCACTGAGGAAGAGGCGCTGGGTCTTTGGGGTTGCAGGTGAGGCAAGGGAGGGTGCTTTGGAGGGAGAGGCAAGTGAGGACTGCGCAGTGCCCGTGGATGCGTGTGTGTGTACCAGGGCCCCATCCCCTGTGAGTCTGGTTTCAGTCCCCTGACTGTGCGTGCGTGTGCGTTTAGTTTGTGGCGTGTGTGTCTGTGTGCTGGATGTGTGTGTGCTGGTGTGTGCCTGTGCCGGTGTGTGTGTGCTTGGGACGGGCAAGGTGCTGGGGAGTGTGGATGGAGCAGAGGCAGGAGGGGTGAGGGACTGTCTGAGGAGGGACACTGCTGCCATCAGGGAGGAGTCCATGGACCTGTTGCCCCTCTGTAGGTCAGACATGCCCGATGAGATGCCCTCCATGAACGACACCAGCTGAGTCAACAGTGCGGTGTGCGCATGGAGGACACTCAGCATGGCTGTCTGCCCTACATGGAGCTGGTGAAGGAGGTACACAGACTCCTCACTCAGGGCAGCAGGGGACACAGGGGCAGGGGGTGCGGTGCCTGGGCCAAAGGAGACACGCTCCCGAACATGGGAGCCTCCACGGACCTGGGGAATGGGAGCCGATGGGAGGGCGGTGGTGGTGCTGGTGGTGGCGGGGACAGCAACACTAGCTGGGGTGTGGTGGCTGCTGACACCCGCCTCCACAAGGGAGTCATCCTCCGAGTTGCTCTGGTCCTCAGCTGAGGTGGATGGTGCTGAGGATTCCTCGGTGTGGCTCCCCTCGCCCTCCGTGCCACTGGGTCCCTCCGACCACTCCTCGGCTGCTGACCCAGTCTGGCTCTCTGGCTCCTCCTGGTCCGTGGAGCTGTCCCCTTCCGTGGCCATGGATGTATCTGCAAACAATGGGGAAACAGACAGACATCAGTCACCTGCACCAAACGCACACACCACTGTGAGCACAGCACATCACAGAGCAAGGCCTGGCATCATTAGTTGTACATTGCTAAAAGTGCCCTAACTGAACAGGAGAAGCCAATTGTCAGTCTGATGCCAAGCATGGCACTCACATCCCACATGGCCTTGCACCCATCTGTCTGGTGTCTGTTGGATTGCAACACCCCAGTGTGGACACATGCACCAAGTACACAGTAGTTGGACAGTGCAGAGGACACGGTGTGGACACATCACAGCTCTTGCCACTGAGTCAGTACAGGTTTCCGGATGAAAGGGATGCCCAGAGTCAAATAGGAAATGCATGTGATGCATACCAGCGACAGACACCATGATGCACCCATGTCCTGATAGCCAGCGCCACTATGGTGTGTATGTAGCACATGTCACTCCCCTGCAGGACCACAAATAAGTTGACACATGCCATGGCAGAGGCATGACTGTTAAGTCATACATCACTGTCTCAGTGATGTATGACTTGGCAGCCAGACAACAACACTATGCACTGTGTCACAATAGTAGGTCATGGGGAATGCAAGTCCTGGAGCTGCACAAGTGCACATGTACATCCCCCACACAACACATCATCTCAACCCTCATCTGTCCAGGTCACACCTATTGGACATATGGGAGACCTGTGACACTACCCTCTGAACCTGAGCCCCTCACAATTTGCTGTGAATGGGGAACAGCTGCCTGAACATCACATTTGCATACCCCAGTCTGCACGGGCAGCTGATCAAACACCTATGTGACACACAAGTATCGTCTCCTATGGTCACATCTCCAGGGGCATGCTGAGCCCCTACCAAGAAACACCCCAGCAGTCCTGGCAACTAATCCACAGCACACTGACACAGAGGCAGACACCGGAGGGGTCAAATCACTGTGCACAATGTGTCAGCTGATACACGGGAGTGGGAGTACAGAGTGCATTGCATGGCCTGGAGTAGGCATGACTGTCCTGCTCCACATGAATGAGGGATGTGCCCTGGACAGTGGATAGCTGGCTATGTATGTGTGACACACGTAATCTGCACACTCCTGGGGCACAAACATTGTTCCCACCCGCTGCATGGGCGTGTGCCACATACCCCAGGCACATGTGGTGGCTCAGCTCAGCAAGTGGACCGCATATCAAAGCAACACGCAGATCACATGTCCAAACCCAGGCGTGTGAACAATGGACCCACCCATGATGCCCACAACAGAGTTAGGGAAACAGATGCTGTCCCCCACCTTTAGTGAAGCAAACTGCAAGGACACAGTCCCAAGTGACACAATTCCCTGACTGTAAGGGCCACACCTGGGTATCAGATGAGCAGTGGGCAGTGCACAATAGAGGGACATGGCTCCTGGACAACATGACCGCTGCACTGTGGCAGTTGAACCAGGCCAGAGGAGGGCACAAAGCATGTAATACAGAGTTCACAGTGCAGTCTTTGACTCACCCCCTCCTTGCTGCTGTCTGGCCTTCAGCTGCCCATCCAGGTCTGGAAACACCACCGCCAGGATCTGGAGCATGTGGGGGTCAGGGTCCGTGTTCCGCCCCTCCTGCGAGGAGGCGACAGCTTCAGCTGGACCCATGCAATCCTCCGGGTCCAGCCCCGAAGGTCCTGCCACCTCTTCTGGCAGTTGCGGATCCGGCGCTTGTAGACCCCCACGGACCGGACAGCCCGGACGATGTCCTTCCAGATTTCCTGCTTCCGATGGGCATTAACCTGTCAGGATGACAAAGTGAAAAGGCCATTACCACACATGCAACATATCCGTACATGACACAGTTGTATATACATGTCTCAATCACAGGGGCACATGATGTACACAGGCAGTGCAAAGCTGACCATGGACAGTTTGCCAGACGTCACTACATGGTATCATTGCATGGGAAGTAAAACCATGTTCAAATGCACTGTCACTGCACCATACCTGTCCAGTGCAAGTCACTACACACTATGGGGGGTGACAACTACTCAGTGAGCCTGCTAGCCAGTGGCGTGCAGACTCTCAGCCTTGCTAGTCAGACAAAATGCACATTCAGAAAGGCAGTGCACAGAACACTCACCTGCTCCCCTGGTGTCCCATACAGCTTGCTGTACTGTGGAAGTAGGCTGTCCAGCAGGGCCTGGTTCTCTTCAAGGCTGAAGGCTGGGGCTCTCTCCACAGTACGTGCCATTGCAGGGTCCAGAGGGGCAGAGACAGCAGCAGTGCAGTGGCAGATGTCGTCTTGGAGCATGTAGTGCAGGCAAGTGGGCTCTCAGGGGTACAGCCAGCAATATATATGTGCTGGAGAGGCAGATACTGTCCCTTGTGTCCAAAGTGATAGGTCCAAGTCGTTTGCATCTTCTGAATCTGGCCAATCCATGGAATAGCAGCACCAAAACACGCCCACAGCATCCTTCAAATCTTCAACTTCATGACATACATGATTTTGCAACATTGTTGTGGGTGACCAACTGATTTTCCAGCAACCGACTCGTTCGAAATTCGAAAACGCGTCCGTTGCCAGGCAAGCCCATTGTCAATGGGTGCGCACCGATCGGTCCATTGCGGTACAACGCGCACAGGGGTACAACGCGTACCCGCACACATTGAAAGCAATGGGCCGGCCGGAGGCACCGATCGGTCCATTGCAGTTCAACGCGCACAGGGGTACAACGCGTACCCGCACCATTGAAAGCAATGGGCCGGCCGGAGGCACCGATCGGTCCATTGCAGTTCAACGCGCACAGGGGTACAACGCGTACCCGCACACATTGAAAGCAATGGGCCGGCCGGAGGCACCGATCGGTCCATTGCAGTTCAACGCGCACAGGGGTACAACGCGTACCCGCACACATTGAAAGCAATGGGCCGGCCGGAGGCACCGATCGGTCCATTGCAGTTCAACGCGCACAGGGGTACAACGCGTACCCGCACACATTGAAAGCAATGGGCCGGCCGGAGGCACCGATCGGTCCATTGCAGTTCAACGCGCCCAGGGGTACAACGCGTACCCGCACACATTGAAAGCAATGGGCCGGCCGGAGGCACCGATCGGTCCATTGCAGTTCAACGCGCACAGGGGTACAATGCGTACCCGCACACATTGAAAGCAATGGGCCGGCCGGAGGCACCGATCGGTCCATTGCAGTTCAACGCGCACAGGGGTACAACGCGTACCCGCACACCTTGAAAGCAATGGGCCGGCCGGAGGCACCGATCGGTCCATTGCTGTTCAACGCGCACAGGGGTACAACGCGTACCCGCACACATTGAAAGCAATGGGCCGGCCGGAGGCACCGATCGGTCCATTGCAGTTCAACGCGCACAGGGGTACAACGCGTACCCGCACATTGAAAGCAATGGGCCGGCCGGAGGCACCGATCGGTCCATTGCAGTTCAACGCGCACAGGGGTACAACGCGTACCCGCACACATTGAAAGCAATGGGCCGGCCGGAGGCACCGATCGGTCCATTGCAGTTCAACGCGCACAGGGGTACAACGCGTACCCGTACACTGAAAGCAATGGGCCGGCCGGAGGCACCGATCGGTCCATTGCTGTTCAACGCGCACAGGGGTACAACGCGTACCCGCACACATTGAAAGCAATGGGCCGGCCGGAGGCACCGATCGCTCCATTGTAGTTCAACGCGCACAGGGGTACAACGCGTACCCGCACACATTGAAAGCAATGGGCCGGCCGGAGGCACCGATCGGTCCATTGCTGTTCAACGCGCACAGGGGTACAACGCGTACCCGCACACATTGAAAGCAATGGGCCGGCCGGAGGCACCGATCGGTCCATTGCAGTTCAACGCGCACAGGGGTACAACGCGTACCCGCACACATTGAAAGCAATGGGCCGGCCGGAGGCACCGATCGGTCCATTGCTGTTCAACGCGCACAGGGGTACAACCCGTACCCGCACACATTGAAAGCAATGGGCCGGCCGGAGGCACCGATCGGTCCATTGCAGTTCAACGCATCACTGTACATGTGACTGGCATATGTCAGCATGCCTGTCTCAGATGGACATATGCCAGCCACAGATAGCTCCCAGGGAGTGAGGGGCACACCTACCACACGACAGCCTGTCCAAACTTTATCATAAGGCATGTAAGGCTGCATTTCCTATTGTGTGTATGTTGGTGTACATGTTGTCCTGTGGGTGTCACCTGTGGGCAGCCACCCCCAGGCTGTGCACGTGTTCATGGGGACAGGATCCTGGGTGTTACGTGTACGTGACCACTGTGATGTGCAACTGTTCATATCTGTGCATGTGCCATGGTCACATTTCACAGTGGTGTATGTGTATGTCATGTCACATACCCCGTGAGTCCCATGTGGGACGGTATGTTTGAGCCAGGGTGTCCCAGTGGCACAATAGTGATGGTCCTCCACAGTCTTTGTGCATGTGGTGTTTACAATGTCTCTGATTTCATGTGCACAATGGGAGACAGTCTCCACATCCACGTTGTGTGTGCATGGACTCTGATGTTGTGCGTGTGTGTCACAGACGTCCATGTCTGTCCTGCCGTGGCAAGTGGGGCCACTACCTGTGGGGGTCATGGTTGTTTTGCTGTGGTGTATACATGATACTCCATGTAATGCCAGTGTCCATGTGGCATTACAGGGTCCCTGGGAATGTACCTGTCGTTGAGCTGTGGTGCCTGGGGCACATCTGTCCTCACATGTCCCTGTGGGGTGTTATTGTGACACGGCAGCAGGAGATGGGAACTGTGACACGGCCTCATGATATCCAATGGGCCAACCTGGGACTAATTGATGCCACCTGTTGGACCGTGTTGACAGATGTTGGCCATGTATGTACCATACATGTCCTTCCGGTACTGCACACTTCATGTAGTTGCGCCTCATAATGATGTATGTTGGGATCTTGAGTGTGTTCAATGCCGCATATGTGGGGTGACTGACAATCTTGCTTACTTCTCCTCTGCACTGCAGGGCTCCTGCTGTCCATCGGCCATTCCCAGACCTGGCAACGATGGTGGAACGGGACAGCATCCGACGGTACCGCTTCACCAGGCAGCTGATTGAGGATTTGGCAGTGCAGTTGTCCCCACATTTGCAGCCTGGCCGGCCGTATCCTACAGCGCTGACCCCCAAGGTGAAGGTGATGGCAGCCCTACACTTCTTTGCCACTGGTACCTTCCAACATACTGTGGCGACTGCTGGTGGGATGTCACAGACCATGTTCAGCCGTGTGCTCCGCGATGTTTTGGCGGCAATGTTGCTCTTCCTGAACCGGTACATCTATTTCCCTAGACTGCGACGACTCACTGACGTGAAGAGTGACTTTTATGCCCTGGGGAGGATGCCGCATGTAATTGGCTCCATTGATGGGACACATGTGGCTTTGGTACCACCACAGGCCCAGGAGCAGGCCTACAGGAACCGCAAGCACTACCACTCGGTCAATGCACTGGTGGTGTGTCTTGCAGACATGACCATCACACACGTGTGTGCCCGTTTCCCTGGTTCAGCACACGATGCCTTTGTGATGAGGAGTAGTCGCATCCCCAGGATGATGGCACAGATGCAGAACCAGCGTGCCTGGCTTGTCGGTGTGTACTGACTTTGTGCCATTGTGTGTGATCTGATCTGTAGTATTCCGCCCACTGTTCCAAGTCAGCTAATGTGCACTTGTCTGTCCGTAGGTGACTCGGGATACCCCAACATGCCGTGGTTGCTGACACCCCTCAGGAACCCTGTGACACCTGCCCAGATGCGCTACAATGAGGCACATGGTCGGACCAGGAGAGTGATTGAGCGGACCTTTGGTTTCCTGAAGAGCCGCTTCCGCTGCCTGGACAAGACCGGAGGGTCCCTCCCATATGCCCCTGCGAAAGTGTGCAAGATTATCATCATCTGCTGCATGCTCCACAACCTGGCAGTGCGGAAGGAGTTGCCTCTCATCCAGGATGACAATGACCAACATCCGCCACCTGTGGAGGATCCTGGCCTGGACCACGATGCCAGTGACGATGATGATGATGATGATGATGATGGTGATGGTGATGTCCGCACACAGCTCATCACCAACTTCTTTAGCTGAATGTGAGTATCCTGAGGTGTCATGTCAATGATGTGAGTTGGCATGATGTGTGGGTGGTGCTCTGGTGCTGTGGGAGTGTGTCCATGGGCCACTTGACTGGATGTGTGTTGCGATGTGTGCTAACAGGTGGGCTGTACTCCCCAACAGTGTTGACATGCTAACTTGGTTCTGGGTGGGTATCTTGTAACATGTATTGTGCATGTGTTTTGCTGTTCTGTCCTGTACTCCATTGCTTTTGACTGTGTGTCATTTCTGTCCTTCACAGGGTACTTTCAGATTCGTTTGGTCAACTGTGTCCACCGACGACGTGATTGCACATCCAGGCTGGTAGCTGTTGTGTCCCTACAGGTGATGTGCGCCACACCCATGGACTTCCTTCCGTCTACAGTTGTTGACTGTGTGCCCGCTGCCAGGTGGGGTTACCTTGCATCTGTAGTGGTTACGGCATGTTGCAACTGTGTAATAAACCTGTGCTTCACTTTGTGATGTGCGTTGTCTGTGGTCACATATTTGACTGCCATTTGCTTACTGCACCTGTGGGCTACTTGACTACAACTGGGAATGGGTGTGGTGTCTGTGCATTGCACCGTCTTCCCTGGCAACATCAGTGTAGGCAATGAGTCAGATGGCCTAGGTGTGTATGTGCCGTGTAGCCCTGGTGGTGTGTCTCCCTCATGTGTGTCATGTTTCCTGTACTCACATGCCTGTGTTGTCCTTGCTGTTGCAGTTCGCATACACAGTGTAATTTTGCAGTTCATCATCCCCATAACAGCACCCACGTTGGAATCACGACAGAGGCAAGTATGGTGTATTAGTGTGTTTATTGTGATACATTTGTGTTAATAGTGCATAGGATGGGTTGTGCTGTACATGAATCTTGCAATCCCAAGTTCCTAGGTGAATTGAAAGTCCGGGTAGACAGGATCGCCAGTATCGGGGCCACAGTTGTCTGACACATTGGTCCAACTTGTACTCCCCATGCAATGTGTGGGAGTAGTGTTGCCGTCAACAGGGTGAACAGTCTGTGCACAAAGGCGAACATCCAGAACAGGTTCAGGCTTCCTGGGAGTTGCGCTTGGCCATCGGCCTCTCACTTTTCCCTCCTCGGACGACCCCTCTTCTTGGGGGGGCCCTCAAGTGCAGGCTGCTGCGGTGCAGGGGACTCTCCGCCAGAGTCCTCCTCCCTCCCTGTGGCAGTTGCAGTTTGTTCGGCACCAGATGTTGTTGGCACACAGGGAGGTGTGGACTGGTTGCTGTTCATCTGGCGGAGGCATTGTAAAATGTCCCTGTGCACCGCCGTCATCTCATGCAGTGCATCCCACTTGGACTCCACGCGGGACATGTGTGAGTCCACACGGGACATGTGTGACTCCACGTGGGACATGTGGGAGTCCAAGCGGGCATGATGGGCAGCCTGCTGCTGTTTAATGTCTCTGAGGAGCCCCACTACCTGGCTGAGCTCTCCGGTGCTGGACTGGTACGCATCAGCTATGCGTACCAGTTGTGGGTCATCATGCACACCAGCAACGTCTGCAAGCAGCGACCTCTGTCTCCCACCCCTCCCACCACCCCTGCTGACATGTGCAGTGTGTGCAGTGGCACGCAAAGATAACCCTGGTCCACCTTGGGGGTTGGTGGTGGTGGTGGTGGCCATGGCCCCAGGTTGGTCCAGGGTCACTGTGCTGGTGTTGCTCCTTATTCTGTCCATGTCGGCAGGGATGGTATTCGTGGTGACAGTCGTTGGAGGGGTGGGTGCAGGGGGTGCAGCTGGTGGTCCTGCTGGTGCTGCAGCTGGTGGTCCTGCTGGTGCTGCATGTTGACTTGCACCGGATGTGCCAGGTTGTTCTTCATCGTCCGAGGAGGACAGAGGCTGTACGACGCCAGTGAGCTCGGCATCCTCTTGAGCCTGGGACTGGGACTCCTCAGCGTCTGCTGCTGTGTCCCCATCATCACCTGTTTTTGGGAGACACAAACAATGTATGTCATGTTTCTGCAGGCATCAATGGTTGACACACATGACAGTTGTGACTGTGCCTCTGGGTGCGGGCCTGTACATTGCATTGTCCTGAGTCGTCACAGTCAGGGGTTGATATTGGTGTGGCACATTGTCCTGCATTATTTGGGCATTTCTATGTATTTTCTGGGGTGTGAACATGGTCTGCATTGGTTGTGTTTGGTTGGCAGCCGGACCTCCTTCCCACCCACCCAGCCAGTCAGTTATCCCACCATGGAACGTGCTTGCGTTGCAGGGAGTGTAAGTTGTCTCTCAGGATGTCAGTCAGTGGTGTCCTGCTGTTTGTTGGTGCACAGTTGCCAGCAGGGCCTTGTGCTCCCCACAGCAGTAGCCAGTGTCCGCCATCTTGTGAGTCCTTCTCCACTCCCTGTGATGTGAGCATGGTTCAGGGTGGTGTTGATGGGACAGTTGTGGGGGTGACCAATATCAGTGACTACGACTCCCATCATGCTATTGCCTCCACCCCCTTCCCAGCATGCCCATGCTTCCTTCCTTTTGACTCTGCTTCCCTGTGGGGTGGGCTGGCTGTGCTGACAGGATGGCTGGGAGTGTTGTCCTGGCAGTTGTTTGGCTAAGAGTCCCAAGAGTGTCCCTGTGCTTCACACAACATAACCCAGGGTGGTGGTTCTTTGTGGGATCTTGTGTTGGGATGGAGGGCATTGCATACTACCAGGTGGGTACTGTGGAGTTTGTGTTGGGGTGTGTGTGTGAGGGGAGGTGCTTGTGACTATAGTCAGTGCTGCAAGTCCCCCTTCCCACCCAGCCAGCCAGATATCCCACCATGGAACGTGCTTGCATTGCAGGGAGTGGAAGTTGTCTTTCAGGATGTCAGTCAGTGGTGTCCTGCTGTTTGTTGGTGCACATTTGCCAGCAGGGCCTTGTGCTCCCCACAGCAGTAGCCAGTGTCAGCCATCTTGTGAGTCCTTCTCCACTCCCTGTGATGTGAGCATGGTTCAGGGTGGTGTTGATGGGACAGTTGTGGGGGTGACCAATATCAGTGACTACGACTCCCATCATGCTATTGCCTCCACCCCCTTCCCAGCATGCCCATGCTTCCTTCCTTTTGACTCTGCTTCCCTGTGGGGTGGGCTGGCTGTGCTGACAGGATGGCTGGGAGTGTTGTCCTGGCAGTTGTTTGGCTAAGAGTCCCAAGAGTGTCCCTGTGCTTCACACAACATAACCCAGGGTGGTGGTTCTTTGTGGGATCTTGTGTTAGGATGGAGGGCATTGCATTCTACCAGGTGGGTACTGTGGAGTTTGTGTTGGGGGTGTGTGTGAGGGGAGGTGCTTGTGACTATAGTCAGTGCTGCAAGTCCCCCTTCCCACCCAGCCAGCCAGATATCCCACCATGGGACGTGCTTGCATTGCAGGGAGTGGAAGTTGTCTCTCAGGATGTCAGTCAGTGGTGTCCTGCTGTTTGTTGGTGCACATTTGCCAGCAGGGCCTTGTGCTCCCTACAGCAGTAGCCAGTGTCAGCCATCTTGTGAGTCCTTCTCCACTCCCTGTGATGTGAGCATGGTTCAGGGTGGTGTTGATGGGACAGTTGTGGGGGTGACCAATATCAGTGACTACGACTCCCATCATGCTATTGCCTCCACCCCCTTCCCAGCATGCCCATGCTTCCTTCCTTTTGACTCTGCTTCCCTGTGGGGTGGGCTGGCTGTGCTGACAGGATGGCTGGGAGTGTTGTCCTGGCAGTTGTTTGGCTAAGAGTCCCAAGAGTGTCCCTGTGCTTCACACAACATAACCCAGGGTGGTGGTTCTTTGTGGGATCTTGTGTTGGGATGGAGGGCATTGCATACTACCAGGTGGGTACTGTGGAGTTTGTGTTGGGGTGTGTGTGTGAGGGGAGGTGCTTGTGACTATAGTCAGTGCTGCAAGTCCCCCTTCCCACCCAGCCAGCCAGATATCCCACCATGGAACGTGCTTGCATTGCAGGGAGTGGAAGTTGTCTCTCAGGATGTCAGTCAGTGGTGTCCTGCTGTTTGTTGGTGCACATTTGCCAGCAGGGCCTTGTGCTCCCCACAGCAGTAGCCAGAGTCAGCCATCTTGTGAGTCCTTCTCCACTCCCTGTGATGTGAGCATGGTTCAGGGTGGTGTTGATGGGACAGTTGTGGGGGTGACCAATATCAGTGACTACGACTCCCATCATGCTATTGCCTCCACCCCCTTCCCAGCATGCCCATGCTTCCTTCCTTTTGACTCTGCTTCCCTGTGGGGTGGGCTGGCTGTGCTGACAGGATGGCTGGGAGTGTTGTCCTGGCAGTTGTTTGGCTAAGAGTCCCAAGAGTGTCCCTGTGCTTCACACAACATAACCCAGGGTGGTGGTTCTTTGTGGGATCTTGTGTTAGGATGGAGGGCATTGCATTCTACCAGGTGGGTACTGTGGAGTTTGTGTTGGGGGGTGTGTGTGAGGGGAGGTGCTTGTGACTATAGTCAGTGCTGCAAGTCCCCCTTCCCACCCAGCCAGCCAGATATCCCACCATGGAACGTGCTTGCATTGCAGGGAGTGGAAGTTGTCTCTCAGGATGTCAGTCAGTGGTGTCCTGCTGTTTGTTGGTGCACAGTTGCCAGCAGGGCCTTGTGCTCCCCACAGCAGTAGCCAGTGTCAGCCATCTTGTGAGTCCTTCTCCACTCCCTGTGATGTGCGCATGGTTCATGGTGGTGTTGATGGGACAGTTGTGGGGGGCAATATGTGTGACTGCGACTCCCATGATGCTATTGGCTACACTGACTTGGCCAGCATACACAGAATTCCTTCCTTTGAGTGGTCTTCACTGTGTGTTGGTGTTGTTGTGGTGGCTACATGTCTGGATGTGTTTGTTAGTTCTATTTGTGCCACTGCCTAGCTGTAGTTGTAGTTGTGTTTGTACATGTGATGGCACGGTTGGATGTAACTTTTTTGATGGCATGTGTTGTGTTTATCTGACTGACATACACATTTTGGGATGATTCTGTTCTGGTTGCTGTGTAATTGCTATGAGTGCATGGTTTGACTCTCCCCTTGACAGTGATGTGTGTGTGTTTTGTGGCAGAATATTGTGTACATTTGTTGTGTACTCACCAGGCTCTGGGATGTTCTCTAGTCCATATACGCTCACTGGCGGAAGGATGGCCCGCACCTTCTCCTCCCAGGGCCTGAGGTATACTGGCTTGGCAGGAGGGCCACTGCCGGTGTATTGGCTGATGAGGTAGTCTTTCTTGAGCAGCTCCCGGACCCTCCTGCGCACGTCATACCACCTGTTCTGGATGTCGGTCTTTGTGCGCAGACATGGTGATTGTGCGTTCACCCTGTTGATGATCCTCTCCCACATCTTGGTTTTCTGGGAGATGGGGGTCTGTTGGACCAGTGCGCCAAACAGCTGTGGCTCTACCCTGAGGATCTCGTCTACCAGGACTTCCAATTCACAATCTAGGAACTTGTGATTCTTCTTGGGGGGCATGGTGATGGGTGGTGATGGTGAGTGATGTGTGTGTTGGTGTGCAGGTGAGGGTGTGTGAGTGTGTGTTTTGCTGGGTGTATGTGAGGTAGGTATTTGTTGGTGTGCTGATGGTGTGTGGCTTGTGTGAGGGATGAGCTGTGGGTGTGTGGTTGCTTTCTCTTGGGTGCTGGCAGTGGAATGGCATTTGCAAAGGCTCATGGTAGTGATTTGTGTCCTTTATATAGGTGGAGTTGTGGGTGTGTCTTTGTTCTCTGTCCCCACCCCCAGTATTTATTGGCTTGGTAATTGCTTGTTTGGCCTTTTTTTGGGTGATTTTTCCTTTGTGCTGTTTGTGTATGTTGGAAACGTTCGTGTGACCGAGTCGGACCCTGCATTGGTCTCGTACGGTGTTCTCCGTTTCGTTCACACTGTGTTTGTGCAGTTTTCTATGCTGCATACGCGTCGGTCGCGGTGTATTGTGTTGCTTCGGCTCGGTTTTGTATGCGTGTCGGTCGTACGGCTTGTCCTCCGTCCGACTCGCTCGTGGTTTTCGGTTTGGAGTTAGCGTGTACGTTTCGGTCGGATTTGTTCCGGGTGCGTGTCGGTCGGTTGGATTCGCGTGTTTTTCCGGCCGGATTGCTGTTTTCCGTGCGGCTCGGTCGGTCGACTTGGTTTCGTTACGTGTTGGTCGGATTTTTCGCGCCTTGCATCGTACTTGGCGTGTCGTGCGCCACGGGTACGTGTCGGTCGGTATTTTTTCCGGATCCGAGTCGGTCGGTGCTTTTTCCGGCCCGAATCGGAATCGACCCCAGAATGTTAAAACCAACTTCACTAAAAGATGTATTTTACCATTCTGAGTTCAGGCATACTAAACTCGAATTTCTACCTAGTTCCCTGAGTCAGCTAGGATTATAAGATGTTATAATCAAACTGCCCATTCTGGCCTATGGGGAACAGGTAGCCTCGCAATAGTGAAAAACGAAAATGGCTGTAATTCACTATTAGGACATGCCACACACACCAGGGCATGTCCCACCTTATCCTTACAATGCACCCTGCCCGTGGGCCTACCATAGGGGTGTCTGATATGAAGAAAAGGGGAGGTTTAGGGACTGGTAAGTGGGTGCACTTACCAAGTCGGCATGGCGGTCACAGACTGCACACAGGCTCTGCAATGGCAGGCCTGAGACACACTTTACAAGCTGCTGCTGTGGGTGGCACAACCAGTGCTGCAAGCCCACCAGCAGCATTTGATTTACAAGCCCTGGGCACACTCAGTGCACTGTACTAGGGTCTGACAGTAATTCAAATAAGCCAAACATGGAGTCACTAATTCATATCACAATTTACCAAAGGGAGCACTTGTACTTTGGCACTGATTAGCAGTGGCAAAGTGCCCATGAACATCTAGTCCAGCAAAAACATATCGACAACAGTGGAGGCATTATGAAAAAATGGAAGGGAGACCCACGCCAAGGATGCCAGGTCTAACAGATGACGAACCCCAAGTCTTGAAGGAGTTGGGTTGTCCAAGCTAGATGAAGTAGTACTGTATCCACACTCTGGGCCATGATAAGGATGTCGTCTAGATAAATGATAAGTCTCACCCCTCTCTCCCTCAGATATTGTACCACCTGCTTGAGGAGTTTGGTGAAGCACCAGAGGGCAGACGAAAGTCCGAAGGGCATGGTGGAAAATTCGAACCATCGGGGTCCCCATTGGAATTGTAAGAACCTCTGATGTGGAGGGAAAATGGCTAATGCCAGATAAGCATCTTTTAGATCGAGACGCACCATCCAATCTTTTTGTAATAGAAGGTCTCTTAGTAGATGTATGCCCTCCATTTTGAAATGGCGATACACTACCCAAGAATTGAATTCTTTGAGGTTCAAAACCAGTCTGAAACCCTGATCTTTCTCTGGTACCAAGAAAATTGTACTGGTGAAACCGTGAGGATGGGGTACCCTCTCTACAACTGCCCCTTTTTTCATCAGAGATCTCACTTCTTCGTCTATGAAAGACATCTCTACTCAGGAAAAATGTAGAGGTTCTGGTCTGCACTTCTGCTGAGGGGAGGAATAAAAGTCTATCTGAAAGCCCTGTACCGTCTGAAGTACCCAAGGGTCTTGTGTCAAACTCTCCCACTTGTGAAGAAACAAAGCAATTCAGCCTCCCACCAATACTTCTCCAGCTTGAATCAGGTTTACCTGTACAGGAGGGTTCGCCGGCATTGTTCTGTCCTCTAGAACCGTCTCGGTTTTGCTTGCCTCTGCCACCTCGGTTACAAGTGTTGTAGAAATTTGAGCGGTGGGCTCCGCCACGTCCTCGCTGATCGAAACCTCTAGAGGTCTTGTTGTAACCTCGGCCGGTCGCTCGTTCCCTGAAGCGTCCGGCTGGTAAAAAGGCCAGTGTGGAACACCTTTTTAATATTAGACTGGGCTTTGTCTAGGGCCGAAAAGGTAGCCACATATTTCCCAAGTTCTTTGACAAATTTGTCGCCGAATAACAATCCATTAGCTATAGTGCCTGCTTCAGTAGTGGCCATATCCGCCAGTTGCGGATGGATTCTCATTAAGAAGGATCTTCTGCGCTCGGTCGAAAGGGCAGAATTCGCGTTGCCCAAAAAACGGATCACTGACAGAATATCGACATCAAAAATATCGAGGTACAAAAATATCGATGCAAAAATATCGATGTCCAGAATATCGAAGTCCTATCTACATAATGGCAGGTACAAAAATATCGAGAAAAAAAATATCGATGTCTAAAATATCGTTGTTAAAAATATCGTTTTTTTTAATGTTTCAAAAATAATGTAAAATAAAGGGAATAATATATATAATTTAAAAAATAGTTAGAATTATTAGAAAATGTTTAAAATTATAAGTATTACATATAATGTAAAAAAAATTAAACATACATATATATAAAATTTAATATATATATTTACTTAATAATATTAATAAATAATTATTTTAATAAATTATAAATTGTTAGAAACATATTAAAAATTATAAATACATATATATATATATATATATACACATACACCAATAACAAAAATAAAATATATATATATAATAAATTAAAATATTAAAATATTTGTAATCTTTTTAAAATACATTAACTGAAACAGTATAGAAAATATTGGATAGCGGAGGGGTACAAATTACTATTCCCACTCCAGTGAGTGCAACAGTAGGGAAAGTGTTGGATAGCGTAGGGGTAAAAATTACTATTCCAACTCCAGTGAGTGCAACAGTAGAGAAAGTGTTGGATAGCGTAGGGGTAAAAATTAATATTCCAAATCCAGTGAGTGCAATAGTAGGGAAAGTGTTGGATAGCGTAGAGGTTAAAAATACTATTCCCACTCCACTGAGTGCAACAGTATGGAAAGTGTTGGATAGCGTAGGGGTTAAAATTACTATTCCCACTCCAGTGAGTGCAACAGTAGGGAAAGTGTTGGATAGCGGAGAGGTAAAAATTACTATTCCCACTCCAGTGAGTGCAACAGTAGGGAAAGTGTGGATAGCGGAGGGGTAAAAATTACTATTCCCACTCCAGTGAGTGGAACAGTAGGGAAAGTGTTGGATAGCGTAGTGGTAAACATTACTATTCCAACTCCAGTGAGTGCAACAGTAGGGAAAGTGTTGGATAGCGTAAAGGTAAAAATTACTATTCCCACTCCAGAGAGTGTAACAGCACTATTCCCACTCCAGAGAGTGCAACAGTAGGGAAAGTGTTGGATAGCGGAAAGGTAAAAATTACTATCCCCACTCCAGAGAGTGCAACAGTAGGGAAAGTGTTGGATAGCGGAGAGGTAAAAATTACTATTCCCACTCCAGTGAGTGCAACAGTAGGGAAAGTGTTAGATAGCATAGGGGTTAAAATTACTATTCCCACTCCAGAGAGTGCAACAGTAGGGAAAGTGTTGGATAGCGTAGGGGTTAAAATTACTATCCCCACTCCAGAGAGTGCAACAGTAGGGAAAGTGTTGGATAGCGTAGGGGTTAAAATTATTATTCCCACTCCAGAGAGTGCAACAGTAGGGAAAGTGTTGGATAGCGTAGGGGTAAAAATTACTATTCCCACTCAAGAGAGTGCAACAGTAGGGAAAGTGTTGGATAGCGGAGAGGAATAATTTACTATTCCCACTCCAGTAAAATAATTAAAAATAATTAACAAACAATTAATTAAATTTTTTTTTTACCTCCCACCATATTCCCCTATAAATAACACCACCAATGTTGTAAAACATAACACCATTAACATAATTAATTAATAATTAATTAATTAATTAATTAATTAAAATTAACAAACAATTTAAAAACAATTAATAATAATTTAATTCACACAATTAACAGTATAAATCAATTTAAAATAAATTTTATAATAAAAAACATTTAAAATAATATTGAAATTAAATTACTTACCAGCCTACTCCCCTATCAACACACAACCTGCTCTTAAAAAACCACACATATAACATAATTAATAATTAATTAATAATTATTAATAACCAATTAATAAATAATTAACAATATATTATTTACCACAATTTACAATATAAATTTGTAAAAACAAATATTAAATAATTAAAATAAAAATAAAAAAAGTATTATTAAATCACTTCCCACCCTGCTCCCCTATAAACCCACAACACGCTCCTAGAAAAATAACACAATTTACATATTTACCAATTAATTATTAATAATTAACAAACAATTAATAACTAATTAATAATAAATTATTTACCACAATTAGCAATATAAAATAATAAAAACGTAGGGGGTCATTACGATGGCGGCGGAAGCACAACCGCCGTGCTGGCGGATGCAAAAACCACCAGTTACCGCCGGCACGCAGCAGTCCACACGCCCGCCCAATTACGATGCGAAAAGTAGGCCAAACACCGCCGGCAAGCCAGCAACACCGTCCGCCATCAAAGTGCGCCCGTACACGTAGCGGCGCAGCCCAACTGACACACACCGTCCGACGAAAACACGTCCCGCCCGGCGCATAAATTACGATGCCGCAAACAAACGGCTCCCACGGCCAAGAGATACCGTACGACAAACCGAAGCGGTAACACGGACGCCGAGCACGGACAACGAAGAAGCGGCTCCCCGAGCATGAATCCAGCACTGCAGGCCCTCCCCATGCTCTTGCTGATGCACCACCAAGGACGCAACGTACCGCGGAGACGCAGGTAGGCACACACACAAGTGCACGCAAACAGCGCACACAGTGCAAGGGCGGAAAAAGCGGACAACCCCCCCCAGCGCGTGTACACTACACATCCACCATTGCATCCACATATGACACACAGGCCAAATCGTAACATCGCGTAACACATGTGTACACACCACCTGGGACTAGGAACCAACGACCCCGTCACGGCCCCAAAGCGGCGATGACGCCGCCACACATGCGCACAACGCAGAGGCCAACCGCAGCGCCATGCATGCGTCGCACACAGACACAGGGACACAACCAAGCAGCACACACACCAGCCCCACCCCGAACGCACATGACACGTGACAGGCCTGCTACAGACATGTCCCCAACGCCCAATTCACGGACAACACCCAACGCCACACAACCGACGCACACATGTCAGTGAAGTCACGCAACAGCAGGACACACCCCAGTGTAACAAACATGGCGAAGCACACAGCGGCGGCAACACCAACTAGGAGAAGCAGGGCCCCTTCGGGAAGAGGAACGCCAGTACCACACTGAAACACCCATACCACCCTGCACATATGAACAAGACATATAAAACGGAACACCAAAGAGCCCGGGGACCGACAACAGGTGGCCCAAGAATAACATTCACACACAAGGCCCAACGCAGAGCGGAAAGGCAGCCTGCCGCCCACACAAGGGAGAGCAGACAGCACTGAATGACCTTCCATTCCAACTCCGAAACCACAGCCCTACGAAAGAAGCCGGTGAATACAGCCATTGTCCAAGAAAAGACCAACACAGGCATGCCGAGGAGACCGACCACAGGGCAGATAGCACATATCACAGAAGCACACAACGGACGGGGAAGAAAGAAGAAAACACTCCCCCATGTCGGCCACATGCAAGTTAATTGGAAGGAGTCACACATCACTGACCTTGAACTGTCTGAGAAGCATGTGGGATGAGGGCCCGTGTCCTCCAAACAAGCCAACAGAACACAAGTCCTGTCCCCCTACGACTACACAGAGCTCACAGCAACCTCGGAGCGTGCACATTGCAGACTGCACACACAGCCGGAGCACGCCACCACAACGCACCGCTGCGAAATGGCAACCGCAACACACCTACCCAACTACGCCGGACAGCTCAAGCTGTACAAAACCAACCTGATACATATATTGGGATGCGATCTCCTGTCCCTGCTGAACGTAAGTTACCGACTGACTTACCGCATCACATTGTTCAGCTGCGTCATGCCCGTCTTCTACTGTCGGAGGTGTCCCTACCAGCATCCCGTGGAGATATGCCTCTCCAACCCGGCATGTCTAAAGGCGGACCTGCTACCACTACTCCTCCCTCTGGACGCACACGACAGGGCCTGCTCTGCCTATGGGGGCATGGCGTATGTGGCCAATATCGCACCCGCACTGAAATGGGACCACTGTGCCTCCACACGACGGATCATCAAGAACAGCTACATCGAATGTCACCCAGCATGCCCCATCATGGTCCTCCAAGGGACAACTTACGAACAACACCTTGACAGCCACCATCCGCTACATTGGCTGGCAAACATGTACACCACCAATGACATGGAAGCCCTGCTGGACGGCATCGCATACCTGACAACCTGTAAATTCGTCGGACCACAACGCAGGTTCCCCGATTGACCTATGATGTCCAACCCCGCACCCATGCTTAGCTTCCGCATGGACTGGCCAGTCACCACCACAACAGCCATACCAAACGACCGGCAACTGTTACCACACCATCAACGACATCGCCATGACATCGGATATGACCGGGACATGCACACTGTTCCCCATCACATCCAGGAACACCGCATGCATCGTGGGAGGCAGTGGCATGGGGTCTGTGTATCGCACCCACATGGACGGAACTGCACGAACAACCAGGACACGACATGGATCCAGCGCCCATGGACACACACACCGCTCAGTGGACATGAATAGGTCGCCTGGAGTCTGTGGGTGCTGCACCCCTCCCACCCCCGCCCCGGGAATCCCATACCAGGACCTTTGCATGGACGACAAGTGCATACAACAACAACATGACCCCAGTGACTGTGACATGTCCAGTAACCACCACATTGCAACAACAAGTGGCACGCCGCTGCATGCACGCAAGCACATGCCCTGATGTCATCTCACATGCACGCGTGCATGAGGAACAACCGCAGCAAACCTGTCACATGGAACTGAGATGGACTGTGCCCATGATGCCAAGCGGTCTGGTAGGCTACATGTATACCGTCTGTGTCAAAGTCCGCAGCTCCGCAGCTATACGTAAATGTACATTAGCACAGCCTTGGCCAAGCAGATGTAACTCTGAAGCCCACATCCCACATGCAACAGCCAATCACATGTAACCCCACACCCTATCCCATTTGCAATCATGCTCAGTATATCCTCAACATGTATTCCGCTGCCAGTAGTGTCCACTATACTGCATCACAGAGGACAGAAGACTCAATATAATGTTTGAAACCAAAACTGTCTCCGCTGACTCATTTCACAAGTACGAATGAGAGAGGATGAGAGTATGTGAAGTACACGGCAGTCGTGACAGGACCATGTAGTCCACTGGTATTGGATGTCAACGCAAATGAGTAGCACAACTGTGGAAGACACACATGTGTCGTGTGAAGTCGTATGGACGCAGTGCTCAGGTGGGTGGGAGTGACGGGTAGATGCGCACATGCCAAGTTGGAGCACGCCGTGTCGGGAGGGGTCATGAACAGTACACCACCGCTTCCCTGGGCATTGTGAGAGGACACCTGTCGGGGGAGTGAACACGTGTGTGCACAGCAGCCGGGCACACGTACAAAGCGGTACCAGGCGCACCTCAGCCCACCCTCTGTGGACAAGCTGGATCCTGTTGTGCGCCCGCCATGCCCCTTGACAAGGCACACACAGCCCCAGTCGACCAGGTGTAACCCCAACATAGTCAATCCGCACAGGCGATACAGGGCACGGGATGGCAGTGGAGCATGGTGTGTGAGAGGTCTCCTCGCGCTCCTCCTGGTCATATCACGCAGGCAATAGAACCTCAACGTCTAGCATGGCACAAGTCAAATGGAAGTGTAGGGGGACGCACCACAGCACGAGCAGCACTGACGTCACGGGAGGTGGCTTGCACCATCCCATCCATTGCCCATTATACCAACCACGCCACATGCCATTGCGACTAAGTGCAAGCGCGTGCGCCACCACCCCCGAGCCCTCCCCAGAGAGGCCAAAGAGTGAATGTGTGGGCCATCAGTCACAGACGGACGCGGCATGGCCGCAAGGGCAGCCACAGCCACTGGGTGTCGCAGGTGGCGGATCCGGAAGGCGAAGACTGTGATGCATAGTCCATGCAGGCCGGGTCTCCATTTGGGGCACCACGCAGGTGGACGGCGTCCCGCAACACATCATACCCTGAGACAGCCCACTCGTGCAACTGGACCCACACATACACTCCTTGCCCTCTCTGGTGCGAGCTTGGGGCTGCCTGTGCAAGCGCTAGCCTCGCAGGTGCACATGCATATTGGGGGAGCGAGGGGAGGACATGAGGGCTGGGGCGAAGATGACTGTATCACTGTCAGTGAGTACAAGGGATGACCCAGATGTGGAAAGGAAGAGACGTGTCCCGTGTGTACTGCAACTAGTCGCCAATCCAACTACCCCCCCATGTCCGGAATGTAAGCCCGCACCTAGGCCCGCCCATCCGCCACATCGAATATACCACCAGCACGACAACCTTCCCATTCGAAACACTGACTGGGGGTGGCGACCAGTGAACAATCATGTGTAGCCTACCCACGCGTACATGTGGGCCCTCCATGATCCATGTCACCTGCGGCAAAGTCATGACATGCGCAATGAGGGAAGTGAGGAGAGCTGTCCGCCCCACGCACAGAAGGTGCATCAGCTCCACAGACCCAGCAGCGAGTCCAGCAGGGGTCACATGTGCAGGGGCAGCTGTGCCTGGTGTGAAGGCACATGCATATAGACAGCACATCGACCAATGTGTAGTCTGCCCACATCTACAGTCCATCATCATGCGGACATTGGAATTGAACACAGGGCAACACATCTGAGTGGGTGCACCCACCGTGACCAACAATGCGCAATCATCGACGTACCCGCCCTGTGCATGGCCCCCCACCCAACGGAGGCACATCCAGTGCCACCATCCCACACACACAAGCCTTCCACGGAACATGCTGTGTCCAATGGTCAGTACAGAGTCAGCGCCCATCTGGTGGATCCTGAACAGGAGACACATGCACACACATGCCAGCTCCCACTCTGTACGTCTGCCACCTGGCACGTGCAATGTAACCTCTCACCTGTGACGTGTGACTGCAAGCACACAGCCGTCTTGGCATGGGGCTGTCAATGTGGACACCTGTCAATGTTTCGGGAGGTGTGATCCGTACAGTGCTGTACATAGGGTGCAGTGCTGACACCTACTACTGTCTCATATCCCCTCGTGCCACAGGTCCCACTTGTTTTGGCCGCTCAGCCTGTGCCCACATCGTCGTCGTCGTGTGCCATACTCATCCAGCCTCGGAAGCAGTTCCATGCTCAGCAGACATTCATGTTGCCGTAGCGTTGCCGCTTGACGAATATGCAGTCAGTCCCCATCAGCACGCCCCGCAAGTCATTGGGGCCTAGATCCCCATGTGCATGCACATGGCAGTGGTTTGTATCACTAGCCATTGCCATTGTTGGGAGACCTGTGTAAGTGTATTGTGGCCGTGCCGTCCCAGCTTGACAGCTGGGCTGTGGCTCATGTGCTTGCTCAGTCATGTCAGTGATGTGTATGCGAAATTGCTATGTGTTGTGTTGCTTTGACATGTGTCCACTGCCATTTTCCCTAGGCGGAGACCGAACATTGACCGCCCATACCAATTGCTGGCGGACATGGACGATACAGAGGTCATTAGGAAGTTTCGGCTGGACAGGCCAACCCTGCATCGACTGTGTGCCATGTTGGAACCCCATCTCCGTCCCCGCAGGGTGTATCCGACAGCTGTCACCCCCACGGCTAAGGTGATGGCCGCCATGCATTTCTTCGCCACTGGGTCATTCCAGCACACAGTGGGCAGTGGAGGAGGGATGTCCCAGCCCATGTTCAGCAAGGTGCTGAGGGATGTACTGGCAGCCATGATGCTGTACCGAAACAGGTACATCCGCTTCCCCAGGGCTCGTGAATTGGCGGCAGTGAAGGGTGCATTCTATGCCCTTGGCAGAATCCCACACGTCGTTGGAGCCATTGACTGCACACATGTTGGCCTTGTTCCACCACAGGCCACTGAGCACCTGTACCGCAACAGGAAGCACACGCACTCCCTGAATGTGCAAGTGGTGTGCCTTGCGGACATGGTGATCACCCACGTGTGTGCAAAGTTCCCAGGCTCGGCCCATGACGCACACATAATGCTCAACAGCATCTTGCCACGACTGATGTCCAATCTGCAACAGGATCGTGGCTGTATTGTCGGTGAGTATGTGGAGTGGTGTAGCGTGCTGGTTGTGCGATGCTGTCCCCTGTCCAGTTGGAATAGCAACGGTTCTCTGTGTCCCTCACACCCAGGTGACTCTGCGTACCCGAATGGGGCATGGCTGCTCAGTCCATTGAGGAATCCTCGCACCCCAGCAGACGATCGCTACAATGAGGCACATGGGAGGACCAGACGTGTGGTCGAGCGTACCTTTGGCCTCCTCAAGTCCAGGTTCAGGTGCCTGGACCGCACCGGGAGTGCGCTGGCGTACTCCCCACAGAAGGTGTGCCAGATAGTGGTGGCGTGCTGCATGCTGCACAATCTGGCCATTCGGAAGCAGATCCCCCTCATCGTGGATGACGGAGATCAACCAGGGCCCCAGCCCGCAGACCAGGACAGCTCGAGTGAGGAGGACAGCGGAGAGGAGGAAGCTGGTAATGTGCGGCAGCAGCTCATCGCCCACTACTTCACTTGACGGTGAGTGTCCATGTACGACGGCTGATGTGGCTGTGTCTGTGCAGGTGTGTGTGTGCTGTGTCAGGGTGGCCGTTTGTTCACTGCGTGCTGTGTGTCAACGCTCCATGGCCAGGGTAGTATGCCACTGTTGGTGGCTGTGGCATTGTGCCCTATTGCTCTGTGCGATGTGTGTACATTGCTTGTAGTTGTTGACATGTACTGTGTGATGGGTGTGTGACACACTCATTGAATGTGCTCCTGTTCTGTCTCCCACCCCTAGGTCCCTACAGGCCCTCCGGTTCCATTGCCATGCCACGCATCAGGTGCCTTTCCGCCCAAGGTGGCCGTTGTATTCCGTACAAATAAAACACAGGGCACAAACAGCAGTTTGTGTAAGAGGTGCATTTATTTCAAACTGTGACATGTGATTGTGTGCGAGGTGATGACAAAAGTGGTGCGTGCAGTGACAATGAGCTGTCGGTCACGGCTGCGTGATGCTCAGGGTGTACCCACTTGTTCCATGTCCATGGTCCAACAGACACATGCCATCCAGATGGCTGTGTGGAGTGGGATCGTAGTCCAAGTCAATGCAGTGGGTGGTCAAGGAAGGCTGGCTGGCTGCCTCACTTGCGTCTGGAGCGTGCGTAGTCCTCCCGGGAGATCTGTTTGTACTTCGGACGGCCCCTTCCACGTTTGGGAGGGGGTGTGTGGTGGCGACCTGCTGGTGGGGGTGAGGTGTGCTCACTGGCTGTGGACGCAGGGGTACTGGACACTGCTGCTCGACCCTGCGCCCCGGCAGGTGGTGGCGGTGGTGGAGCTGCTGTCCCTGGCTGTGACCTCACCGCCACCACCAGCTGGCCCATGAGGTCCACGAGTTGGCCCATACGGGCGTCCATGGACCTCAGCACCCCCAGCACCTCCCGCGTGTCTGAAGCAGACCTGACCCATTGTTCTTGGGCCTCTTCATAGGCCCCAAGGACTCTGGCCATTTGAGGCAGGGCATGGCTCCCAGGGGAGACTTGCGTTTCCCTGACCCTGCTCCTCCTACCAGTACTGCTGCCACCGGCCTGCCCACTAGCCACATTGCTCACCACGGTCCTCGCTGTGGCTCCCAGGGTGGATCCAGTCGGCCGGGCCACCACCTGCGCTGGGGCTGGTGCCAGCAAAGACGTGGTGGTGGTGGCGGCGGTGGTGGTCGGTGCGGCGATGGTGGCGGTTGCGGCAATGGTAGTGGCCGCAATGACCGTGGGTGTGGCCGCAATGACCGTGGGTGTGGCTGCAATGACCGTGGGTGTGGCCGCAACGACAGTGGCAGCAGGGGGCTGGGAATGTTCAGCAGCCCTGGATGATGGGTTGGTGGGTAGGAGGGGTCCTGGGGAGCGGCTGGGCCCTGCCACACCAGATGGGCCTGCTTGGTGGTCCGTGTCCGAAGAGGAGGACAGATCCTCCACATCCGTGTGTCCTCATTGGGGGCTTGTAGGCTGGCTGTGCTGGCTGCTGTCTCCATCCCCAGCATCCAGCAGTTCGTCACCTGTGGAGAGAATGAGATTTGTTATTGTGTTGCACCTGGCGAAGTATGTATTTGTCGTCTGACATTAACAGTTCGTGCAATCTCGTACATGGGTTTCCGGAGGCGTGTGTGTGGCTGTAGCATTTGTAGTTGTGTGTGCTTGACAATGGGACTGTGTGCTGTGCACATGTGGCATGGGACGGATTGGCCATGCCGATGGGTGTGTTGCTGTGCCCCTACTTATTGTGACTCTGGTGTATGCGGGCTCCTGGCCCATCCTGGGTCTGGTTTTTACTTTGCTTTTGGTGTTCAGATGGGACGCTTAGGAACGCATATGGCAACATGGGGGCCATGCCCCAGATTCGCATTTGGGATGGAATATGCTTTTGGGGTACATGCTGTGAGCCATGGGTGCCGAACGTGACATGTGTTGTGGCAGCATGACAGTGCATGGTTTGAGGTGTGTGCATGCTTGACATGGCCTGCATATTTGCTGTCTGTTGTGATTACTGGACATGGCATTGGACGCATCGTTATGAGTGAGTGATGGTTGTGTGCCAGCCAACGTATTGCAGTTGTCCCATCTCCTTGGTGTGCGTGCTGCCCTGTGCCATGTGCATCACTGCAGTGCTGGGGGGGGTGAGGCCCATGTTGTGTGTTGTTGCTCACAGTGTGTCGTGCGCTTCATTGACTTCTGGCACATGGTTGGTCATGGGCATGTATCTTAGCGTGACTGCTGTATGTGTGGCAGCTGTGCGGATGACATGCCTTTCATGAGACTGGGGCTGACGGATGGGATGGATGGTATGTTGTATGTGCATGGTGTGTCTGTGTGTTTGATGGGTTCAGTGGTGTTCGTGTGCATTTATGTTGTTCCGCTCTGTTGCGTCTAGTGTTGTTTGTCTTACATAGGCGTAGTTGTGGGGTGTGTGGTTGACAGGCAGTAGGGGCTACATGGACAGGACTTCAATGGTGTTTCGGTTGTGTGTGATGGGTTGTACAGTGGCTGCCGTGTGGTACTATATTCAGTGTGGCTTGTGCATGCAGACGTGGCTCCTTGGGTGTTGCTGTGTTTGTGATGGGTCATGTGGGGTGTGAGTCTGTGGTTCATGTCCGTGTGCACATTGTTCACTTGTTCGTGACGGTGGGCGGTGCTGCGTGTTCGTCTGCTACGTGACATGTCCCATGTGTTGGTCGTGTTACGGTCCTCATGCCTCCAGTAATCCAGCCCTGTCCAGTTTCCCACCTGCAGGTTGTTCGTGCGTGCACTGTACTGGATGCCACATGGTTCTAAGCGGGGGTGCTCCATGTTGCAGGTCTGTGGGGGTGGGGGTGTTGTGGGTCATGGTGGTGGCTGGACACCCACTGACACCGATTGCTGTGGACCGTGATGTCTACCTTTCGGCTGTCGTTGTGCACTGCGGTGGCTGACACGTGGCTGTGGGGTGTGGGGGATGCTCCTCCTTGCGGTGCTGTGGGACTAGGGGCCTGGTGTGTTTTGTACTTGGGCTGTCCACCCTCCCACCCACTGCACTTTGTGTTCCTGCCACTTACCTGTTACTTGTCGGTTAGTGCAGCTATGGCGGACACATGGGTGTGGTGGGTGCTCGTTGTGGCGCTTCTGGCATATTTGGGGTCCTGTTGGTGGTTACGTGGCTGGCTGAGTGTACACATGTCCCCACGCATCTTACAGTTGTTCGGTTTGGGCTGTGTGTGGTGGTGTCTGTTGCATGTGTGTGTGATGTGTTGTGTATTGTGTGCTGGACATGGGGGTGTTTGTCCCTGGGAGCTGTGGCATGGTGGTAGTGCATGTGAGTACATAGCGGTGTGCTGGTATACATTAGTTTGTACTTACCAGCCTCCACTCCCCCTGCTAATCCGGCGAGGATCTCGGGATGTATGATGACTCGCACCTTCTCCTCCCACGCTTTGAAGGTCTTGAAGAGCGCGGGATTCCCTCCGCCAGTGACGGCAGCCAGCTCTCTGTTCTTGCTCTCCTTCTTCTTGACCAGGCTTTTGACGTCATTCCACCGTTTGTTTATTTCGACTCTGTTCCTGGGCAAGGTCCCGACTGCATTGACCTGGTCTACGATCCGGTTCCACATTCTCTTTCTGGTGGCTAGTGGTGTGTGCTGGACCAGGTTCCCATAGATTTGTGGGTGCACCTTGATGATCTCGTCGACCATGACCGTCAGCTCCATGGGCGTGAACTTGGGCATTCTTTGTGGTGCCATGGTGTTTGTGGTGCTGGTGCGGTGTGTGTTGTGTAATGTGCAGGGGGTTTGTGGTGCCGGTGTTTGGTGGTGGTGGTGGTGGTGGTGGTTGTGATGTGTGCGTTTCTGTGGTGTGCTGCTGTCCTTGCTGTGTCACTGTGTCCTCTCCTCTCCTCTCTAGTTTGCAATGTTGCAAGGGGTTGTGGTCTGTCGGAGTGCTGCTTTTGTACTTACCTATGTGGGTGTGTCCTCATGGTCTGTTGTTTTCAGGTGTGTTGTGTCTGGGGTTCTGGCCTTTGTAGTTTTTGTTTGTCCAGGGGGTGTTTTCGGGATGTGTACTGTGCTTGTGTATTTGTGCGTGCCTTGCTGTGTGGACTTGTTGGCCATGTTGTGTGCGATTGTTTTTGTCAGCGGATGGTTTCTGTGCAGGGACGTGGCGCCATGGCTTCTGCCGTGTCGGTTCTCATCGGCGTTGTTTGCGCTGGCGGGCGGTATATTTGTAGTTTTCCCGCGCTCATGGCGGTGCGATCGTAATCTCACGTGCGGTGTGTCGGGCGTGAGGGCGGGCGGTTTTGTGTTGTCGTGCGTGTTTCCGTCCGTGGCGGGCGGTTTGACTCCGACTCGGACGATGGCGGGCGGTATCTTGTGTGATTTTTCCGCCGATGGCGGTTTTCGGTTTGTGTAATCGTAATGGCGTGGTCGGTGTTCAGACGGTGTGTGCGGGCGGATTTTTGCCGCTTCCATGCCTGGCGGATTTTTTTACGCCGGGTATCGTAATGGGCCCCGTAATTATTAATTAATAGAAATTATTAATTAATTATTATTAAATTACTTCCCACCCTATACCCCTATAAACCCACAACCCGCTCCTAAAAAATAACACAATTAAGATATTTACTAAATAATTAAGAATAATTAACAACCAATTAATAACGAATTGATAAATTAATTACCACAATTAACAATATAAAATATTAAATATATAAATATGAATTAATAAAACATATTAATTAATTAAATATAATTAAATTACTTCCCACCCTATTCCCCTATAAACTCACAACCCGCTACGGAATAAAAACGCAACATTCAATTAAAAATAATTAATAATTTCTAAAAATTATTATTAAATTTACATCAATTAAATCACTTCCCACCCTATTCCCCTACAAACCCACAACCCGCTACGGAATAAAAACGCAAAATTCAATTAAAAATAATTAATAATTTCTAAAAATTATTATTAAATTTACATCAATTAAATCACTTCCCACCCTATTCCCCTATAAACCCACAACCCGCTACGGAACTAAAACGCAAAATTTACTTTAAAAAAAGTTAATAACTTCTAAAAATGTAATACATATATTAAAAAAAAATACAATACTTAACCAAAACATAACACTAATATAAACATCGATATTATTAACAACGATATTTTTACAAACGATATTACTGACTTCGATATTTATGAAAATGATATTTCTTACCTTCATGTCGATATTCTCGTCACCGATATTCTTGATGTCGATATTCTGTCCCTTCGATATTTCCAACTCGATATTTTTGTACTTCGAGATTAAAAACTCGATATTATGTCTGTGTACCCCAAAAAACATAAGGCTCTTTGTGCCCATTCCAATATTTCAGTTGGGTCAAGGGGAGTATTAGAGTCTTTAGCTCTGACCGCTGAATCAAGAATCTGTGTGAGGGGTCCAGATACATCCAAAAGCTTATCTTGGCATCCTCTCCATGCCCTATCTAAGCCCTTCTTGGGGTCTTTGGCGAACTTCTTCAGGAAGGTTGCCATATTGGGGTCCAGCTCTGGGGTGTCTGCTACCTTGCCTAAAAGGGAGGGTCTAGGACATTCCGATTTGAGAGTAATACGCACTTCGCGCTCAAAACCCTGTCTGATGTCTCTTGGACGTAATGCGCCACCTCCACGCAAGGCACCCATTCCGTCGACCTCGGATAAATGATTTTTTTAGGATCAAATAATAGGTTCTTATTAGGGTTTTTAGGGCTCATGTTGTGAGTTTTGTGTTTGCGTTTTGTTGCTCTATTAGGCAATTTGGGGCCATATTATCAAGAACGGCGATAACATTATCACCGCTTTAGCGGCAGGAAACTGCCGCTAAAGCGCCAATAAGGGGCTTGATAATATGCCCTATAGCAGGTGTCTCCAACCTTTTCTGTAGTGAGAGCTACTTCTGAGCAGTGAAAATCGTCGTGAGCTACTGAAGGTTAGGCAACTCGCGCATTTTTTCGAGAGACCCCCCCCACGCCCAGTTTCATTGACTTTAAGCCTAATTTCTTCCGAGCCCATACTGTGGTTTGAACAAAGGGGCCACTCTCCCTCTTTTGAAGCTACAGACAGCTGCAGGTTGCGCTACCTGAAGCAAAAGCTTGTCTTGCTTGGAAGCATTCCTGGAAAGTGTAACGAAATACTGCAGGATACAAGCCTATGACCTGCTTTTATGACTAAATTGTTCACACACTGCAAAAGTTAAACCTCAACATATATTCCTTACTAAATGTGAATTATTGAAGTCTAGCTTCAATGTGCAGTCACTAGTTTTCCCCTTCACAATATACTCTTTTTTTATTACAGTTTTAAAATGTCCCATCCTGGTTCAGGTTTAAATAATTTTTAACTAGTTTGATTCATAAAGGGTTTTATTAACTATGTTTTCTTTGTGAGGGTGATTTATCTTTATGTAAAATACATATTTTTCAACATAACACATGTCCCAATTTGGTGGAAGCTTAACTGAGTTTGTGAAAAAATACAATTTCAACACTCACAGATGCTTTTGGCCCGGGGCCAATTGGAACGTTTCCAGTTCTTCATGTAGCTATTCTGTTTAGGCAGGTGGGTACCCTCCCATAGCTTCCTTTGTAAACAGGATAACTTCTGAGATAGATGCTATTTATTTGGAGTAGAAAAGACTCTGAAACACTAATTTATTATCAATGATTAAATGTAATCATTAATTAAGCAGAGTTTCACACTTTAAAAAAAAAAAAAGCATTTAATGTGCAATGCAGCTAGGCAGGGCAGAGGCTCACAATGCATCTGTAAAACAACTCTTGTAAGTATGTGAAAGACCTGTTGTTTTTGAACTGCTTTTATTGAATGAAGAGTAAGACTTGCTATTTTCAGTGTTATATTGGTGCCGAAGCACTCTTAACAGATAAGCTCTGTTTCCAAGAGGCAGTCAAACTCAACCTCCAAACTGAGGATTTAACTAGAATACTCCAGATTTGTCCATGATCCGGAACTCTGCTACCCAAAGAAACTGCTGTAGTGTTGGTGTTAATTGCCACATGCACTGGGAACAGAGATGTATTAAGGAATGGGCAAAGTGGGCTCTGGCCCAGAGCCCCACCCATTCAGGCGCCCCGATAGAACCAGCTCTGTTCTGCAGAGAGCCTTGCCCGGATGACCTTTAATAATTTTTAAACCAATTGATTTAAATACCATTTTCCTTAAATTTATTTTGAATGTGGCTGATTTGCGAGTCTATTACAGAGTATTTGCAGAGAAATGTTGTGTTCTGTTTCATGCAACATCAATAAAAAAGTTTCTTTTAGAATTGATCGAAAAAGGACATTACATATTAGAAATGGGATGGTGGCACAGAGATTATTTGCAGTAATGTTAGTGAGCTGCTGCTGTGTTAAATATTGAAAACACACATAACTATCCCTGAATATTAAAAATAAACACATTTGTAATTTGGACGAGCGTGCATATGCTGTCAATGACTTCTCCAAAGAGGGTATGAAAGAGTTAAAACTGGATCAGAAATTCAAAGCTGCTCTGAAGAGTGGAATAATTTACATTCTTTTTAGGAGTGCAGATGGGGAGAGTTTTCTTTATGTTGTGCCTTTGGTAAAGGAAACTGGAACTTGGCAACACTCTGCTTCTCCTGATGTACAACCCAGAGCTGGAAAGCGGGAAAAAAAATACATTTTCGATTTTGTCTGTTAGTCATCATTTTGGCTGTTTCCAAACTGTCAGGCAATGTTGCTAAAGGCATCCTTTGGGCCTCTTTCACTCATAAACCAGCCGAAATGTAGTTAGCATAATATATTTAGCGTTCATAGGGGCCTATTACGATGGCGGGCGGATGTCGACCGCCCGTCCGGCGGCGGTGCCCGCCGGACCGGCGGTGGACATCCGCTCGCACCGCAAGCCAGAAAACCGCCGGTACGATTAGGATGGCGGTGGTGACCGCGGCTGTGGGAAATTCCGACCGCCGCTTTTCCGCTGGTCTCCATCCGCACTCCTGCCTGGCGGGCGGAACAGGACCGGGATAATGGTGGCGGTGCCGAGCAGGCTCTGCCGGCAGGATTAGGATGCCGGCGGTAGCCAGCCTTTCCTCAGCGGTCAGACCGCCATGGAAAGGCATGCGGAGATTGTCTTCCAGGGGCCTGTTGCGGGCCCCCGATGTTTTGGGGGGGTGTGGGTGCACTGGGGGGGGACCCATGGTCCCCCCTAACATTCCCCTGTACCTGGTGGCAGGCACTGTGCAGTGCCTGCCACGCAGTGCAGGGGAATGCAGGACATGCTCCTTTCGGCATCGCTGCGGTGCTGCTGGCAGCAGCGACTGCCGCAATGTTAATCGCCAGAATCCGACCGCCGCGGACGGATTTTGACTGCTGAGCATCCTAATTGGACCGGCGGTGTTGCCGCAGTCCATGCGGGCGGTCATTTCCCGCTACCATGGCGGTCGGGGAGATTTTCCGACCGCCATCCTAATGACCCCCATAGTTCGGGAGCAGATGGGACACGGCGGGCTCAGACTTGGCTATAAATAAGACCCAGTCCTTCAAGTGCCCGTGGCATACCAGCGGCTGCAGCACGTTTACAGTACAGAAGGCACACAATGCAGCTTCAGTCTGGAGAACAGAGCATTAAGAGGTTTACTGGCCAGGCCAGTGCTTACCGATAGATCTGCTGCTCAAATATAATGTGCCAGGTAGAAAACAAATCGGGTGGCGTGGGTTTGTAGCAGTTCAATACTGCTTGCACCACCTGCATGCTAGCAGGCTTTCCAAGGACCTGCTGCTCCACTCCGACCCACCTGCTGCTCTGCTCAGGCCCACCTGCTGCTTCGCTCCGGCACACGTCCTGCAGGATCAAGAGCGCGGTGCCAGGCTGTGAAAGGCAGGTGGCGTGGAGGCTGAGTTCAGGAACAGCGTCATCATCTTTGGCCTGCCCCGCCCCAGCTAAGCTCAGTTAGGCCAATCTGAGCAGTTGGGTTTGGTGAGGGCAGGCAACGGATGTGAAAAAAGGCCTAAGAATAATAAAGGACAATAACAGGCTACAAAATTTAGATGCAAGGCGCGAGCTACTCATGGGGGTTCGGCGAGCTACCGGTAGCTCGCGATCGACCGGTTGGAGACCCCTGCCCTATAGAATTCCAATAGAAGCCCAGGTTTGATATCCTTCACACCAGAACCTGGGCTTCTATTGGAATTCCATAGGCATATTATCAAGCCCCTTATCGCCGCTTTAGCGGCAGTTTCCTGCCGCTAAAGCGGCGATAATGTTATCGCCGTTCTTGATAATATGGCCCTTGGTGTCTTGGTCAGAATCTGATGTGTCCGGAGCGGCAGGATAAGACTCCTCCGCCTCTTCTGGGTTTGTGAGGGAGGAATTACCTGAGAGCCCAGAAGGGAGGGAGACGCCATAGCCATGATCTTTGAGGACAGTGGATGCCACTTGGGATAAAATTTCTGCTGAGGAATGGAATGAGAGTTCACCCAATGAGGCATTGAAAGCTCGTTTCCCATCATTTTTTGGGGGTTTTGTGAAGGGTTGCAAAGCCCTGATCAAAGCCCTGTTAACTGAACCCTGTACATGGGAATCCAGGATTTCTACTAGCAGCTCCTCCATTTGGTGCTCGTAAGGCACCTCTTCAAACTCAGCATAATCATTATAGTCAGCCCATTGATCAACCTCCTTGGCGTAGTACACCATCTTGCTAATGGAGGTGTGGAGGAGGTTCGGGGGGGAGCAACCCAGGGGTGATAAACTTCTTCAGTTAACTAAAAATAAGTTGCCTATAAAAAACTTGCCTGTAACCTAGACCTATTTATTTATTTATGAACTGCTTGAATGTGGAGGAGCCACCCCTTGCAACTCCCCTAAGGCACAGCCTTGATGTGTTTATTCGCCCCGTCGGGCGTTCACAGGGACCGAGGATTGAGGCAGAAAGGCAGCGCGTACGTGAGGAGCTGATCGGTAGATAAAACCCGATCTGGCTGCTCGCGCATGCGCGTAGACCGTGGCAGTAGAAAGAGAACTGCCTCCTCGAGCGTGCAAAGCGCGGCTGTCCCGCTCCCGCTCCACTAAGAGCCACTGATATTACTAAAGTACGTAAATACCGCTGAGCGCAGTCCCAAATATCATAATAATCATGCAATAAATAAACATCAATTCACCAACAGTAACCATATACAAATTATACCAAATGAAGTAATGTCGCATGTACTTCACTCGCTGCTGCAGCAGCAAAGAAAGAGGACGGACGATGGAATTCAGGACATTTATACCTATGGGGGGTAATGTGATTGGTGTATACAAGGAGGGGCAGTTCTTACGGGTTATGCTGTTTAAAGTTTATTGGCTGCTGTATTTGCTTCAGTAAAGAAAGAGAAGCATAATACGAAGCCTCTGTGGACTGACAGAATTTATCAATTTGGGATGTTGTTGTCCCGAGCCAGGGGATTAGCTGCTGTCGCCACTCAAGCCCTTCCATGCAACCGAGCCTAAATGGTGCTCATCCTGAAGTGCCCGATACAAGACAGACACCCTGTCCTGAGTTATCAGCAGCCCAGCCTGCCCACACAGGCTCGTGGTATCTGTGCCAGTAGCCGTGATTTGTTGTGGTACAATGAGCTGAAAGCTAAGGCCGGGGCTAAGTGGGAGTAGAATGTTACAAAACGATACTATCAGAAACAATATTTGATTTTTGCACATTAGAAGGGTGTGTGCATGATGTCTCTGTTTGAAGATAATGGAACGTCTTTGTTTCCGCCTGAGCATCTAACAGGGTAATAGCAATGAAGTGCCCTACGAGTGGTGTAAGAGAGAAGGCAGCCTGCTCTATGGAAACAAGCGTTCGCGATTATGCCAGCAGCTTCGAAAGTGAAAGGGCGCACAGCGTGCTCAAAGTAAACAAAGCACTTCGTCCTGCCCGAAGTAGGACAAACTCAATAAAGAAAATAGTGCTTACAACACTAAAAATAACACGTACCATGTAAGAACCGAACTAAAGGGGCCAGTAGCCATGGGAGGTTACAAATGACGACACGGTGGTTCTAAGGAGGGACTAACAAGCCTATTAAGGAATCAGAAGCCAGCATTTACGAAGGACAAAGACACAAGCCAATGAAAAATATGGGCAGGGCTTCTCCTCCGTACTCTACCTACAACAGAGCGCCAGTGCAGCGCTTGTGCGCTGGCTCAGACTCGACCTAAAAAGGAGGGGTGACAATGGACAGTCCTGACGTGTGCCCCTGCCCACTTCCCATGGATCAGAGCATAACTTACTCACTTGTACTGGTATTCAGACAGAATATCGAGTTGGAAATGTCGACTTACACAAATATCGAGTTGGAAATGTCGTGAAACAGAAATATCGACAGCAAGAATATCGTAGTCAAGAATATCGAATTTAAGGTAAGAAATATCGTTAATATTGTTTGCAAAAATATAGTTGTTTAAAATATCGATTTTTTAATTAGTGTTATGTATTTTAGTTTATATTTTAAATGTATGTGATGTATGTTTTTTTGTATAAGTATTGTTTATGTTTTTTAATATATGTGTTAAATTTTTAGTAGTTATCAATTTTATTTTAATTAAATGTTGCATTGTTTTAGTTTCGTAGCGGGTTGTGGGTTTATAGGGGAATAGGCTGGGAGGTAATTTAAGTATAATAAATTAATGATTATTTTGTATTTATTAATATTTATTTAATTGAAATTTTATAGTGTTAATTGTGGGAAGTAATGTATTTGTAATTAATTATTAATTGGTTGTTAATTAATATGAATTAATTAATTGGTAATTAATTATGGTAATTGTGTAATTTTGTTTAGGTGCAGGTTGTGGGGTTTATAGGGGTAAAGGGTGGGAAGTAATTTATTTTTGATTAATTAATAATTAGTTGTTAATTTATGATAATTAATTGATTGAAAATTAATTATGGAAATTGTGTAATTAATTTTAGGTGCAGGTTGTCGGGTTTATAGGGTTAAAGGGTGGGAAGTATTTTATGTTTAATTAATTAAAAATTAGTTATTAATTTATATTAATTAATTGATTGTAAATTAATTATGGAAATTGTGTAATTAATTTTAGGTGCGGGTTGTGGGGTTTATAGGGGTAAAGGGTGGGAAGTAATTTATGATTAATTAATAATTAGTTTTTAATTAATATTAATTAATTAATTGAAAATTAAATATGGAAATTGTGTAATTAATTTTAGGAGTGGGTTGTGGGGTTTTTAGGGGTAAAGGGTGGGAAGTAATTTATGTTAAATTAATTCATAATTAGTAGATCATTAATATCAATTAATTAATTGATATTTAATTAGGGTAATTGTTTATATTTTTTGTGTGTGGGTTTTACTTTTATAGTTGTAAAGGGTGGGGAGTAAATCAATTTTACTTACTTTATAATCAGTTGTTAAATACCATTAGTATTTTAATTGACAATAAGTTTTAATTGTGTAATTCATTTTTTTACAGTTTCATTTTAGCTGTGGGTTGTGGGGATTATAAGGGTAAACTGTGGGAAGTTAATTAATGTAATTAATAATATTTCTTTTATTGGTAATTAATTATGTTAATTATGGAAGTACATTGTAAAGAAAATTAAGATGTGGGTTGTGAATTGTGTGGTGTTATAGGGTAGGAAATAAAAAAAGTAAATTTATGTTATTAATGTTTTTGGGGCCCATTATGATACCCGGCGTAAAAAAATCCGCCAGGCATGGAAGCGGCAAAAATCCGCCCGCACACACCGTCTGAACACCGACCACGCCATTACGATTACACAAACCGAAAACCGCCATCGGCGGAAAAATCACACAAGATACCGCCCGCCATCGTCCTAGTCGGAGTCAAACCGCCCGCCACGGAAGGAAACACGCACGACAACACAAAACCGCCCGCCCTCACGCCCGACACACCGCACGTGAGATTACAATCGCACCGCCATGAGCGCGGGAAAACTACAAATATACCGCCCGCCAGCGCAAACAACGCCGATGAGAACCGACACGGCAGAAGCCATGGCACCCACGTCCCTGCACAGAAACCATCCGCTGACAAAAACAATCGCACACAACATGGCCAACAAGTCCACACAGCAAGGCACGCACAAATACACAAGCACAGTACACATCCCGAAAACACCCCCTGGACAAACAAAAACTACAAAGGCCAGAACCCCAGACACAACACACCTGAAAACAACAGACCATGAGGACACACCCACATAGGTAAGTACAAAAGCAGCACTCCCACAGACCACAACCCCTTGCAACATTGCAAACTAGAGAGGAGAGGAGAGGACACAGTGACACAGCAAGGACAGCAGCACACCACAGAAACGCACACATCACAACCACCACCACCACCACCACCAAACACCGGCACCACAAACCCCTGCACATTACACAACACACACCGCACCAGCACCACAAACACCATGGCACCACAAAGAATGCCCAAGTTCACGCCCATGGAGCTGACGGTCATGGTCGACGAGATCATCAAGGTGCACCCACAAATCTATGGGAACCTGGTCCAGCACACACCACTAGCCACCAGAAAGAGAATGTGGAACCGGATCGTAGACCAGGTCAATGCAGTCGGGACCTTGCCCAGGAACAGAGTCGAAATAAACAAACGGTGGAATGACGTCAAAAGCCTGGTCAAGAAGAAGGAGAGCAAGAACAGACAGCTGGCTGCCGTCTCTGGCGGAGGGAATCCCGCGCTCTTCAAGACCTTCAAAGCGTGGGAGGAGAAGGTGCGAGTCATCATACATCCCGAGATCCTCGCCGGATTAGCAGGGGGAGTGGAGGCTGGTAAGTACAAACTAATGTATACCAGCACACCGCTATGTACTCACATGCACTACCACCATGCCACAGCTCCCAGGGACAAACACCCCCATGTCCAGCACACAATACACAACACATCACACACACATGCAACAGACACCACCACACACAGCCCAAACCGAACAACTGTAAGATGCGTGGGGACATGTGTACACTCAGCCAGCCACGTAACCACCAACAGGTCCCCAAATATGCCAGAAGCGCCACAACGAGCACCCACCACACCCATGTGTCCGCCATAGCTGAACTAACCGACAAGTAACAGGTAAGTGGCAGGAACACAAAGTGCAGTGGGTGGGAGGGTGGACAGCCCAAGTACAAAACACACCAGGCCCCTAGTCCCACAGCACAGCAAGGAGGACCATCCCCCACACCCCACAGCCACGTGTCAGCCACCGCAGTGCACAACGACAGCCGAAAGGTAGACATCACGGTCCACAGCAATTGGTGTCAGTGGGTGTCCAGCCACCACCACGACCCACAACACCCCCCCACCCCCACAGACCTGCAACATGGAGCACCCCCGCTTAGAACCATGTGGCATCCAGTACAGTGCACGCACGAACAACCTGCAGGTGGGAAACTGGACAGGGCTGGATTACTGGAGGCATGAGGACCGTAACACGACCAACACATGGGACATGTCACGTAGCAGACGAACACGCAGCACCGCCCACCGTCACGAACAAGTGAACAATGTGCACACGGACATGAACCACAGACTCACACCCCACATGACCCATCACAAACACAGCAACACCCAAGGAGCCACGTCTGCATGCACAAGCCACACTGAATATAGTACCACACGGCAGCCACTGTACAACCCATCACACACAACCGAAACACCATTGAAGTCCTGTCCATGTAGCCCCTACTGCCTGTCAACCACACACCCCACAACTACGCCTATGTAAGACAAACAACACTAGACGCAACAGAGCGGAACAACATAAATGCACACGAACACCACTGAACCCATCAAACACACAGACACACCATGCACATACAACATACCATCCATCCCATCCGTCAGCCCCAGTCTCATGAAAGGCATGTCATCCGCACAGCTGCCACACATACAGCAGTCACGCTAAGATACATGCCCATGACCAACCATGTGCCAGAAGTCAATGAAGCGCACGACACACTGTGAGCAACAACACACAACATGGGCCACACCCCCCCGAGCACTGCAGTGATGCACATGGCACAGGGCAGCACGCACACCAAGGAGATGGGACAACTGCAATACGTTGGCTGGCACACAACCATCACTCACTCATAACGATGCGTCCAATGCCATGTCCAGTAATCACAACAGACAGCAAATATGCAGGCCATGTCAAGCATGCACACACCTCAAACCATGCACTGTCATGCTGCCACAACACATGTCACGTTCGGCACCCATGGCTCACAGCATGTACCCCAAAAGCATATTCCATCCCAAATGCGAATCTGGGGCATGGCCCCCATGTTGCCATATGCGTTCCTAAGCGTCCCATCTGAACACCAAAAGCAAAGTACAAACCAGACCCAGGATGGGCCAGGAGCCCGCATACACCAGAGTCACAATAAGTAGGGGCACAGCAACACACCCATCGGCATGGCCAATCCGTCCCATGCCACATGTGCACAGCACACAGTCCCATTGTCAAGCACACACAACTACAAATGCTACAGCCACACACACGCCTCCGGGAAACCCATGTACGAGATTGCACGAACTGTTAATGTCAGACGACAAATACATACTTCGCCAGGTGCAACACAATAACAAATCTCATTCTCTCCACAGGTGACGAACTGCTGGATGCTGGGGATGGAGACAGCAGCCAGCACAGCCAGCCTACAAGCCCCCCAACGAGGACACACGGATGTGGAGGATCTGTCCTCCTCTTCGGACACGGACCACCAAGCAGGCCCATCTGGTGTGGCAGGGCCCAGCCGCTCCCCAGGACCCCTCCTACCCACCAACCCATCATCCAGGGCTGCTGAACATTCCCAGCCCCCTGCTGCCACTGTCGTTGCGGCAACACCCACGGTCATTGTGGCCACACCCACGGTCATTGCGGCCACACCCACGGTCATTGCGGCCACTACCATTGCCGCAACCGCCACCATCGCCGCACCGACCACCACCGCCGCCACCACCACCACGTCTTCGCTGGCACCAGCCCCAGCGCAGGTGGTGGCCCGGCCGACTGGATCCACTCCTGGGAGCCACAGCGAGGACCGTGGTGAGCAATGTGGCTAGTGGGCAGGGCCGGTGGCAGCAGTACTGGTAGGAGGAGCAGGGTCAGGGAAACGCAAGTCTCCCTGGGAGCCATGCCCTGCCTCAAATGGCCAGAGTCCTTGGGGCCTATGAAGAGGCCCAAGAACAATGGGTCAGGTCTGCTTCAGACACGCGGGAGGTGCTGGGGGTGCTGAGGTCCATGGACGCCCGTATGGGCCAACTCGTGGACCTCATGGGCCAGCTGGTGGTGGCGGTGAGGTCACAGCCAGGGACAGCAGCTCCACCACCGCCACCACCTGCCGGGGCGCAGGGTCGAGCAGCAGTGTCCAGTACCCCTGCGTCCACAGCCAGTGAGCACACCTCACCCCCACCAGCAGGTCGCCACCACACACCCCCTTCCAAACGTGGAAGGGGCCGTCCGAAGTACAAACAGATCTCCCGGGAGGACTACGCACGCTCCAGACGCAAGTGAGGCAGCCAGCCAGCCTTCCTTGACCACCCACTGCATTGACTTGGACTACGATCCCACTCCACACAGCCATCTGGATGGCATGTGTCTGTTGGACCATGGACATGGAACAAGTGGGTACACCCTGAGCATCACGCAGCCGTGACCGACAGCTCATTGTCACTGCACGCACCACTTTTGTCATCACCTCGCACACAATCACATGTCACAGTTTGAAATAAATGCACCTCTTACACAAACTGCTGTTTGTGCCCTGTGTTTTATTTGTACGGAATACAACGGCCACCTTGGGCGGAAAGGCACCTGATGCGTGGCATGGCAATGGAACCGGAGGGCCTGTAGGGACCTAGGGTGGAGACAGAACAGGAGCACATTCAATGAGTGTGTCACACACCCATCACACAGTACATGTCAACAACTACAAGCAATGTACACACATCGCACAGAGCAATAGGGCACAATGCCACAGCCACCAACAGTGGCATACTACCCTGGCCATGGAGCGTTGACACACAGCACGCAGTGAACAAACGGCCACCCTGACACAGCACACACACACCTGCACAGACACAGCCACATCAGCCGTCGTACATGGACACTCACCGTCAAGTGAAGTAGTGGGCGATGAGCTGCTGCCGCACATTACCAGCTTCCTCCTCTCCGCTGTCCTCCTCACTCGAGCTGTCCTGGTCTGCGGGCTGGGGCCCTGGTTGATCTCCGTCATCCACGATGAGGGGGATCTGCTTCCGAATGGCCAGATTGTGCAGCATGCAGCACGCCACCACTATCTGGCACACCTTCTGTGGGGAGTACGCCAGCGCACCCTCGGTGCGGTCCAGGCACCTGAACCTGGACTTGAGGAGGCCAAAGGTACGCTCGACCACACGTCTGGTCCTCCCATGTGCCTCATTGTAGCGATCGTCTGCTGGGGTGCGAGGATTCCTCAATGGACTGAGCAGCCATGCCCCATTCGGGTACGCAGAGTCACCTGGGTGTGAGGGACACAGAGAACCGTTGCTATTCCAACTGGACAGGGGACAGCATCGCACAACCAGCACGCTACACCACTCCACATACTCACCGACAATACAGCCACGATCCTGTTGCAGATTGGACATCAGTCGTGGCAAGATGCTGTTGCGCATTATGTGTGCGTCATGGGCCGAGCCTGGGAACTTTGCACACACGTGGGTGATCACCATGTCCGCAAGGCACACCACTTGCACATTCAGGGAGTGCGTGTGCTTCCTGTTGCGGTACAGGTGCTCAGTGGCCTGTGGTGGAACAAGGCCAACATGTGTGCAGTCAATGGCTCCAACGACGTGTGGGATTCTGCCAAGGGCATAGAATGCACCCTTCACTGCCGCCAATTCACGAGCCCTGGGGAAGCGGATGTACCTGTTTCGGCACAGCATCATGGCTGCCAGTACATCCCTCAGCACCTTGCTGAACATGGGCTGGGACATCCCTCCTCCACTGCCCACTGTGTGCTGGACTGACCCAGTGGCGAAGAAATGCATGGCGGCCATCACCTTAGCCGTGGGGGTGACAGCTGTCGGATACACCCTGCGGGGACGGAGATGGGGTTCCAACATGGCACACAGTCGATGCAGGGTTGGCCTGTCCAGCCGAAACTTCCTAATGACCTCTGTATCGTCCATGTCCGCCAGCAATTGGTATGGGCGGTCAATGTTCGGTCTCCGCCTAGGGAAAATGGCAGTGGACACATGTCAAAGCAACACAACACATAGCAATTTCGCATACACATCACTGACATGACTGAGCAAGCACATGAGCCACAGCCCAGCTGTCAAGCTGGGACGGCACGGCCACAATACACTTACACAGGTCTCCCAACAATGGCAATGGCTAGTGATACAAACCACTGCCATGTGCATGCACATGGGGATCTAGGCCCCAATGACTTGCGGGGCGTGCTGATGGGGACTGACTGCATATTCGTCAAGCGGCAACGCCACGGCAACATGAATGTCTGCTGAGCATGGAACTGCTTCCGAGGCTGGATGAGTATGGCACACGACGACGACGACGATGTGGGCACAGGCTGAGCGGCCAAAACAAGTGGGACCTGTGGCACGAGGGGATATGAGACAGTAGTAGGTGTCAGCACTGCACCCTATGTACAGCACTGTACGGATCACACCTCCCGAAACATTGACACATTGACAGCCCCATGCCAAGACGGCTGTGTGCTTGCAGTCACACGTCACAGGTGGCAGACGTACATAGTGGGAGCTGGCATGTGTGTGCATGTGTCTCCTGTTCAGGATCCACCAGATGGGCGCTGACTCTGTACTGACCATTGGACACAGCATGTTCCGTGGAAGGCTTGTGTGTGTGGGATGGTGGCACTGGATGTGCCTCCGTTGGGTGGGGGGCCATGCACAGGGCGGGTACGTCGATGATTGCGCATTGTTGGTCACGGTGGGTGCACCCACTCAGATGTGTTGCCCTGTGTTCAATTCCAATGTCCGCATGATGATGGACTGTAGATGTGGGCAGACTACACATTGGTCGATGTGCTGTCTATATGCATGTGCCTTCACACCAGGCACAGCTGCCCCTGCACATGTGACCCCTGCTGGACTCGCTGCTGGGTCTGTGGAGCTGATGCACCTTCTGTGCGTGGGGCGGACAGCTCTCCTCACTTCCTCATTGCGCATGTCATGACTTTGCCGCAGGTGACATGGATCATGGAGGGCCCACATGTACGCATGGGTAGGCTACACATGATTGTTCACTGGTCGCCACCCCCAGTCAGTGTTTCGAATGGGAAGGTTGTCGTGCTGGTGGTATATTCGATGTGGCGGATGGGCGGGCCTAGGTGCGGGCTTACATTCCGGACATGGGGGTAGTTGGATTGGCGACTAGTTGCAGTACACACGGGACACGTCTCTTCCTTTCCACATCTGGGTCATCCCTTGTACTCACTGACAGTGATACAGTCATCTTCGCCCCAGCCCTCATGTCCTCCCTCGCTCCCACAATATGCATGTGCACCTGCGAGGCTAGCGCTTGCACAGGCAGCCCCAAGCTCGCACCAGAGAGGGCAAGGAGTGTATGTGTGGGTCCAGTTGCACGAGTGGGCTGTCTCAGGGTATGATGTGTTGCGGGACGCCCGTCCACCTGCGTGGTGCCCCAAATGGAGACCCGGCCTGCATGGACTATGCATCACAGTCTTCGCCTTCCGGATCCGCCACCTGCGACACCCAGTGGCTGTGGCTGCCCTTGCGGCCATGCCGCGTCCGTCTGTGACTGATGGCCCACACATTCACTCTTTGGCCTCTCTGGGGAGGGCTCGGGGTGGTGGCGCACGCGCTTGCACTTAGTCGCAATGGCATGTGGCGTGGTTGGTATAATGGGCAATGGATGGGATGGTGCGAGCCACCTCCCGTGACGTCAGTGCTGCTCGTGCTGTGGTGCGTCCCCCTACACTTCCATTTGACTTGTGCCATGCTAGACGTTGAGGTTCTATTGCCTGCGTGATATGACCAGGAGGAGCGCGAGGAGACCTCTCACACACCATGCTCCACTGCCATCCCGTGCCCTGTATCGCCTGTGCGGATTGACTATGTTGGGGTTACACCTGGTCGACTGGGGCTGTGTGTGCCTTGTCAAGGGGCATGGCGGGCGCACAACAGGATCCAGCTTGTCCACAGAGGGTGGGCTGATGTGCGCCTGGTACCGCTTTGTACGTGTGCCCGGCTGCTGTGCACACACGTGTTCACTCCCCCGACAGGTGTCCTCTCACAATGCCCAGGGAAGCGGTGGTGTACTGTTCATGACCCCTCCCGACACGGCGTGCTCCAACTTGGCATGTGCGCATCTACCCGTCACACCCACCCACCTGAGCACTGCGTCCATACGACTTCACACGACACATGTGTGTCTTCCACAGTTCTGCTACTCATTTGCGTTGACATCCAATACCAGTGGACTACATGGTCATGTCACGACTGCCGTGTACTTCACATACTCTCATCCTCTCTCATTCGTACTTGTGAAATGAGTCAGCGGAGACAGTTTTGGTTTCAAACATTATATTGAGTCTTCTGTCCTCTGTGATGCAGTATAGTGGACACTACTGGCAGCGGAATATATGTTGAGGATATACTGAGCATGATTGCAAATGGGATAGGGTGTGGGGTTACATGTGATTGGCTGTTGCATGTGGGATGTGGGCTTCAGAGTTACATCTGCTTGGCCAAGGCTGTGCTAATGTACATTTACGTATAGCTGCGGAGCTGCGGACTTTGACACAGACGGTATACATGTAGCCTACCAGACCGCTTGGCATCATGGGCACAGTCCATCTCAGTTCCATGTGACAGGTTTGCTGCGGTTGTTCCTCATGCACGCGTGCATGTGAGATGACATCAGGGCATGTGCTTGCGTGCATGCAGCGGCGTGCCACTTGTTGTTGCAATGTGGTGGTTACTGGACATGTCACAGTCACTGGGGTCGTGTTGTTGTTGTATGCACTTGTCGTCCATGCAAAGGTCCTGGTATGGGATTCCCGGGGCGGGGGTGGGAGGGGTGCAGCACCCACAGACTCCAGGCGACCTATTCATGTCCACTGAGCGGTGTGTGTTTCCATGGGCGCTGGATCCATGTCGTGTCCTGGTTGTTCATGCAGTTACGTCCATGTGGGTGCGATACACAGACCCCATGCCACTGCCTCCCACGATGCATGCGGTGTTCCTGGATGTGATGGGGAACAGTGTGCATGTCCCGGTCATATCCGATGTCATGGCGATGTCGTTGATGGTGTGGTAACAGTTGCCGGTCGCTTGGTATGGCTGTTGTGGTGGTGACTGGCCAGTCCGTGCGGAAGCTAAGCATGGGTGCGGGGTTGGACATCATAGGTCAATCGGGGAACCTGCGTTGTGGTCCGACGAATTTACAGGTTGTCAGGTATGCGATGCCGCCCAGCAGGGCTTCCATGTCATTGGTGGTGTACATGTTTGCCAGCCAATGTAGCGGATGGTGGCTGTCAAGGTGTTGTTCGTAAGTTGTCCCTTGGAGGACCATGATGGGGCATGCTGGGTGACATTCGATGTAGCTGTTCTCGATGATCCGTCGTGTGGAGGCACAGTGGTCCCATTTCAGTGCGGGTGCGATGTTGGCCACATACGCCATGCCCCCATAGGCAGAGCAGGCCCTGTCGTGTGCGTCCAGAGGGAGGAGTAGTGGTAGCAGGTCCGCCTTTAGACATGCCGGGTTGGAGAGGCATATCTCCACGGGATGCTGGTAGGGACACCTCCGACAGTAGAAGACGGGCATGACGCAGCTGAACAATGTGATGCGGTAAGTCAGTCGGTAACTTACGTTCAGCAGGGACAGGAGATCGCATCCCAATATATGTATCAGGTTGGTTTTGTACAGCTTGAGCTGTCCGGCGTAGTTGGGTAGGTGTGTTGCGGTTGCCATTTCGCAGCGGTGCGTTGTGGTGGCGTGCTCCGGCTGTGTGTGCAGTCTGCAATGTGCACGCTCCGAGGTTGCTGTGAGCTCTGTGTAGTCGTAGGGGGACAGGACTTGTGTTCTGTTGGCTTGTTTGGAGGACACGGGCCCTCATCCCACATGCTTCTCAGACAGTTCAAGGTCAGTGATGTGTGACTCCTTCCAATTAACTTGCATGTGGCCGACATGGGGGAGTGTTTTCTTCTTTCTTCCCCGTCCGTTGTGTGCTTCTGTGATATGCGCTATCTGCCCTGTGGTCGGTCTCCTCGGCATGCCTGTGTTGGTCTTTTCTTGGACAATGGCTGTATTCACCGGCTTCTTTCGTAGGGCTGTGGTTTCGGAGTTGGAATGGAAGGTCATTCAGTGCTGTCTGCTCTCCCTTGTGTGGGCGGCAGGCTGCCTTTCCGCTCTGCGTTGGGCCTTGTGTGTGAATGTTATTCTTGGGCCACCTGTTGTCGGTCCCCGGGCTCTTTGGTGTTCCGTTTTATATGTCTTGTTCATATGTGCAGGGTGGTATGGGTGTTTCAGTGTGGTACTGGCGTTCCTCTTCCCGAAGGGGCCCTGCTTCTCCTAGTTGGTGTTGCCGCCGCTGTGTGCTTCGCCATGTTTGTTACACTGGGGTGTGTCCTGCTGTTGCGTGACTTCACTGACATGTGTGCGTCGGTTGTGTGGCGTTGGGTGTTGTCCGTGAATTGGGCGTTGGGGACATGTCTGTAGCAGGCCTGTCACGTGTCATGTGCGTTCGGGGTGGGGCTGATGTGTGTGCTGCTTGGTTGTGTCCCTGTGTCTGTGTGCGACGCATGCATGGCGCTGCGGTTGGCCTCTGCGTTGTGCGCATGTGTGGCGGCGCCATCGCCGCTTGGGGCCGTGACGGGGTCGTTGGTTCCTAGTCCCAGGTGGTGTGTACACATGTGTTACGCAATGTTACGATTTGGCCTGTGTGTCATATGTGGATGCAATGGTGGATGTGTAGTGTACACGCGCTGGGGGGTTGTCCGCTTTTTCCGCCCTTGCACTGTGTGCGCTGTTTGCGTGCACTTGTTGTGTGTGTGCCTACCTGCGTCTCCGCGGTACGTTGCGTCCTTGGTGGTGCATCAGTAAGAGCATGGGGAGGGCCTGCAGTGCTGGATTCATGCTCGGGGAGCCGCTTCTTCGTTGTCCGTGCTCGGCGTCCGTGTTACCGCTTCGGTTTGTCGTACGGTATCTCTTGGCCGTGGGAGCCGTTTGTTTGCGGCATCGTAATTTATGCGCCCGGGCGGGACGTGTTTTCGTCGGACGGTGTGTGTCAGTTGAGCTGCGCCGCTACGTGTACGGGCGCACTTTGATGGCGGACGGTGTTGCTGGCTTGCCGGCGGTGTTTGGCCTACTTTTCGCATCGTAATTGGGCGGGCGTGTGGACTGCTGCGTGCCGGCGGTAACTGGTGGTTTTTGCATCCGCCAGCACGGCGGTTGTGCTTCCGCCCGCCATTGTAATGACCCCCTTTGTTTCTAAATAATTTCTAATTAAAAATATTTATTTGTTTGAAAATTATTTTTTATTTTATTTAATATAATATTTGTGGGTATTTGTCTTATGTATTTAACATTAGAATATGTTTTTTTATTATTATTATTAAAAATATTTGTATTTTAATTTTTAACATATTTAGATATTTTTTATTTATTTTGTTTTTTTAAATATTTTTGTTGTTGTTAATATTTTGTTTGTTTTTAATTTTGAACTGACTGGAGTGAGAATATTAATTGTTACCCTTCCGCAATCCAACACTTTCTCTACTGTTGCACTGATTAGAGTGGGAATAGTAAATTTTATCCCTCCGCCAACCAACACTTTCCTTACCGTTGCACTCACTGGAGTGGGAATAGTAAATTTTACCTCTCCGCTATCCAACACTTTCCCTACTGTTGCACTCAATCGAGTGGGAAGAATAATTTTTACCCATCCGCTATCCAACACTTTCCCTACTGTTACACTCACTGAAGTGGGAATAGTAATTTTTATCCCTCCGCTATCCAACACTTTGCCTATTGTTGCACTCACTGGAGTGGGACTAGTAATTTTTACCCCTCCGCTATCCAACACTTTCCCTACTGTTACACTCACTGAAGTGGGAATAGTAATTTTTACCCCTCCGCTATCCAACACTTTGCCTATTGTTGCACTCACTGGAGTGGGACTAGTAATTTTTACCCCTCCGCTATCCAACACTTTCCCTACTGTTGCACTGACTGGAGTGGGAAATTTAAAGTTTAAAGATTTTTAAATAGTTTAATGTTTCAATTTATCATAGAATGTTTTTTTAATTAGATTTTATGTTATTTGTATATATATATACTTGAAGATGGAGGATCACAAGAAAACAACAGCCAGCCAGGGCAAAAATCTGGATCCCAAAGGATACAATGAGTCACAAAGAAATAAAATATCCAAGAAAGAAGTGACTCAAACAGATAGATTCACCAAAGAACAAAAATATATTTCCACTACAACGTTTCAGCTTCCGCTTTCCTCAGGTAGTACAAGATGGTTTGCTCAGTGGCTGCACAGATGACACAGCTGAATTTTCAAAAAGCATCATGAGTGAAGATTCCATTTGGAATGTGGAATCAATGCAGTCCTGAGAGCTCTTGAGATATGCAGTAATCAGGTTGTATTATCAGTAATGTTCAGTCCATCTGGATGCAGTTGTAATTTTTTGTTCATGAATGGAGAGTAGCACATCCAGAAAAGGGAGATGATGCTTCTGTTTAGTATTGCTGCTGGTAAATTTGATGGTAGGATGGATATTGTTGATATAAGCTGTAAAAACATATCAAACATCATCAGTAACTAGTTCTGTTACAAGAAGGACCTATGGAATAAGACAGCATCTTACATGTCGCTCAACATGCATTATTTATGTGATTCAGTGCCAACGGCAAAGCTGTAAAAAACAATATGTAGGCCAAACAGTGAATGACCTCCGTACACGATTCAGGAACCACAAATCGGCAATAATTAATAAGAAAATTGACCAGCCTGTAGCCAATCATTTTAACCTTGTGGATCATTTACTATCAGATTTGAAGATTTTCCCGTGGAACATGTCTCAAAGGAAGAACTACTGGACTCCAGAGAAAACTTCTGGATGTACCGTTTAAAATCACTGCATCCAGATGGACTGAACATTACTGATAATACAACCTGATTACTGCATATCTCAAGAGCTCTCAGGACTGCATTGATTCCACATTCCAAATGGAATCTTCACTCAGGATGCTTTTTGAAAATTCAGCTGTGTCATCTGTGCAGCCACTGAGCAAACCATCTTGTACTACCCGAGGAAGGCGGAAGCTGAAACGTTGTAGTGGAAATATATTTTTGTTCTTTGGTGAATCTATCTGTTTGAGTCACTTCTTTCTTGGAGATATATATATATATATATATATATATATATATATATATATATATATCCAAAGTAAGTTCAATAGAACAAGACAAGATCAAGACAGTTTCACTGTCGAAACGCGTTGCAACTGAGGAATACATTTCTTTTGCACTAGCAGAATATCGTTTGAGCGTGCGTTCTATTGAACTTACTTTGGATACTATTGTCCGGCTGTGGTTCCGCCGGCGCCGCGCACCACCTGACTACGGGCTCGATCCCAGAAGGAACCCTTTCTCTGGCATATATATATATATATATATTTGTACATTTTTATACAATTTTAAAATTATAAAGTAAATTAAAATTAATAGTTTATTAATTGTTTTAAAGTAAATATATATATTAATTATTATGTATGTGTGTTTAACTTTTTTTAATTAAGTTTATTTGTTATATTTGTTAAAATGTATATTAAATCTACTTTATTTTTTTAATTAATTTTATTATTTAAGATATTATTATTTTATTTTTAGAGAAAGCTGAGGAGCTTTCGAAACGCGTCAGGCAAACCTACACAGAGGCTGTTGATGGCTGTAAGCGGTATCCGTCCATACCCTGGAAAGAGAGTTCTCTTGCTGCTGCTGGCCGAGTGAGACTCAACTGATGGACACATCTTGGAGCTGTATGTATTCGCGGCCGTCCTGCCGCGGAGTCTGCACCACCCCGCGATAATAGGGGGCCACTCGACAAGGTATTCACCAAATCGACTATGTGGGCCAACAGCAGAGAATTTAGGATGGGCCCGCTTGCGGGGTCCATGTGACCTACTAATAACAGAGTATAATGCGTGCATCCATTTGGAGGATGATCGATTACGAACTATAGTTCCCATAATGCACAGTTCCATATGACCATCCCATTGGAGGGAGTGCAGTATTTAAATGGGAACGTCATATGCACGCATCCTTCCCGTGAAAGTCTCTGAAGAGAAAGCTGAGGAGCTTTCGAAACGCGTCAGGCAAACCTACACGGAGGCTGTTGATGGCTGTAAGCGGTATCCGTCCATACCATGGAAAGAGAGTTCTCTTGCTGCTGCTGGTCGAGTGCGACTCAACTGATGGACACATCTTGGAGCTGTATGTATTCGCGGCCGTCCTGCCGCGGAGTCTGCACCACCCCGCGATAATAGGGGGCCACTCGACAAGGTATTCACCAAATCGACTATGTGGGCCAACAGCAGAGGATTTAGGACGGGCCCGCTATGCGGGTCCATGTGACCTACTAATAACAGAGTATAATGCGTGCATCCATTTGGGGGATGATCGATTACGAACTATAGTTCCCATAATGCCCAGTTCCATATGACCATCCCATTGGAGGGAGTGCAGTATTTAAATGGGAACGCCATATGCACGCATCCTTCCCGTGAAAGCCTCTGAAGAGAAAGCTGAGGAGCTTTCGAAACGCGTCAGGCAAACCTACACGGAGGCTGTTGATGGCTGTAAGCGGTATCCGTCCATACCATGGAAAGAGAGTTCTCTTGCTGCTGCTGGCCGAGTGCGACTCAACTGATGGACACATCTTGGAGCTGTATATATATATATATATACATATATGTATATATGTATATATATATATATATATATATATATAAATCGATAGTTTTTACAACTATATTTTTGACATCCATATTTTTTTCCGATATTTTTGTACTTACCTGTTTAAATATAGAGAGTCGATATTTTTGCATTCTATATTTTTTCATCGATATTTTTTACATCTATATTTTTTACATCAATATTCTGTCAGTGAACCACTTGTACCCTAGCCGTGGAACCCGTATATAAGAGACTCACCCACGCATGAAAGTGCACGCTTAACCCCATTGCCTCCAATAACTGCATTGTAGTGTAGCTCCTATTTCCCTAATAGGCTCTGCGCATTGGAATAATATACCCTATAGGTTTGACATAGGACTAAGGTCGGTATGTCCCTATCGAGTATATTAAACTTAATTACTTGTGCCAGCTAGCTCAGAGGCCACTAGAAACTCCTTGGATAACAAGAAGGGAGTAGTTTCTGGCAGCCGCAAAACATGACAACTTTGTTTCCCTTTAGAATCAGAACGTGTCCCAGAGTCGTGGAAACAATAGATAACCGTTTCACTCAGCTCAATCGTGCATGCTTAGTTTTCCTCAAAGTTACACAGAAAGAATAGACGGGCGTTTCAATAAAAGGATTTATTGAACAGCCTTGTTTCTCGTGTAGGTGATATGTGCTGTTACGATCACAAGACAGTATGCAAGATAAATAATGTACAGCGTAAGCAGTAGAAATAAATAGTACTGCGTTAGCATTATCTTTTAGCGTGTATTCACATACATAAATAACATGAGCTAAAAATGCGAGTACTCATACAATGCGTCTCTAAGCTAGTTCTACCCCAGTGTACCTAACCTAACCTAGGTGTAGGGAGAGGTATGAAGTAGGCGAAGTATTCCTTACTATGGTATACTAAGAGTATGTTACGCCTAGTATGTCTAGTATGCCAAGAGTCTAGTATGCCAAGAGTCCCTCTAGGTTCTAGTCAGCTCCATACCTTAAGAATGAGAGAGGTAGGAATCTCTTGCCAGACTCGAACTCCAACACCCCGCAAGGGAAGTCAGATCACTGGAAGCTGGACTCTCTGCGTGCAGGGATCACAGCGTCTTCTCAGTGCGTCAGGCCGGGAAACGGGCTCCTCTGAAGTCGAGGTCTCCTCTAGTTTACAAGGGCTAGGGAAGGTATATTTATACCTGAGAGGTACCTCATAATGTTAGCATTGACGTGAATCGGACAGCGGAAGACGTCATGAATGAACCCCTAAGGTATAACGGTTCATGCATAACAGATGAGTCCTTGAAGAAATCAATAGTCCTGTGCTAGAGAAACTCCCGAAGCCTAAGGGTCTGTTCTTCAAGAACTCGTTGTGACGTTAGGGTGGACGGATGTCGGAGACCATGCCTGTATTTGGAGTGCACGGTTTAATGCCTAAATAAGGACTGGGATTTTATGCATATATAAGGGCAGGGCGAATTGTGCCTATATAAGGACATGATACAGGAAAACCTATATATGGACACCCTAAGAGGAATACAACACCCACTCCACTTTCGTGTGTACGACAATAATATAAATGCTAAACATTTAAAATGCTAAACATAAAATGGAGTACCGCATATTGCTAAAACATTTCTTAAAAGCATTTTAAAAACTTATTAGAATGCAAAAAGTACTGTACATTTTAAGCATTGCTTCTTATTTCAGGCCTATATTCGAAAACAAAATGCAATGAAATAAGCAGTAATAATTACATGTGACAAAAAAATGTTCGATAAGTTGTTCAAAAATCACAGTCATTTCATGTCATGGAAATTAATGAACTTCTTAGACTAACCAGATGACAAAATGTCTGGGGAAGTACCGCGAAGTCCGTACTATAAGAATAGTTCTACTTTAAGCAGATTGTCGTGCCATTTGGTTTGAAAAATGGAAAAAGTTCAATTTGGGAAGAGTTCCAAGTTTTTGAAATATGAAGGCCAAATTGTTACTGCATCTCTGGAACACTGTGGGCTGAATCAGAGTCAGTATACGGGTCTGGTGTAAACATGAGATCATCTATTTCTGTAGACAAAATATCGTCCACTGTAGTTGGTGACATTCGGAACACCTCGTGTAGTAGATTAATTGCACAGAGATGTGAAGCATCGCTTTCAGCAGAGGATGCCGCAGCAATGTTCGCGTCCGTTGTTACCTGTGTGCCTGTAGATCCATCTCGTTCCTCAGCAGCAGCCTGAAGCGTCTGTGAGATCTCAATGAATGCCATCATCAGGATTGGTAGCCTCTGGGGACAACACAGAGCATGGGCCGTTATCGGGTCCAGCAGAGTATCGATATCCGTTGGCGTAGCTGATGGAAATGTTAGACCGGTGTCCAACACGCATTCTTTACCGCATAGCAGGCATCGTAGAACAGGTAAGATGCAATCTTGCCAGATTGGTCTGAATGACAGGAACCACGTGGTATTAAGTTCCCGTAGACGAGTCATGCCAAAAAGCTGTACTATTCGCTCACGGCACTTTCGTTCAAGGAGAGCTTTCTCCACTTCGCTCGGAGTGATGTCTGCGAATAGGCTGGCCATAGCGTAACAGCAAGAAGAGAAATAGAATTCCGGCAACAAGTGCTAGAATTAATGGTATGCCACCAAACACCGAATGTGCAAAGTTTGGGATTATTCTGAGTATTGCCTGGAAAGGTGCTAACAGACCCGAACAGATGCTCTTAAATACATGTACAATTCCACTTGTATCAGACATGTTAAAGATGCGTCCTATCATTTCCACGAAATGTATAGGGCAGTTTGTACGTATTAAAGTTTGTATCTCAGCCGAAGTCCTTGCGACTTGTAGATCATAGGTTTCTTTGGCCGAGGTCAAAGGCACTGTTTGTTGTAAAAGCATGGCTTTCATTCTGCTTAAAGTATCAAATCTTATAAAAGAGACGTTCAGCGAAGGCCACAAAGGCGACTCCTGACTGTGTCTATTGGGGAAAACAATACTTGCATACAGCAAGTGACCCTGGAGTTCACCGTTACTAGATATGGGATGCCTGGCAACATGCCGCAGCAACTCTGATCATTCAACATGAGGTAACACCCATTAGAAAGTTGTCCAAACGTTGGATTAATCACAGCAGCTGGTGTACCCTGCTGGTGCCTAGACAAATTTGCCACAGAACCATTACAAGCCCCGTGTAAAGAAATGTCCTGACATATCAGTGAACCGCTCAGTGCATTTTTACAGTGTGTACCGCTCAGAAACACTTCACGATCCCCACTCCAACATCTATATGTGTATGGTAAATTCCAAGATGTCTTAATGTATTCCTTACCCAACCTTTCATATTTGCCTGCTTGCATTTGTTTGAGGCAATACTGAAACTGAAAAGTAGTCACAGGTAGTGTGATTTTGCCATGAATAAGCCATTCTGTAGCTGGTTTTTCTGCCACTGTGAATGGTAACTTTTCCAGTTTTTCAATGCCCAGCACTGTATACTTTGCTCCTCTTTGTGCCAGTTCGATCTGTTTATCAGTGAGATTGTATTCTGCAAACAGAGCTGTCGTGTTGATAAAACGCCAAGGCACATAGCCCGCTCGCAAAGATTGCAGCGTCCAGCTTAATAACACAATAGAACGTAATTGAGATTGGCCTTGTTGTAACATTGCCAGATCTTGTTCTAGTATGTCGATAGCAGAGGATACAATGCCGTCCAGTGAATATATTCTGGAGGACAAAGTTGTTAACCCATTGTCAACCACAGAGAGAGTTTTCTCTAAATTAATACGATCAAGTTCACGTATTCGTTCTGCGGCCTCTATCTGTGACACTTTCCATGCTTCATTATAGGCAGCATAAATGCCGGCATATATGAAACGTTTTTGACGCGGTTTTCTTGGTCCAAGCAAGAATTCCCTAAGATCTGCGTCTTCTTTAAGTAAGGATAAGTGTTGTTTCACATCCTGTAGTGTAGATTTCTGCAGCCAATCGATGCATAATTTTCCTACACTGTATGTTGTTACTACTCCCGGATGCTGTCTTTGGACGTATCTTGGGTCTGGCCTATGAATAGTAAAGCCCTGAGTTTTATTCAGGAATCTTTCCTGACAGTTGTTCGTGTCTGTGGGCCAGATCAACCATTTTTTCCAATCAGGATTAGATCTGTTGAGTTGTAGTATTTTGTCAACTGTAACCGCTGCCTGTGTATTGTTATCACTTGCAGGGGTTGGTACAGAAGGTGTTTTCATCTCTTTTATCTTGGCTAGTCCAAGACAAGATGTTTGTTGGACAGTTTCATTCAAAAACATGATTTGTTCAGGGATGATGCAGGCTCTAAATAAAGCTTCTATCCCCTGCACTTGCCAATCTTTAGTACCCCAGACAGTTTTTGTGTCTATTGTGTCTTTCCAAAAGTCGAAACCCTGTATAGACATTTGGGCAATAAATGCTGCAGAATAAATCTGTTTTGTATTTGCTAACATAATTTTCAGTCCTGTCTTATTTATATTTTTATAGTAAAACATTTCTGGATCAGATATATTGTAACCTGAAAAATATGGAAACTTATTAGCAAATGTTTTTGAACTACCTTTTGGTGGTGTAGGACAATGCTTCCATTGGTTAAACATAAACACATTTCAGGGGTATGCAGATTTATGCAAATAATGATGACCATAGTGGTTATAGCAATACAGCTGTTCATAGTCTGATGAACCCTCTAAATACTCATTTTTAGAAAATGCAGCAGATTTTTCTAGGTCAAACATTATGTTGTTAACAGTCTCAAAGTCCCAATCATCAGAATAGGTACTAGACGAAATTAGATCACTTAGTGAAATTTTAAACAAATGTGGAATGTTCAATTGTTCCGTTGGGCCGAAGATATCGAAATCAGTTTTGTCCCACACTATACCATCCTGTGTAGGAACGGCTGTGATGTTCACTGTTGCCAAGTCTCTTGCTTCACGATGGGAAGATTTATGAGGTTTCAAAAGTAAGTTCACATCTTTTCTTTCAGTGTTCACATGGATGTATCTGCCATTTATAAGCACGCTCATAGTCATAACCAAAGCTAGCCAAAGCAGGAAAACAAATATTCCAAAAATAATCCAGAGTTCAATCCATGGTGAAACCAGATAAGTCTTTTTCAGAAAGTGAAGAAAGTCTTGTACTTGCTGTTTGAAAGTTAATGATGCTGGCGTCGTTTCAGGTTCACTCGGATCTTCTGAGAAAGTATCAAAGTTAATGAAATAGCCAGAAGCTGTTCTGTCAATTGTTGAAATTGCATCAGGATTCGTTGAAATCGCTGGAACCAGTTGATCACTTGCTACGTTGGTGTAGACAGGTGTATTTGGACGAACTGTTACTTGATTTTCAAGAGGGATGAGTTCCATAGCATTGTTGCTCAGTCCTTCATCTGTTACTGCTGAATTCTCGATGGTTATCAGTCTTTCAGTCTGAACCTCTTGGATAGTAGCGAGAGGAGTGCGTCTGCTACTAGGTCGGAGTCCACGAGGCCTACTATTTAGTATTGGCCACATACTGTGGTTTGATGAGGTCGATGGACACAAATCTTTTCTCCTTTTTTCCAGCAAGGGGCGGCAGTAGTACTGTTATTGTTCCTTGAACCGCTAGGACAGGTACTGGTTGTCTGTGAGAAGGTCCAAATTCCTTCTTGACCGCAATCTTTTCTCTGACTAGATCCCCAACTTTTGGAATCCAGACAGGCCTTGCTGGGACAGCCGGTTGATCCCCAGTGGTGGTTGGCTGCAGGAACACGTTGCTTTGTTTCGTTCTTAATTTGTTTAAGTCCTGTAAAACAGCCAAACGATCTTTGATATCAAAGGGTTTATTTTCCACCACTGTGCCTACGTGTTCGAGGTCAGGTACCCACATTCTTGTCCCAAATAGGACCTCATATGGAGTGACCCCCCCTAGAGAACTTCTTGGCAGGTTATTTAATGAGCGTTGGACCCCATAAAGATGTTTGACCCACCCATCACCCGAACCTAATACCCTAGCTGTTATAGACTGCTTTATGTCCCGGTTTTTCCTTTCCACAACCGAATTTCCCTCAGGATGGAATGGAGAGGAGTACCGCAATGCAACGCCCAGACTGGCCATGGCTTCTTTGTAAGCCCGAGAGCTAAACGCAGGGCCCTGGTCAGAATGTAGCGTGCCTATTGCGTATGTGCCGATAAAGACTCACAAATCTTTTATAACAGTTCGAGCGTCAGCCGAGCGCTGAGGCCATATCCATAGGAACCTAGAGCATGAATCCACTGCAACCATGATATATTTATAGTTACCGTCCCTTTGCAAGGGACCGTAAGTGGTCCAGGTAAACACAAGCTAATGGTTTGTCTGAAATTAACAGGGGTGTCTGCGCAGGACATTTCACTGTGGAGACTTTCATCTGTTGGCATATATCACATTCTAAAACATAGTTCTTTGTTTGTTTTCTAATGCCAGGCCACCAATATCTTTGCTTGAGTAAAGATACTGTTGCAGAAACACCTGCATGGGCAGAAGCTATCCCTTCGTGTGCTGCTAGGATTAGTCCTAATCTACGTTCCTTGTTTGGTATTACCCTATCCCCCACTCCAGGGATTCGAGCAAAAGGAACGTTGTTCGCATCAATTACATAAGAGTACTTGAGTGGAAACTTTTTTGGTAATGCTGCACCACTGCCTTTGCTTGTAGCATTGACAGCCAACATTATCTCACTGTCTATTTTTGTTTTTGAACGAGTGATCGCAGCTACGGAAGCCGTCTGAACAGCCCCCTTTGCGGCTTCGTCAGCCAATGAATTCCCTGCAACGTGAACGCCATCACGTCGATGACTCAGTGTGTGGATCACGTGAGCCTTTTGGTAGTTCGTTTTTCAACTGAACTACTTGTTCTCAAAGCGTTTTATGCTTTATTGTGCCACCTTTCGCATCCTTGAATCCATTTTCAAGCCAGTTTTGTATATATTCATTATACGACTGAACACAGTAAAAGGAATCGCACATTATTAGTGTGGGGAATTCGCGATCTGTACTTTCAAGTGCCAGTTTGAATGCTTGTAGTTCAGCTCGCTGAGCTGTACAATCTCCTAGAGATTGTGTCTTTGTGACCATAGGTCTGAAGATGCCATCTCGCATGCGACCTTTAACGATTGCACACGCTGCACTGTAAGCTTGCTTACCCCCTGTTGCAGGTTGTGCGGATCCGTCAGTGTAAATTATGAATTCGTACTGATCGAGAGGCAGAATTTCAGTGGGCAGAGGACATTCTTGTTCATATTGCAGGAATGCTTGTGTTTTTAAATCAGGATCAAAAACATATTCAACATCTGTTGCAGCAAGAGAATTAACCCATTGTATCCATCTTGGATGTAATGCTTTAGCATTTGGAATGCTTGCTTTTGTGACAGCTTCTAAAGCCGGTACCGGGGTCACGACAATAATGCGTTTCCCTTGGGCTAGGGCTCTTTCTTTTGCTACAGCGGTTTGAACTGCTGTCAGAATTTTTTCAGTTGAAGTGAAGCGCATTTCCGCTTGTGTGCACAAATGAGATTTGTATGCAATTGTTTTTTTTTCACCCTCATTAAATGTTAAGTAGGTGAATCCGCATTGACCCGAAATTATTCGGATCACTAAATTGCGTTGACTTACGCGTGTTTGTAAGTGATTTGTTGCTAACATGTTAGCCTGGAGTGAACGCAAGATTTCTGTGTGTTCTTGTGTCCAAATTTTGATTGAAAAATCAGGTTTGATTAATGCGTAGAGAGGTTTAACCCTTTCCGCATAATTTAGAATGTATGTTCTTCCAAAGTTTAGGAAACCCAGGATGGATTGTAAATTTTTCAGCGTTTTTTGGAGGTTGGAGCAGCGCACACTTTTCTAAAAAGTTAGCTGCCAAGCTCTTGCTTTCACTTGAAAGCTCGTATCCTAGAAACAGGACATTGAGATGGGCAATTCTGGACTTTTTAAAGTTGAACTTGTAGCCCTCAGAGGCGAAGCCCAATATAATGGTGCTTACCCTGTTCAAGTGTTTGTCCAGGTCATCGTCCGTCAGATAGATGTCATCGACATAGGACAATGCTTCATTGTCATAAATTTGTAGTAACTCTGTTACTCTCGCTGAGAATAACCCCGGGCTGTTCTTGAACCCTTGTGGGAGTCGACAAAATTGACGCTGGGTCCCCATTATGGAGAATGCTGTTAAGTACCTGCTTTCAGGTGCTATGTTTTGACAAAAGAAACCATTTGAGATATCTAATGTGGTTTTATATTTTTTACGCACAATGTTATTCATTAATGCTGTGCTATGTGCATTTTGCACTGCAAATGTTTTAGAACAAGTGTTTAAATGTCTGTAATCCAAAACTTGACGATAGGTGTTGTCTGGTTTGGAGACAGGAAACAAAGGATTGTTCATTGAGGAGGTGCATGTTTCAATCACCCCTTGGTATTCAAGTTGATTTAAGATCTCCTGACCTGTTTTTTAGCTTCTTGCTTTATTGGGTACTGCCTTTGTGCAGTTGGTTCATGTTTCAGATGTATTTTATGGTGAGGTGAGTCCTCATCCCATCCTACATGATTTTTATATAATGCTGGGGCCTGGGCTACTGCCCATTTCCTGGCATAACTATATTTTAGATGAATTGGAATATGGTTGGAGAAGGCAGGCATAATAATGTCCTCGCCATGTGGGCAATCCCTGACAAATTGTGGTGGCCAGTCTTTTTCTGCTAGAAGTATGTCATAGCCCTTCAAAAGTTTTTCCCAAAAGAGTGTTTTCACCTGTCTAGGTATGTCTCCCTCCATTCGGAGTGTTATTTCATATAACCTTTGTGGAGTACTAACCCTGGTGTCTACAGTCTCAACTGTGATGTACTCATTCAAGTCCACTATCTCCAGAAGTTCCTTCACGTTCTGGCGAACTATTGTGACTTCTGCTGCACGGTCCAGCATTGTCTGAGCCCATTCTCCGTTCTTGAGTTGTGTTCTCAGTATTCTCGGCATGTCTGATCTTCAGACCTGCTACTTTCTTTTTGGAGAATTGAGGTTTTGTTTTATTTTTTGGAGCGTGTTTATCTTCTTTGGATTTCACGCGTTCTTCTCTATTTTCTGATCGTCCTCTTCTTTCCGAAGTCCGTGACGGGATCTGAAAGGTACGAGAGGAACGTGTATCATTATCTTGATACCTGTCAGGTTTTCTCAAATTATCCCTATTCCTGAGGTTATACCTCCTTTCAGAGGGCTCCTTTTGAGGAGACCTACCTCGGGATTGAGAACGTTTCTCGTTTGAATTTTGTTTATTAGTTTCCCACTTCTTTTTAGAAGATGTAGGAGTTTGTTTAATAGAGTCCTTTCCAGGAGTCTCAGATAGTTTTGGTTTTAATGGTCTTCCACCCAAACTATCTCTGCCTAATTCTGCATAGGATTGTTCAATTATTCTGGGTAGCTCAGTTTGATGTTCTGTAACATCGAATTCTCTTAATCGTTGGTGGATCGCCACTGCTGCTGCCTCCCCTTTAATATTAGATAATATTATTGTTGAGACCTGGTCGAAATTTTTCAGTAATTTCATACCTAAATTCAGAGCAGGCTCTGCCCCGTATTCGTTTTGAATTTGTTTCAGGACATCAGGTATTACCGCAATTGATGGAATACCATGTGTTTTAGTATAGATGGCAGCAAAGACTGAGCCCCAAGTGGTGCAGTCTTCCAGTTGTGGTGTGATCCCCATTGGTAAACAGATTGTTAATATTCTGTGTTTCTCATACGGGCTAGTATTTGGAAATACTGCTTCTATTTGAGTAATTTTTTGAGCTATCCAGAATGGAATTTGCTCACGTTTTGTGGGCATTTTACCCATGACTGCGTTTAGAGTCTGTGGTGTAATTTTTAGTGTAGTCCCCGGATGAGGGGTCTGATTCGGAATTGTTAATGGTGGTTGGACTGTGAAAGTCCGCATGACATATTGGACCAATTGTAGATTTTTATTAACTCTGTAAGTTGAGTAAGTAATTCCTCGTCTGACATCTCTTCAATGTCAGGATGAGGTGTGTAGCCGGCTAGAATCGGCCATGTTGCTCCTGGTCTACCTAGTGGACCGAGCCTGGTAATGTTTTTGTGATGTTTTAGGGCGCCTTTAAACCAGAGCTGATGCTCCTGGTATGTTAATGGAATTTCAATATCCTCGAAAGGAATATATTCCTCTGGTGGATCATCTTCTTTGTAGAAGTGAAACATTTTTGTTACTGGATTGGATTCAGGAAATATAATCCATGAATAGAATACCTCTGTCTGAAAGGATTCGTGTGCCTCTATCACGAAAACTGCTCTACCGCCTCTCGGTGGTAGGCCGTGTTTTATAAGTTTTAGAGTGATGGCTCTTCTTAAGTTTGGATGGATGTTTATAACACCCTCCTCAGTTTCAATTAAACCTGTAATGTTAAAAGCTGTTACGACTGGTTCAGCCGCAGCTACACCATTCCTGGTGTTATCGTCCCCGTGTATGGACATTTTTGTTTTATGAAAAATGTAGAACAAGTTTCAAGGAAACAAAGATAAGGTGCACAATATTTTTGGAACACTGTATCCTTCAACGTTGAGCAAAACAAACAGCTAATATATAGGGTGTTTCCCTATGTAGCCGTGGTGGATACTTAACCCTGCCCACTCCAGACTTCTTTTGGAGTATATAGGTAGGGGTCTCTGAGAGAAAAAGCACAGTTGAGTTACTCCGTATCTAGCGTTAAATTACCGCCTTACCAAACCGTTGGGCGCCATGTAGTGTAGCTCCTATTTCCCTAATAGGCTCTGCGCATTGGAATAATATACCCTAGAGGTTTGACATAGGACTAAGGTCGGTATGTCCCTATCGAGTATATTAAACTTAATTACTTGTGCCAGCTAGCTCAGAGGCCACTAGAAACTCCTTGGATAACAAGAAGGGAGTAGTTTCTGGCAGCCGCAAAACATGACAACTTTGTTTCCCTTTAGAATCAGAACGTGTCCCAGAGTCGTGGAAACAATAGATAACCGTTTCACTCAGCTCAATCGTGCATGCTTAGTTTTCCTCAAAGTTACACAGAAAGAATAGACGGGCGTTTCAATAAAAGGATTTATTGAACAGTCTTGTTTCTCGTGTAGGTGATATGTGCTGTTACGATCACAAGACAGTATGCAAGATAAATAATGTACAGCGTAAGCAGTAGAAATAAATAGTACTGCGTTAGCATTATCTTTTAGCGTATATTCACATACATAAATAACATGAGCTAAAAATGCGAGTACTCATACGATGCGTCTCTAAGCTAGTTCTACCCCAGTGTACCTAACCTAACCTAGGTGTAGGGAGAGGTATGAAGTAGGTGAAGTATTCCTTACTATGGTATAATAAGAGTATGTTACGCCTAGTATGTCTAGTATGCCAAGAGTCTAGTATGCCAAGAGTCCCTCTAGGTTCTAGTCAGCTCCATACCTTAAGAATGAGCGAGGTAGGAATCTCTTGCCAGACTCGAACTCCAACACCCCGCAAGGGAAGTCAGATCACTGGAAGCTGGACTCTCTGCGTGCAGGGATGACAGTGTCTTCTCAGTGCGTCAGGCCGGGAAACGGGCTCCTCTGAAGTCGAGGTCTCCTCTAGTTTACAAGGGCTAGGGAAGGTATATTTATACCTGAGAGGTACCTCATAATGTTAGCATTGACGTGAATCGGACAGCGGAAGACGTCATGAATGAACCCCTACGGTATAACGGTTCATGCATAATAGATGAGTCCTTGAAGAAATCAATAGTCCTGTGCTAGGGAAACTCCCGAAGCCTAAGGGTCTGTTCTTCAAGAACTCGTTGTGACGTTAGGGTGGACGGATGTCGGAGACCATGCCTGTATTTGGAGTGCACAGTTTAATGCCTAAATAAGGACTGGGATTTTATGCCTATATAAGGGCAGGGCGAATTGTGCCTATATAAGGACATGATACAGGAAAACCTATATATGGACACCCTAAGAGGAATACAACAGAATAAGGTAGTGCCAATCGGCCGGGTCAAAAGCTTTGACAGTGTCAATGGAGATGACAGCCAATTCCTCCTCCCTACCCTTCACCTCATGTAGTATGTGCATTAGCCCCTGTAATTTCATGGTGGTAATACGACTGGGTATGAAACTGCATTGGTCGTTGTGAATTAATTGCATAATCACCCGATGCAGTAGAAGAGGAAGTGCTTTGCAAAGCACCTTGGTATCTGTATTAATTACTGTGAGCGGCCAATAGGAGGATAGGCCAGATGCCTCTGAACCGGGCTTCAGTATCATAGAAATGCAGCCTTCCTGCATAGACTGAGGGAGCACCTCAGAGTCCTGAGCCTCAAAGTATACCTCCAGTAATCATTGAGTAAAAATTAGGATAAAAGCCTGATAAAACTTGGAGGAGAAACCATCACTGGCCGGCACCTTCCCTCCAGGCAGTTCCTCATTGGCCCTCCGAATTTCTTCCAAGGTGAGATCAACGTCCAAATTGTGACCAGCGCCCCCCAAGCCGCAGAAGCAGAAAGAAGGCCAGGAAAGCATTAATGCGCTCCAGTTCAGGTAGAAGCAGATTAGGATACGGAAGGGTCCTGAATGATCAAGTCCAAGGGAACTGATCCTTCAGGAGCAAGAACCCTCACACCCCCGAGGGGTGTCATGCTTCATCATTGGGCAGCTCCTCGTTGGGCCAGTGCTGCAATGCCCAAAGGGCCCCGCAAGGGGGCTCTTTGCCAGAGTTCTTTTTAGCTGCCGTCTGTGAAGTGTGAGTGTGATGGTGAGGGTGTCGTGTGTGAGTAGAGTGATACAAAATATTAAAAATAACTCTTAGGGATTCGTCAATCGGGTTTTAATGTGTTGAACCCTAGGTTATGTTAAAAACAGGTGTGGGCTTAAATGGATATAATGGTCCACGTTAGCTCAAGATATAGGTAATGGTCAACATGTTTCTTGCAGGTAACGTCTGGAAAGATCAAGGCAATTCGTCAGGACCGTGAGGAAAACTAACTAAACTACTCCTAGGTGGGACAGTTGACTGCACATGTCTTGCTTAGTGCCGTGCTGTCCCATGCGCAAAAATGATATAGAGTATACCTTAATGCGATCAACAAATATAATACCGACCTAGAAGGGTGAGTGGGCCAAGCTCCTAACCTCGTCGCTGATTTGATCTTCTCATTTTTATCCCATGACCTGAGTGAGCTGCAGCCCTGCTTGGGCACCGTGCTCTGAAGGCCCTGCACCGCTTCTTAAGGTCTGGCCTTTCGGGTCACCCCGCACCTGTAACTACATAGGAGGAAAGCCACACTGGCGGGAGAGCCCACAGGAGGAGCCCCGAAAAGACCCCGAACTGGGCCCTCCGGGCACACCCCGGGTCAGGGAGTCTTTGGGAGGGCCAGGGGCCACCAACCCAGGCTCCCACAGTCACTAGTGGAGCACGCCCACAGAGACACGCGGTCCCTGGGCAGGACCACCTCTCAACATCTCTTGCTCCCCCCAGTGGCCCTAGCACGTCAAGGCAGCACAGAGTCTCCAGGCCCGAGGTAAGCCCCAGGCAATGCGGTTCGCCATTCTCGCAGGCAGCTTCGGCTCATCAACTGCGGCAGTAGGTCATCGGGTCCCCCCCCACGGAGTCAGTGAGTGCAGAGGAGACACAGCACAGACAGGAATCTAGAAAGTAGGCTTATTGCAGCAGGATGTTACAGGTTTCTGTAGCTGGGAGACAGAGCTCCCTAATGGCATGTCCTGTCGGCCATTTTGGTTGGTCATACCCCACCAATCCACATATTAGGGAGTTTGCTCAAATCTGTGGCGCTGACATGCCAAATGTGTTGAAATCCTGTCTGCACTTGTTCTTTCTGCTTCTCATGTAGATTTTCTACTCCAGCGGCAGCTTCCTCAATGCTTCCTCAACGCGTACGGAAGGATTCTCAACTCGAGCGGTAGTGGCCATCCGCGACCGCCCGCGTTGAGAAATCTCACTGGGAGATGGCCTTGCATTGGATTTTCCCCGCTCGCGCTCACCAACTTAATGTTGGCAAGGGAGGAAAAAACTTTGCTTCGCGGAGCAGAGTTTGTTGGTACTCCGCGTCCCCTGCGGAGTGTGGAAAACTTCACAAATTCCACGATCTGAGCGGAGTACATTAGTTTGATCAAACCCAGCATTACTTGACTTAGAAAATCATCTAGATTTTCGACACATATGGCAGCTTGTAAGTCTTCCCCATTGATCCACTTAAATTGGACACATTCCTCATTACTTAATCCGCTGTATATACCCTGGTGCCTTTTACTTGAGTCACCTGCATTATAACACCCCTTCTGCAGTTGAGGTGGCTTTACCTTTACCCAATCACTTGACCTGATGTCTGAAGTATATTCTTTCGATTTCTGTTTGACCAGCCTATCACATTCCTGACATTGAGGTGATCTGGTCTGAATTATTCTTCCAAACCTTACCCTTGATGTGGATTTTCCAGTAGTCCAATACAGTGTTGCAGATTGCATGATGCAGTTATTTGGAATACCTTTGCTCTTTCTCTATCTCTTTTGGTCTTCACCAAAATTCTCTGGAGTGCAGTTTCCCTGAGACCACAACAGAATGATTTTATGGCAATTCATCTGCAGGTAACATGCAAAATGGTGAAATTACGACCCAATAGAGGTGGTCCGTTATCTGTCTTAAATGTTGGCGGTATTCCTCATTGAGAAAACATGAGAACTGGGAGCACTGATGCATGTAAAGCAGAGGATGTCATGTCTTTTAGACTAGGCCTGTCATGTATGCTCGCTTTGTACATGCATTGTCCCTTCCACATGACCATGACGGCTCTGAATGGTGACCTTTTACTTAGTAGTGTGCCACACCAAAGGTTGCTCAGTTTCTCTGAGACCAGGCTCATACATTATGCATGAGGCTTCTTAGGACTCTATCTTAATCCTCTGTGCATGACGTACATAAAAAGGCCTTCATACACTGCATAATTATTCGGTATAAGGGTCACCACATACACTTTTGTTTCATCATCCTTGGACAACAGGCCCGCTGTGCATAATCGTGCTGTTTTGAAAACACTCACAGTTGCTTTTCAAAACATATTGATTCTAAAGGAACCCCTGGAGTGTCCACTTAGTATATATTACCCATAGTCCCCTCCGACTTTAGAGGAGAATTCCTTCCACGCTGACACAGGGTCCTGCATGCTGATTCTTCGGCACACAGCGGTCTGACATCCCTTGCGGGGTGTCCTTCTCGAAGCAGAGATGGGGTCCTTCGTTCTCTCCCATCAGGTGAGGGGATTGGTTCTTCCCTAGGGGATTCTTGGCTACATATATGCACATATACATACATGCTTCACCTACACATCTAGGCTAGGTAGATTAGGCAAGTTAGGTAGGCTGTGCATTGTAGGAGTACGGAAATGCTACTGTTTTATCTGAACTACATATGTTCATTTTTTTAGCACCATGGTAGAAATGTATCTACTGTTCACTTTGTTGGTGCTTGCAATCTCTTTCGTATGCTTCTTTCTCCTGATTGTTGCAGCACATATGTTTTACACTAGACTGACGCTTGGTCAATAAATACTTATTGAAAACGTCCCAGTCGTTCACTCTGTGTATTTTCTGAGAACAAGCAAGCACGAGTGACTGAGCGAAAAGTACTGTACTGTTTTCCATGATCCCTGAGGGGCAGGACTGTCATATTCAGTAGTTGCCAGAAACTTCCTACACCACTGTAGGATACAGGGGGGCAGTAGTGGCACTGTAAAGCTAGCTGGTCTAACGGCTGACATATCCTGTGGGGGTATCTGGAATCAGTTTGGACACCAAGCCCTCAGTTTAGGTTATCCAAAGCACGTAGGTCCTGGGGATTCCTAGTAACTACACAACAAGGACACCTGACAGACAAGAGGGAAATGGGACTTTTCATCAAAGTACAACCTAAGTATTGAACTAACCCTACTGGATCATAAAAGTCTACAACCACTGAAGACCATACATGGTGATAGCTTTGCAGGAGAGATTTGTTTTCGATTAGTCTGACATGAGTGAGAAGACTGTATGCTGTGCTCAACCAAAGCATTTAAACCTGGAAACCACTTCTCTCCTTTCAGTAACTGCTTTGTTAAAACAATCAGCAGGTGATGTTCATTTGCAATATCTACTGTTTGTCTTTGTGGTGCTTCTGGCATTACAGTCCTCTTAGTAACATTCCTTTCATTCTCACTGCCAATTCATCCTGTACTTGGTTGGGTGCTAACATTTCCTTACTCTGAACTACTTTTTAAAAACTCACTGTTTGTTCCTAATTATTCATTCAAATGATTGTAATCACTTCTTGTATAGTTCCATTCTCTATAATGACCTTTCCTACTTCTTCTGTTGACATTCTATCTGGAGGCCATTCTTTTATGATAAAATTCACAAATTCTTCTGCCAAGGAAAGCTCTTGTTTATTCCAAGGTAGTGAATGCAGTGCAATGCAATCAGCTAGGTTATAATTTTTGCCTTGTTTGCGTATTATTCTGAAGACCTAATGCACGAGTCTCAACCACCACCTTTATATTCTGGATGTCTGTTGTTTTTGAATGACCATAATCTACAAGAAGTGTGTGATGATCCATAACTATAGTGAATGGTTTGTCATAAAGCAACATATGATGATGTTCACAAGCAGAGCCACAGCTAAACTTTCCTTCTCTTCTTGAGGATGCATAATTTCTATATCTGTCGAACTCCAACATGCGTATGATATCACTGTCAGATTTAATCCTTTCCTACCGCTTGCTGTGCTAATGTCACCCCAGACCAACTGGACTTGTGTCTACAGTCAATTCAGTGCACAGCTGAGGATCAAAATCCACCATATTAATTGCAGATAACACTTCTTTTTCTGATTTTATTTAATATTTTATTTCAATTCTCTGTTCCTTTGTTAGTTCTAGTAATAATATTTGCAAATTGTGATATGTTCCGAGCACAGTAGCTTGCCATTCCAAGAAGTGCATCTCAGGTATAGCTTGATTGGTTTTGACTTTATTACGGTTTGGTCTCATGCCATTTTACAAAAATATATGCACAAAAAATGGTAATTTGCTGTTGTTTATCTCAAATTTTTTCTGCATTTAGAATTAAACCACCCTCCATTAGCCATAGATAAATACAAATAACACACATTCTTGATTCCTCACACTTGGTACAATATGAGATACTGTGAACACATTTGTCAGATTTTAGCTTTCTCCTCACAACTGAGTGCTGGGAGACAAAACAAGGTCATCTAAATTAACTTGGAATCCATACCTTTGAATTGCACAATGATTATGCATTTCACATATATACAAATGCATTACATTTCACTCAATGGAGATTACAGCCTTTAACCTGAGTCACGTCATTTATATGCAAATACCAGAGAAAGGCAAGAATCCAGGTCTTCATTTCCAAAGCTAGCAATTTAGCTGCTACACCACATATCCCCTTTAATAATTTGCATCTCAACTCTGTCTTTAGACGGGGATAAACATTGTCTTCTAATTCTATTCCACCTTTCCTACTCAGAGGCACTTCCCTGGGAAACCCCAGCTAACCACTGAGAGGCACTGCAATGAGCCACATTGTAACTACACCCCCAAATTTCATCGGACAGTGTCACCAAACAGATGTCCTCCTATCCCGGAGGCATTACATCACATAATATTCAAACCCTACTTTACATTTCAGATTTACTCCACCCTTCTCATTCTGGCTGTTCAATTAAAGATTTTTTTTTAATTGACTGATACTGCCAAAAAATAAATATTTTGCCTATTTATATAGTTTTCAATAAATCAATTAAGCAGGATATATAAAGTGCGGCTTGTCACCTGCTAGGGTATCCAGGCGCTTGCTGTAGGTCTCAGTCGAAGAGCCAGGTCTTGAGCCCCTTCAGGAAGTCGGTCAGTGAGGGTGAGGTGCGGAGGTAGAGGGTGTTCCAAGCTTTAGTGGGGAGTCTGTTATACCAATCTGGTGTAGGTGATCGATGAGTGTGTGGTGGGAGATCGTGTCGAAAGCTGCAGAGAGGTCAAGCAGAATCAGGGCGGCTGATTTTCCTCTGTCGAGTAGGGTGCAGATGCCATCTGTTGCGGTGATCAGGGCTGTCTCAGTGCTGTGTTTGGTTCGGAATCCTGATTGGGAAGGGTCCAGTAGGTTGTTTCTCTCCAGGTGTTCGGTGAGTTGGAGATTGATGGCCTTCTCCAGGACTTTGGCAAGGAAGGAGAGCAGTTAGATGGGATGGTATTTCTGGAGTTCATTTGCGTCTGCCGAGGGTTTCTTGAGGAGGGATCGAACCTCGGTGGATCTCCAGGCATTGGGAAAGGTGGCAGTGGTTAACGAGGCATTGAGGATGGTGGTGAGTTGGCGGCTGATCTCGTCTCTTCTGAGATTGGGGGCAGGGCTCGGTGGGTGCCCTCGAGTGGATGAAGTTCATGAGGGTGGCTGTTAAGTCTGCTGAGTGAGTGGGTTGGCGGTGGTGGTCAATTGGAGGTTGAGGGTGTCGGAGGGTTGGTGATCGAAGTTTTTATAGATAGTTGTTATCTTGTTGTAGAAGTGGTCGGCAAGGGCATCACAGAGTTCCTGTGATGATAGGATGGAGTATTTGGTGACTGAGGAGCAGGTGACCTCTCTGGTGATGGTGAAGAGTTCATTAGCTTGGTTGGCGCTGGTGTAGATCCAGTGGGTCAGGGCCTCCCTTTTTGCTGCTTTGTTCTGTTGGTGGTAGTTATTGAGGGCTGATTTGAAGGTGGCTCTGTCAGTTTGGTTCCTACTAGTGTGCCATCTTCTTTCTAGTTGTTTGCATCTGCCTTTTGACGTGCTAAGTTCCGGGGTGTACCAGCTGGCTTGTTTGGAGGGCCTGTCCATTTTGGCTGGTTTTGTGGGGGCGACTCGGTCGGCAGCGCTGGTGATCCAGTCGTTACAGGTCTGTACTGCCTGATCCACGATGGTGGTGTCTTTGGGCTGTGTGATGGTGAGGGCATCCGTCCATTGTTGCTGCGTGTCCTTGGACCAGCTGCGAAAGGGAGCGCTGTGTCGGTTGGGGACGGTGTGGGCAAGACCGGTGATGGTGAAGTGTACGATGGAGTGTACGACCAGGTGAGTTCCGAGGTGTGGGTGTATCTGATTCTGTTGCCGGACATGAAGATGGGGTTCAGCCAGTGCTTAATTTGAGCCGGTGGTTTCCGGTGCTCGGCACCTGCACATAATTGCCTGAACCTGCACTTAAGACAGCTGCCACATGGTGGCGCTGTTTGTGCAATGTAAAGATGAGCAGAAAAACAGTTGTTTGGTAATTCAATATACATTAAATATTACTAATACCTGCCACCCAAACCATTCTTAAAGCTTTGGAGGCCTCGAACAGTCTGAATTGTCACACTTGTAGCAGTGTGTTGGATAGTAGTTGTGTAAGTACAGTGGCAATGTGTGGTGCAAACTGTGGTGGATTCCTGACGAGGGCCCTGGCACTTATTTTTTTACAAATTAAGCACTACACTGGGTTCAGCATGTGTCCTGCTTTGTGCGTGGGGTCAGTGACTAACTGCCTGAGGCCGGTGTTGTCCAGTCTTTCCAGGAGGTCAGTGGAGTTGGTGTCAGTGGTGTCGTCTAGCTGGGTCTCCCAGGAGGACGTAGTTTTCAGATTCGATGACGAGCGGGGTGATGAATTCAGTAATACCGTCGCTGGGTCCGGTACGTGGTTCAGGTTTTCTGTATGCAAGGGGGCCTTTGATTGTGGTGTTGTTGTTAGTGTGGAGCTGGAAGTTCATGTGTTCCATGGTTCGCGTGGTTTTGTCGTCGGTGATGGTGCAGGTGATCGATTTCTTGTGTATGATGGCGATGCCTCCTCCTTGTCTATCAGTGCGGTGTTTCATCTTGTAGCCAATGAGTGTTGCTGTGGCAATGTCCGAGGCCGATGCTGGGGTGATCCATGTCTCTGTAATCAAGGTTATGTCGGGGAGATGGTGTCCTAGATTTCGGTGGCGTGTTTGCAGAGAGCTCTGGCGTTGAAGAGGATGCATCTGAGTTAATCTAGCGGTGTTTGAATTGCGTGATCTCCCAGGAGGTGGTCGGTCTAGGAGAGGATGGTGAAGTGGCAGTGGAGAACGGTCCCACAATGAAGCAGGGAGATGCGAGTACCTATGGGAATCTGGGGGGCCAGGGTTCATGGTGCTGGGTGCAGTCCAGGTGCGGATGGGCTTGCCTTTGGTGCTCCAGCAGCATGGACGTGCTGCGGCCTTCATTAAGTAGGTCCTGGGAGGGGGCAGGGGCACAGGGGAGGCGGGGGAGTGGGAAGCGGGAACTACAGTGGTGGGACAGCGGGAAAACTGCGAGAGGTCCTGAAGCCTAAGGGCACAGGAACCTGGAGGTCTGGAGGACTAGAGGGCTGAGCTGCGCTGGGCTGGGGCTGAGGCTGCACTTGCTGTCTGCTGAGGCTTTATCCAGGCAGGAAAGGCCGTACAGCAGTCAGATGACTGGCACCAAGGAGAGCTGGCAAGACCTGCTCAATGAAGCTGCACTGCGGCCTCCATTAAGTAGGACTTAGGAGGGGTGCAAGGGAGGTGGACAGCAGAAACGGGATCCAGGGTGGCGGAAACAGCAGAAAAAGTGTGAGAGGTCCTGGAGCCTAAGGGCACAGGAACCTGGAGGTCTGGAGGGCTGAGGAGTGAGCAGCACTGGCTGAGGCTGCACTGGCTGTCTGCTGAGGCTTTCTCCGGGCAGGAGAGGCCTCGCAGCAGTCAGGCGACTGGCACCAAGGAGACCTGGCAAGGACCTGATCCGTTTTATATTTTTTAAAGCACTACTAGTTACCAGAACCCAAAAGGCAGGAAAACAATTCAGAATAAAAACAGGAAATACAAAATAAAAAGGAGAAAATGCAAAAAAAACTTCTGAAATACAAATTTACATATGTAAAAAAAATCAGTGATATAGTCAATACAGATTAAGATAACCATAACAATGTAACGCATTACCTGCTCGTCTGTCTTTCTCGTTCCAGTAGTTACACACTGAGCATTTGCCTTCATGACAGAAAACTCCAAAGCAAAAGTTAACTTACTAGTTTCCCATCCCCCTAATATATGGCTTTCTTCCTCTTCCTCTAATTAGCATAAAAAGGAAGTCGTCCCAATACATATCTTGTTTTTCCCAAAGCCTTAAATAATGAAGCCACCCGCAAGGGTTGAGAAACTTATACGGTGAGGGAGACCTGGACTCGGAGTAATGAAAATTCCCGATAAATCCCCAGGCCATTATCCAGGCTTCAGTGCTTACTTCATTTTGGGGGTATTAGAAATGGCGCTTTCTGGTTGGCTAGGGTATACACTTAAGCCAGGCAGACCCCAGCACTCTAGTCAGGGTAAAGGAGTTACACACCCAAGATAAACCCTGCTCACCCCCTTGGTAGCTTGGTAGAGCAGTCAGACTTATCCCAGAGGCAATGTGTACAGCGTTTTTGCAACCCAGACACACACTAGTGCCACCACAAAAAGAGACTCCACAGAAGGGTATATAGAAAAATATATCCTTTGTATTATACACCAAAATACGTCAGCTCACATAAATCAATCCTTGCTTTGCACACATAATGCTCTGTAGAGAAATTACCAATTAATTAAGCTATCAGGTCACTGGTTATGCACACAATTAACTTTGCAGAGAAATGGATAATGACATTAGGCAATCAGATCACTGGTTATGCACTCCATTAACTTTGCAAAGAAATGGATAATGACATTAGGCAATCAGGTCACTGGTTATGCACACAATTAACTTTGCAGAGAAATGGATAATGAAACTATGCAATGAGGTCACTTGCTGCGCACCTCTTTACCCTCGGCTATCCGGCGAGGCCCTGAGGCGTGGCCTTGTACTTACTGGGCCGGGAGCAGGTCGGTTGGTGCCCGGGCTGCAATCATATACCTCCACCACCCGTGTGGTGGCTGCTCGTGCCCCCTCTCCGCGACTCCCCATGGTGGCTGCTCGTGCTTCTGGCAGCACTGCGAAGGCTGGATGAGGATTTAGGAGAAGGGGGGGAGGCGCTTACTCGGTTCCCAGGCCAGGAACAGTGAATTTCTTTCAAGTTGGTGCCTTTGCGGCACGGAGTGGGAAGCGGTGCAGCTCCTTCCTGCCGGAGCATGTCCTCGCTGCTCCAAGGCTTGATGCGGCATCCTGCTGGGTGGGGCTGCGGCGGGCCTCAACTCTCTCTCTCCCCCGCTGATAGCAAGTTGCTAGGCAACGCCTAGTACCCTGCGGCATTGGCGGGAGCTTCCGTCCGGGGATCAGGAGTTTCCTGGCAAGAAGCGGTGATCCCAGCCCTGGACTTGGGCCACAGGCGGTGAGCAGGGCAGTTTCCCCGGCAGTCAACTCTTCTCACACGGTCAGCCACGGAGAGCCCACTGCTCTCTGCAGAACAGACACAGCGCTTGAAGCAGGACACAACCCGGCGCTCTTATCGTTTCAGCGCACGCCGAGCGCTAAAAAAGTGGGGCTTTAAACGCAAGAGCACACAGAGCCCTCTACACAGAAACCTTGATGACACAGAACACAGGGAGCTCAGCGAAAGGGATGCCCACAGAGCGCTGGCTGAGCCCCAAACACACTGGGCTTGATTAAAGTAAAGCGCACAGATCGTAGGTAGGGCAAAGTACCTGGAAACTTTCATATCCCTGAATTTCCCAGAACAGGAAGCCAGCACACACAGGCCCTTGGAGATTTCTTCCCCAAGCAGGATTCCACAGCAGGGCAAAAAGAGGCAGTCCTCTTCCTCCATCACAGACAGAAGCAGCAACTGCAGGCCAACCCACCCCTTACACAAAATAGGCAGCACTCTTCACACAGTCCTGCTGCTCTTTTTCTTGGCAGGGTCGTCTTGTTACTTGGAATAATCTAAAGTCCTGGGGTTTTAGATCTAATATTTATACCCCAAAATGTCTTTGTTCTCTTTGTAGCAAGGGTCTCTGAACCCAGTCCAAACCAGTTCTGTCCTCACTGGTGCAGTATGACCACAGGGGAGGAAGAAGAGCATTGTGCAAGGGAGACATGCCCTTTTTAGGTGCAAGGAAATCTCCTCCCACTACTCAAAATGCTGCCCAGGTCTATTCAGCTCAGCCCTGACTCATCCAGGAAGGGCCAGGCACAACTCAACCCCCCCAGGGGCTTTCTACAGTGAATGCACATCTCCAGCCCCTGCCACTCCAAAACCAGACAGTCAATCCACAACCAGGCAGCGGCACAAAGGATGGTTGAACAAGAAATCGCCTACTTTCTAAAAGTGGCATTTTCAAACACACAATTTAAAAACCATCTTTATTAAAAGATGTGTTATTAAATTCTGAGTTCAGAGAGTCTAAACTTTATTATTGTTCCATCTGGTCCCAATGGGAAGTTTGCACAGTACTTCCCATGTTATCCTATGGGGCAGATAGCCTTACATTAGTGAAAAACGTAATTGCAGTATTTCACTATCAGTCACACACACCAGTACACGTCCTACCTTTCAGAAACACTGCACCCTGCCCAATGGGGGTACCATCCGAGGGGTGAGGGCGCAGACATTGCAGTGGCAGGTCTGAGATACCTTTACAGGGCTACTTATGTGGGTGGCACAACCAGTGCTGCAAGCCCACTTAGTTAGCATTTGAATTTACCGGCCCTGGCACACTCAGTGCACTGTGCTAGGGGACTTACCAATAACTTAAATATGCCAATCATGGGTAGAAAATTTGAATATTAATTTACCCACGGATCACTTTCACCTTGACACTGATCAGCAGTAGCCAAGTGCCCAAAGCGTCTGAGCCAGCAAAACAATATCCAGCACAGCATCAAAAGCACAGGAGGTAGAGGCAAAAAGTCAGGGGAAACCACGCCAAGGATGCCAGGTCTAACAGGCGGCAAGCACCTGATCCAGATAACTAGCAGCATGGCAGTTGAACCCATCAATGATGACTTATTGACTTACACGGCGAGGCAAGGCATGTTTCTGCTCACCTAACAGCCATCCTTCAAGCCCTGCTAATCCTCGTTTGGCAGCATTTGTAGTCCAACCGGTTTTATTGCCCCAGGGTTTAAATCAACTCAGTAGTCACTGCCAGTTCTTTAAACGCAAACCGCCATGATTGACTTTGAGCCCAAGTGCGAGCCTGCTTGCCAGCATGCATTTGTAGGTCGAGCCTAGACAGCGCATGCGCTGTCTGGAAGACCTGTTGTAGTTGAAAAGTACTTATGTCCCGCCTGCTGCCTTCCCATTGGTTCAATCCATTGTCGGTCTTCTTTGCTGCTTGCTAAATGGTTCAGGCACTGATACCTTACTTCACTTCCGTTTTTCTAAGAGCAGCACGGACCAACTACAGTTACCTTCCACTTCCATTCTTCATTTCTTGTTCCGGAGCACTCTTTTTCCTGTTTCCGGTGCACCATGACTTCAGCTGCAGCCACTTTGCTTTTCACCCGTCACGTCAGTGAAATCGTTTTTTTTTTCATTTCACTTAGTGGTAAATAAAGCATACTTTATCAGTGCTGCACTCATTTCACGAGCACTGTGCTGGTTTTACTTTCTTTGCTCTCCCTCTCCCTCCCCCTCCCAATCAGTCAGCAGGCTCCAGCACAGCAGCGGAGCCAGGAGGACGGAGAAGGCAGGTTATGCTGCAGCCAGCCTCAGAGCAGGGGGCACTGGTCTGTGCCTGCTCTTTGCAGCTCCCCCGGCCGTGGACAGGCCCTGTTCTCCAGAAAAAATTGCAGGTATCAGCTCTTTATCAACGCGGTGCCCTTTCACGTGCGCCGCACTGGTTTTGCTTTCACTACCCTGTATTTTCAACTCGCTCCGCCACCCCACTCTCAGCTTGCAACCGTAAAGGAAGGGACTGATTGAGCCTTTCATCCCCCCTTAGTGCCAACTAAACTGGGCTAATCACTGCGCCTAATAATCATTGAGGCTCATTTTATGCACACAGTGTGTGAACTGTCTGGGCACAAGGCTGAAGCAGTGTAGTTTCTGTCTATTAGTATGATACAGATGTTAAATTGTGCTTCAAACGGCGTCAAACGTGCTGTAAGTACCAGTACAAACCACACACACTTCAATAGCCACAGAATAAACCAGAGAAATCGGTCTACAGTTTTTAGCACTTTGTTATCTCTTTCCCATCTATCTGCCCCTTCACTGTCTCCACTCCAGCCCCTTCACTCTTCCTCTCTTTCCCTTCACTCTTTCCTCCCCTCCCCCTTCCCTCTTAAGAATCCATAAAATGTTGCAGTTTACTTTTTCAGGCATGTATGTGCTTTGCTTATTTTTGCTTGTTTTTTCTCAGGATCCCAGCCGCTGGTAAATTTCGAAGTCATACATAAAGAAACATTGCTATTTGCAACTCCAATATCTCAAAATGTACCTAATGCGAGACCTATTGCATTCCAAATGCTTGTTACCATTAATTAACACACAGAAGCAACAATGTTCTTCTTCCGGCTGATTGTCACCGAGCGCCATCTAGTGGAACTATAGGGTATTTTCACTTCAGCTTCTGTAAAATCTGCTGAACTAATGCATATAGGAGCACATGCATCAAGGTATTTTGCAATCGCAAACAGTGCAATTCGCAAAAATCGACCGTTTGTGATCGCAAAATGGCCTTTTCCAATGCATGAAAGTTTTTGGGATTCGCAATTTAGGTAATCGCAATTTCTTGCGATTCCCTAAATTGCGAATGCAAATAGGGAATCGCAATTTGCAATGTGATTCCCTAATGCACATGCAAGAAGCCTTTCCTAAATTCGAACTGTGCATTTAGGAAACGCTTATTAGCATCAACTTCAAGTTGATGGTAATGATGGGGCTGAGGTTCCACCTATAATTTACTCTGGAGCACTCTCTGGCGGATGGATCGTTGGTTCCTGATTGGTAGTTTGGAGGGAGAAGATACATTACAACAACAATTTCTGCAGCAATTTACGGGCCCAATAACTCATGACTCTGAAGAATCACAGACTCCAAGTTCCACGTTTAGTCTATTTATTACAAAGCCAAAAATAGTTGGACATACAGACACCTCAAGACGAGGCTGTAAAAATACATCGGAACTAATACAAAGCCAAACCTACGAGCAAAGTTAACTCACTGTAGCATAAACAGAATGACAACTTCCAGAACCAGGATGGAGGCGATAAGTGCACTCACGTTTAGATCAGACTTCATCAGGAGTTCGGAAGTGAAAAACATTAGTCTATCCCTACACTATCTCTAAAGTGGCATCCCTACTTAGCATTTCCCCAGGCAAGTTCAGGAAAAGGTGTCAGCGCGAAGACTTCCTAAGAAGTACACTCACGTTGCATGGGTCAAGTAGCATAAGCTATGGAGCTCTTTCTAAGATGCTCCTCTTCATCTTGTGTCTTCCGCTCTCAGCTCTCCTCTTCCTTCTGATCTCTCACCCTCGGGGCACTGTCCCTAACTCCAACATCAGAATTACAAAACACGCCCATTAGAGTCTCCTGATCGAATCATTCCACTGGACATCGTCTCATAGGTGAATTTCCACTCCACCTCTGCTCTCCCAGCTCCTGGCTCGATGACCTTGCTTCCCATGCCTTCTCCAGTGAGAAAGTACACCGTCTCCCGATATCAGCTTCTCATATGCTCATTGTATCCACTCCTCCCTAAGCCTAACTCCTACAACAAAAGCGTTATTGTAACTAACAATGATGAATTCACCACCTGCAATGGAAAATGGTGAGAAAGAACAAACTTCATCATGCACATGAAATTCAGACTTACACATTAAACCCCACTAGAGAGCTTCCAGGGAGAAAAGCAGTTTAAGGGCCTACAGAAATCGGCCAACATAAGGAAAAAATGGCATACAAGCCTCATGTAATCACATATAAATGAATGCTTGCTGAGCACTTCTAATTCACCACGTTACATGAGCACATCAAATATGTCAACGATTGTAAGTAGGCATACACAATTTCTTCACGTTAATGTTTTCAAGCAAGCGCAAATTATTAATTTATTCACATTTACATAAATGCGACTCTAACACATCATTTCCATGTTATCACAATACATCTCTACACCCTTATGTTAATATGACAAAAGAATAAATGCAGGTGCAAGATACTCATGATTATAATGCACCCCTACAAATTAAAGAGCACGATTGCGATCCATCAGTAACATGTGCATGTGTGTGCCTTACATGTGCACCTTTTTTTGTTAGGGCGCCTCTGGGGGCACTCTTGTCTTTGCATTACCTAATTTACGATTACCAATTAGGTAATCCCAATTTAGGCAATGCAAGACCATTCCCACCTATGGGTCTTGAAGCCCATAGGAAAGAATGGAGTCGCAATAGCAAATAGCAATTCCCTAATTGCGTTTGCGATTCTTAAGGAATCACAATTAGAGAATTGCTATTTGCTGTTTCTTTGTTGCATTTTATTTATGATTACCAAATAGCGATTTTTAAAAATCGCTCTTTGGTAATCGCAAAATGAAGTTTGATGCATATGCCCCAAAAGCCTTAAAAGCATTTCTCCACAGGGAAAAGTACAGTGAATCGCACACTTCTTTCTGGTAGACACATAGGGGCCGATTCCGATCTCGGCCGATGGTGCTCCGAATCGGATTCGGATTCACCGGATCCGATTCGGAGCCCTGTTTCCCGACCGAATCGTTCGCGGGTCCGGCCGAGCGAGTACGATGCAAGCACCCGCGAAATCGCCGACCGACTCGAACGCGGCTTCAACACGCTCCGACCGACTCGCATGGACACGACTCGCACCGCGCTATGGAGACATTTCCCGGCCGGGTAAGTACGATGCACGCCGCGAGCAGTCCGACCGACTCGCGCCGTCCTGCTCGAAGAAGCTGTCGGAGCCGGACTTTGGGGGTCCGCGTCGGACCCCCCTGTACGTGTAGGCGCGCGAGTCGCACACAAGGGGGACCCATGGGTCCCCCTACCTGTGCATGTACGCCGCGATGCGCATGGACGCGCACACGCTGTAGGGGGCGCCTTGTCCGCTCTTGCACCCATTGAGTCAATGGGAGCCCGCGCACGCGTTAGTACGACCGGCTCCCATTGACTTCACTGGGAGTCCGACCGACTCGAGTCCGATAGCATGCGAATGCATCGTACTCGTCCGGTCGGACTGCTAGGGTCCGATTCGGTCGGAATTCTCTCCGGGTCCGGCTCGGTCGGAGAGATTTCCGGCCGGAATCGGAATCGGCCCCAAAGTGCCAAGTACCACACAGGGATTCATGCACTTTATTTATTTTTGTGAAAGCCTTGATATTGTTTTGTCAAGTCAGAAACATTATGATATATTATGGATCCCTTTAGAGCAGTGATTCTTAACCTGGGGTGGGTGGGGACCAGGGCTGAACTGGCCGTAGCGGACACCGGGCGTTTCCCCGGTGGGCCGCCAGGGTGGGGGCCGGTTTTGGACCCCTGGGCGGCCATTTTTGTTACCGGAGGCCGGTTTTGCAGCATAGCTGCAATATCGGCACCCTGTAACAAAAGCGGCCGAAACCGGCCCTGGCAAACAGCTTGACTCCCCTCCCCCCAGTCTTCCCCCTTCTCGGGGGCAGGCCAAGCTGTTTGTCAGAGCCGGTTTCGGTTCCCAGTCTGGCCATGGTGGGGCCCCTGGGTGTCCACAATGTCTACTCAAGGGGGCCACGACTGGTTAACAAAATTAAATAATATCAACAGATTAATTAAGTGTACACAAAGAAGCAAAATGTAAAACTGAACATTTTAAAATGTTTTGTAAATGTGAAAGATTTGAAATTGTGGATAAAAATTAAGTTGGTATCCTTAGATTAATTCATGGGAGCAGTGCAAGTTCATCAAACTGAATATAATATGGACAATGGGTGGCCTCAATTGAACTTAGAAAAGCTCCGACCTTCCGAACTTCCCATTAAAATTAAAATTTGTTTTTTTTATTTGTTTATCATTTGTGTATTTGATGAATGCTTGTATCTGCATTTTTGTTTATTGTTTTGCAGTACAAAGCATCATAATTGCTTTAGAATCCAGGGGTTCCTGGATTCTAATAATGATTCAGTGGGGGGGTCTCCGGATTCTAGTGATGATTAAGTGGGGGTCCACAGAAGTGAAAAGGTTAAGAACCGCAGCTTTAGAGTTATCCATCATTCTTGTCGGAAAAATCTAGAAATTTAGCACAAAGACAGTGACAGTAATATTTTTTCCACAAGTACAGGAATAATGGAATGAAACTACTTTCACTGCATAGTCATTGTTTATTTCAGTGTAACAAAACTTCTCTTCAAGTCACAGGGGGCATGAAGAAAAACCTATACCATTCAGCAAAACCACATTTTTAGTGTAGTTTTTTCTAGTGCCCCCCACAATGAAAGAACAGGCAGTACAGCATCAGTCATAACAGTCAGTGGCTCCTCGTATGATTTTCACACAAATTGGCCCACCCTCAATCGAATGGGAGTAATAGATTGATAACTTTGAGAATTATTTAGAGGCCATTCATGGATTGAACTTCAGAGCTTCAAGGAAAAGAATTGATCAAATGGGATAAGCCCATCCTGATCAATGAGGGAACCTATGTGCTTGCTGCCACCAACCTGCCACTGTTTGAAGGCTAATGTATCTTGCCCAGGTGGGAAATCAGGATTTTTTATGATTGTGTCAGTGGGGAAGGAAACGTCATCAGACCAAGCTGGAGAGCCAAGGAGTCCCACACCTTCAACGTCAAGCTCATCACCGGCGAGGAGTATAGACCCCAAGCTCTGTGCTTGCACAGTAGCCACTGCCTGCTCCATAAAGGACCAATCCTTTTCAGAATAAGGGTGCATCCACTCTAGTAGAAAGCAGAGTTGAGTGGCTTGGTAGAAACAAATTAGGGGCATATTATCAAGACCGGCGATAAATTATCGCTGTTTAGCGGCAGGAAACTGCCGCTAAAACGGCGATAATGGGCTTAGCTAATATGCGCATAGAATTCCACAGAGCCCAGGTTAGATGTCCTGCACATCTAACCTGGGCTTCTATTGGAATTCTATAACGCATATTATCAAGCTCCATTATCACCGCTTTAGCGGCAGTTTCCTGCCGCTAAAACGGCGATAATTTTATCGCCGGTCTTGATAATATGCCCCTTAGTGAGGGGAACCCTAGACCGCCATTGGCTTTTTGATGATATAAGATCTTATGATTAACACAGGGTTTCTTGCCTTCCCAAATGAACTTGTTGATGGCTGATTGTAATGAATGAATAGCTTTAGTCGGGGGAGACAAAGGGAGAGTTTGAAAAATGTAAAGTATGTGTGGCAGTATAGTCATTTTGACAGCTGATATGCGGCCAGCCCAAGAAAGATGTAGGAAACCTCAAGAGGACTAGGACCCATTGGTCTGAGAAAGAAGAGCATAATAGTTTAACATTGCAGTCCTGGAAGGGGTCTTAGCCAGATAGGAGATAGCCTCCATGTCCCAATCAAAAGGGAATTGGGAGCATAAGATGGATTCATGAAGAATCGAGATGGAAATGTTCAGAATCTGAGATTTTTGTAGATTGACCTTAAAGCACGAGAATAGAAAAATCGTAACTCATCAAGCAGTGCGGGTAAAGATGATAAAGGGTTGGTTAGTGATAAAATAAAGTTTTCCACATAAAGGCTAACAAGATTGTGATCAGCGCCAAATGGAATCCCGAAATAGCAGGATTATCACCCAGCCTTTGCGCCATAGGCTCCATGTAAAGAGTGAAAAGAAGGGGGGAAAGAGGGCACCCCTGACATGTTCACCGAAGGATAGGGAAAGAGGAAGAGGTCATACCACTGACCTGGACATAGGCGCGGGGGCACTGTAAATGCAGCTAACCCATCGAATACATTTGTCACTGAAAACAAACTGGCGAAGGGTCGTAAAAAGATACGGCCAGTGGACGCAGTCAAATGCTTCTTCAGCGTCTGTGGCCAATGGATTTTGTCTTGGAAATGCAGGAGCCACTTGGTATTATCCCGCTTGGTCCGGGTCGACCAAACCTGGCATGAGAGGATTCAAGCGATGTGCTAAAATGCCAGTGAAAAGCTTGGCATCTATGTTCAACAGAGAAATGGGTCTGTAAGAGCTGTAAAGAGCAGGACCCTTGTCAGGTTTAGGGATCACTGAGATAGCTGCTTCCAGCATAGAAACAGTCAGGGAGCCAGAGTCCAGAAATGAATTATAAAGCTGAGTCAGTACAGGCGCAAGTTTGTGACAGAAGGTTTTATAAAATAAAGCACTAGAGCCGTCAGGGCCCAGGGATTTTGAAATCTTGAGTCACGCAATAGCTGAGATCACCTCTTCCAAACATATGGGCTGATCCATCGAGGCCTCTTCAGTTGGTGGCAGTGACGTCAACGTTACACTAGCTAAGAATTGAGAGGGATCCCCAGTGGGGCTATCAAAAGAGTTGAGAGAGCCATAAAAGGCTTGAAAGGCCGAGGCAATGTCCGCATCAGAGTGAACCACCGTAAAGCTGTTAAGGCGGATCTTTTTCACAGCGGTAGAGCAGATTTTGATATGAAGGCAGTGTGCTAGCATCCACCCACACCTGTTACTACCAAGATAGAATTTGTGTTTCAAGTGCAGCAAAGCATATTTTGCTCTGTCAAAATGTAGGCGCTTAAGGGGAAGCCTCTTCTTCTGCAGCTCTTACCCGATTCTAGGGGCCCTGGTCCGCTTATGGGCAGCCTCAAACTCCACAACTGCACGTTCCAAGACTTGACATTTGTCTTTAGGTGTACGGTTTTCAGCAGCCAGGATAGTGATAAATTCTCCCCTCATCACCAATTTGAGCTCTTCCCAGACCAATGGCAGAGGGACCTCCATGGAGTCATTAGTATGAAGATAATCAGTCAGGAGTTTCTGCAAAGAGTGAACGGTAGCTGAGGACTGCAAAAAGGAGTCTCTAAGTCACCAATGGGTTGGCCGGGATTGGGTAATATCAAGCTGGAGAGTCAGGGTAATGTGAGAGTGATCGGAGAGAGATCGGGGTGTAATGGCCGCCACTGTGGTGTATGCTACCAAAGAAGGAGACGCTAAAAAATGGTCAATGCGGGCATACGTTTTATGGTCAGCAGAAAAAAAAGTGTAGTCCCTCATAAAGGGATGAAGAAGGCGTCAGATATCTCGCAACTCACAGTCGGCCAACCTCTGGAGGCCCGAGGGCAAAAAAGCTCCAGTTTGATTGGAACTTTGACTGGAGATATCCCTATCAGAGACCATCACTAAATTTAGGTCCCCTCCAACCAAATTGGCAGTGTCAGGAGTATCAAGGACAGACGACAGAGAATCAATAATTAAAGCTTCTTGGTGATCATTAGGGATGTAGAGGTACACCACGGTTAAACAGAAGGTGCCCACATTTAATGCACACAGCCAACAGGCGTCCCTTAATCTCCGATACAGTGAAGAAAACCTCACCCCTGAACCTCTGAGAAAGGGGAATGGCTACTTCATTCTTGTTAGTTGGGCCAGAAGACCAAAGCTGACGAGGAAACCATTGTGAGTGCATTCTGGGGATATCTTTGGAAAGTAAATGGGTTTCTTGCAGGAGGTATATGTCGCAGCCAGATTGGTCTAACAGGGAAAGTACTGCTCCGTACTTAACAGGGTTATTTAAACCCTGAGCATTGAAACTTAGTACCTGAAGGTCCTGGAATGGGGAGTACAAATAGAGAAATCTGTGTAATTCCCCAGAATTTTAGAAAAAGCAGTAGCTTCTCAAAATACTCTGTGCAGTGGAGTGCCCAAAAGCAAAAGAGCAGAACACATGTGGAAAAAAACGTGTGGAGGAGCAAAGGAAAAAAAAACAAAAACCATGTGAACTGAGCCAACCAGATCGCAAACAGTAACAATAATGACAAAAGTCCATCAAAGGGGAGGGCAAGAGAGGAAACATGGGTCAAGCAAAAGGGCAGAGAAACACTCCCAAGCCTCATAATAAGTGGCAGTCCTACAGGGAAAGGGGTACGAGGCAGTCCCATCTATATATGATGTTCCCCTCCCCACCCCCTCCACAATTAGACCCTCCTGCCTGTAGGCAATATAAAAACATGCTTGGGTCCATGTCATCAGGGTATTTCAGATTGTACAGGAGATCTGGATAGTGTGGAAAGCACAGATTGTCTCTCCTTTGCTATGGTAGCCATATCAGGTTTCAGTCCCGCTGAGGGTCCTTTTTTCCGTTGCCATCAGGGTCTCCTCTGGCCTTTATAGCTTGAAGGACTAAAATGGTTGACCCCTGCTGTCAGGGCCATGATTCCAAGTACAGTGGGAGCCTCCCTGTGGGATCACAACTGTAAGAGCTTCCTGTCATGGTGAAATATAATGCGGAAAGGATGGCCCCAAGAGTATGATATTCCAGCTTCTCGTAGATATGCAGTAACAGGGCGAACGTCTCTCTGTTTCTGAATGTTACCGCCAATAAATCCTGATACAGTACAGGTGATTGGCCCCTGAATTGAATCAGATGAGACTGTTGTGCCTTGCGTTGGATATTCTCCTTTACCTGAAAGTCATGGACGCAAATAAGAATGTCCGTTGGAGGAGCGTTTCCTATTTTCAGGAGGCCCACACAGTAAACTTGGTCAGGTTGTAGATCTGTGCCTTCGGGGGATCCTAAGATGTGACGAAAAAGAGCCTGGACATATTCTCTAAGATCACCTCCCTCTGCTTGGGTCGGAACACCTCTAATACGTATTTTATTCCAACGGGACTGATTTTCCGGTCCTCCACATGGGTCTGTAAGTCAGCGTGTTGTTCCTCTAGATGGAGGATTTCTTGTTGCATCATTTCAATCTCCTCGTCCTTACCAGTTTCACGATCCTCCATGGCAGACACCCTGTCGCAAACCTCCTCCAGCTCACGGCGAACTTCTTTCAAATCTGCAGAGATTTCAGTCTTCATCGTTCGCAGATCCTCATGGAGAGAAATGAAAAGCGCTTCCAAGAAGGATTTTGTCACAGGCCCCTCTAGTTTCTCTGATTCTGACAGGTGCTCCGTGTCGGGTGTGAGTGGTTTTGAACCGTTCGCAGTTCCGGCAGAATTTGTAAGCATGTTTTTGAGAGAGTGGTCTTTTTTAGACCTGACAGCAGACATAATGGAGCCTATGTCAATGAGAGAACAAATGGAAAACCACTCGGAGTGAAGGCACAGGAGCACTCCAGCAAAGTGCCAGGCCAGATCGAGGACATGGGCCAAAGCACCCGAGGTCAGTGTGCGTAAAGGCGTTCAAGAGGAAAACTGGTCCCCAGGGCTGTATGAGCAAAGTAGTACAGCAGGCACCTCTAAAAGGTATCAGGTCCGCAACAAAAGTTAGTCGGAGAGGGGCAGGCCCAGGCAATGGAGGGTGCAGTAGCCCCGATCCAGATCTCTACATTACATGTCCAAACTTCGAGCAGAGACCCACCTCGATCCGACTGGGCCTCAGTAGAGTAAGCTATAGAATGAAGCTTTAGGGGCCAGGACAGCAAGGGGACAGCTGTCTAGAGAGTTCCATGAAACACTCACTGGTTAGTGAGAGCTAATCGCAGTCCTTTTCAAACCAGATAGTAGGGGAGCACAGACAACGCTCCCTCCCTTAGTCAGCGCACGAGAAGGAGAGCACAAATGTTCCATAGGTGCAGGAGGTCACAGGGCAGCACTGTCCCATCACCTAATCCGGGACCCCAGTGTGACATCAAGGGGGAGAAGCCAATCAGCTATATCTCTCCACAGGCAGCAGACGAGGCGCATACAGGGATCTCCACTCGGGCCGGAGCTAAGTGAATGGTATGCGAAGCCCAATGTCCAAAACGGAGTGGTATTATTCCCTCGTGGTGCAGTGTGCAGTCCTCCCCCAGAGAGGAGACCGGGAGGCCTCAATCAGCCGATTCTGAAGGAGAAAGCCACTAAAGGCCTGCAGAGAAGGTGAGGAAGGGGGCTTGCCAGTGTCCACCCCCCATAGAGGCTGAGAGAGCCACACTGCCACTCACCCACAGAAATAGATGATCCACCAGTCCGGCTGGTCTCCTCCTCCCAGGTTGTAGCGGTGACATGTCAGGCACCAGCTCTGCATTTCAAGGCAGGCAGTTAGACTAGGCAGGGAGTTGCGCGGGGGCCCCGGCGTCTGCAAAGTCCCCAAGTGGCAAAAGTCTTCGCAGATGGGAGGCCACTCACCACTCCCCCTCGCCAGCCCCCATCTTGCTTGTCCCCGGAGTGTAGGAGCCGGCAGCATCCCAGTTCGCTCTGAGGGCCAATCACCAGCGGAGATACAGAACGAAGGAGGGGGGAGCCAGCACCTGTACCTTCTTCTCCCCCCTTGACGTTAAAATTGTTCCTTGTGCTGTTCGCAACTCCTTGCTGGGAGCTCCCGCTCCCGGGTACACACGCACTTTGCCATCCCAAACCTCCGGTGCAGGTGCCGGCCGCTTATTCCGCTGTCTGTTGCCAAGATCCGGGGTGGTCTTCAGCCCAAACAGAAAGCCGCACAGCGTTCTACCATGCCGGCGGCATCCCCGGGCTCAGGCGCCGCTACTGAGCCGGTCACTGCCTCCCCCAGATGGTTGCCATCTTGTCCTCTGGGGCAGCCACACAGCTTACAGGCCCTAGTCCCCTGCGAGGAATCAGAGAACCACCAGTGTTCGCTGGATCAGCAGGAACGGGGGAGAGAACAACTTTTCACAATCCCCATCGAGAGCGCACGTAAAAAGCAGGCAGGATGGGTGCTTTTCAGTGCTAATGATCGGCGGGGACGGAGAGACAAGGGAGTGCATCACCCGTCCCGAAAGCATTGGATAGTGGGAGGGTAAAAATTACTATTCCCACTCCAGTGAGTGCAACAGTAAGGAAAGCGTTGGATAGCGGGAGGGTAAAGATTACTATTCCCACTCCAGTGAGTGCAACAGTAGGGAAAGCGTTGGATAGCGGGTAGGTAAAAATTACTATTCCCACTCCAGTGAGTGTAACAGTAGGGAAAGCGTTGGATAGCGGGAGGGTACAAATTACTATTCCCACTACAGTGAGTGCAACAGTAGGGAAAGCGTTAGATAGCGGGTAGGTAAAAATTACTATTCCCACTCCAGTGAGTGCAACAGTAGGGAAAGCGTTGGATAGTGTAGGGGAAAAAATTACAATTCCCACTCCAGTGAGTGCAACAGTAGGGAAAGCGTTGGATAGCGTAGGGGTAAAAATTACTATTCCCACTCCAGAGAGTGCAACAGTAGGGAAAGCGGTGGATAGCGTAGGGGTAAAAATTACTATTCCCACTCCAGAGAGTGCAACAGTAGGGAAAGCGTTGGATAGCGTAGGGGTAAAAATTACTATTCCCACTCCAGAGAGTGCAACAGTAGGGAAAGCATTGGATAGCGCAGGGGTACAAATTACTATTCCCACTCCAGTGAGTGCAACAGTAGGGAAAGCGTTGGATAGCGTAAGGGTAAAAATTACTATTTCCACTCCAGTGAGTGCAACAGTAGGGAAAGCGTTGGATAGCGTAGGGCTAAAAATTACTATACCCACTCCAGAGAGTTCAACAGTAGGGAAAGTGTTGGATAGCGGGAGGGTAAAAATTACTATTCCCCCTCCAGTGAGTGCAACAGCAGGGAAAGTAATGATTTAATAATTAAATATATATAAATTAATTATCAATACCAATAAAATGTAATAAAAATTAATTCCCAATGACAAATTATTTAATAATTAATTAATTATAAATACCAATAAATATAAAAAATTAATTAATAATTAATTAACAATACATTAATAATCAATACCAATAAATAAAAATAAATAAATATTTAATTACAATTAAATTCCTTCCCACCCTATTCCCCTATAAACCCACAACCCGCTCTGAATGATACATTAATACAATTAATATAATTATCAATTAAAAAATTAATAAAAATTAATTACCAATTAATAAAAAGTAATTACCAATTATAAATAATTAACAATAAATTATTTATCAATACCAATAAATAAAATTAAATAATTACTTAATTACAATTAAATTACTTTCCACCCTATTCCCTATAAACCCACAACCCGCTACAGAACTAAAACACAAAATTAAATTAAAAATAATTAATCATTCCTAAAAATTAATATTTAATTTACTATAATTAAATTACTTCCCACCCTATTCCCTATAAACCCACAACCCTCTACGGAATTAAATTACGCAAAAATTAAATAACATAAAATTCTTAAAAAATTAAAAGATACATTACAAAAATAATACATACTTTTAACACATATACTAACACTTAAAACACTAAACAAATTCGATATTTTTAACAACTATATTATGACTGTCGATATTATGACAATCGATATTTCTTACCTGAATTTCGATATTCTTCACCACTATATTTTGGCAATTCGATATTCTGTCCATTCTATATAAAAAACTCGATATTTTTGCAATTCGATATTAAAAATTCGATATTATGTTATGTTAAAAATTCTTATAGAGCGCTCGTACACCAGTTGGTTTCTTGGCGCTAACTTAAGGAACTGTCTGAACTAGTTATAAGCTTGGGTGAATAGCCAAGTCTTAAGAAGTCTACGGAACCTTGTGAATTCAGTACAAGTTCTTATGTCCAGAGGAAGGGTGTTCCAGAAACTGGGAGCTAATACTGCAAACCTGCAGCCTCCCATTCGTTTCCGTTTATAGGGAGGAATGACTAAAAGGTTCTTATGTGCAGAGCGTAGGCTACGTGCAGGTACGTATTTCTGAACCAGTCTAGATATAAATTTTGGGCTGGCACCATACAGAGTTTTAAAGATAAGGCAACCAACCTTAAACGCACATCTTTGTGGTATAGGAAGCCAATGTAGTTCTTTCATGGTGGGAGTGATGTGTTCCCATCTTGGTTGTTGGGATATTAATCTGGCAGCCTGGTTTTGTACCATTTGCAGTCTCTTGATGAGATAAAGTGGTATGCCAAAATATAAAGAATTGGCATAGTCCAAATGTGACATTACCATGGCTAGAACCACTTGAATTAGGGCTTCTTGTATGTCTGTTCACCGAAATTTAGGTATCAACCAAGACCCTAATAGTGGAGACCAAGTGATGCTTCTTAATGGACATCTGGAGCCTATGGTTGAGGAAGCCAAGAACCAATTTCCCATTGTATTTTTGGGGAAGGTAGGGAAGTTGAATGGCTTTGTTCACAAAATTGTGCTGAAGGAGGAAGCAACACCAGTGTGTCATAAGGTCAGGAAGTTACCTATGGGTGTCAGGGAAAGCGAAATGAAGGAATTGGATATATTGGAAAGTAAAGGGATAATAAAACCTATAGAGAGCGCAGAATGGTTGGCACTCCTAGTCGTAGCTCGGAAGCCTGATGGACGGTTACGTCTATGCATTGACCTCAGGGACTTGAATAAAAATATAGTGATAGACAAGTTCCTCCTACCTACAATTGACAAACTCCTGTCACAATCCAAGTGTATAAGATGGTTTTCTACAATAGATTTGACCTTGGCCTATCACCAGGTTCAACTGCATCCATCTAACAGGAGCCTCACTGCATTTGTCACTCTCTTCAGGTGTTATAGATTCATGCGCATGCTGTTTGGCCTAGTGTCGGTGGCTGTGGTGTTTCAGCGTCTCATGCACAAACTTTTCAAAGGCACCAAAGGGGTGACGTACTTCCAGGATGACATACTGGTGATGGGTCAAGACAGACTTGAACATGACACAAGGTTGAAGATGGTGTTGGGGAAATTGGCAGACGAGAGTCTCACAGCGGAGTTAAAAAAATGCAAGTTTGCATTGAAATCAGTAACTTACCTGGATCATGAGGTAAGCAGTGATGGTATAGCCCCAAAAAGGACATCATTCAGGCAGTTAGTAAGGCCCCAGCCCTGGCATCCAGGAAGAAGTCAGTTCGTTTCTTGATCTCGCAGAATTTAATTCAAACTTTGTGCAAAATTTCGCCATGAAGGCACATGGGTTGAGACAGTTGTTAAAGGTGAGAAAAGAATTCAGTTGGAATGAAGAATTACAAACAGTATTTAAAAGAATAAATCAGGACTTTGCAACTGCGGTTCCTCTGAAAGAGTTTGAGGTGGGGGTGTACAGTATTGTCACCACAGATTAGAGTGGGAAGGGACTGGGAGCAATAAAAAGTCATGGATTACCAGCATCAGTGCTAACTTCTCCGCCGTTTACTTCCAATGCAATGGATCTTTGCCGTTGTTTTAGAGAAGAGGAGAGCTGAACATCATAGAAATCATAATCACAATCATTAGTCTATTTTCAGTCAAGAAAGAGAGATTGGTATGAGTTAAAGTGTTTTAATAATCAAAATGTTTTAGTAAATCATCTTTATTAGATCAGGGTCTAAAGACTGTCTCAAAGCATATTGGTTTCGGCCATCATTTGATACATTACATGAAGTTTCATAAAACGATTTATACATTCCTTTGGGAAGAACAAATTTGGACCTAGTCACGGGGCCATAAATCTGGTCGCTTGATAAGTGGCGCAGGTGGGTCTCAACCTTGCGTGGACACTATGCAGGGCCAATGGGTACATGTCCAGATGTCCAGCATGGGGAGCACGTGATCACTGTGTGTAATGTGCATGTTGTGCTCTGACTTAGTGTGGCATCTGACTTTATGGTGTTTTTGGAAACGCGTGCCCCTCCGGCCAAACATGTTTTCTTGGGGCCAAACTCCCGAGACCATTGTGGAGTCGCTGCCTATCTGTTGGATCTATCTGGGTTTTCCTGTTCACACGTTTGTCTAAGGGTTATATGTCCACCCACACCTGTGATCTGTCAATCAGTTGCTTAGGGCCTCGGTCAAAGGGCCTGCCTGACAATGTATTTCTGACTCAGAGTTGAAGGGGAGGTCATATCGGGTTAATTCAACAACGGAGATGCAAGTTTGTTTTTAGGTTTCGCCTGCACACCGCTTGCACTGTGCTTGTGAAATCTCTTCTATTTAATATATCTTAAAAAGGGGCTCTTATCAGTTCCCATAGCCGAATTAATGTTTTCATTTGCTTTTGTGTGGAACTTTTTTTTGGTAACTTCCCATGGCTGCACGCATTTACGATACTTCTACTAAAGCTGTTCATACTGTTTAAGTGCCATTCACTGTCAAGATAAGATCTCTTCCCTCGGAAAAGGCAGACAGCTTCTAACAGTATGCTGGAATGCTTGTTTTTTATTACTTAGGGGCCGATTCCGATCTGGGCCGGAAAACTCTCCGACCGAGCCGGATCCGGAACGATTTCCGACCGAGCCGGACTCCTGCAGTCCGACCGAGCGAGTATGATGCGGCCGCATGCTGCCGGACTCGATTCGGTCGGACTCCCATTGAAGTCAATGGGAGCCGGTCGTACGACGCGTACATGGGCTCCCAGTGACTCAATGGGTACGTCGCGAACAAGTGCGCCCCCTACAGTGGGTACGCATCGGTGCAACTCGCCCCGTACATGCATTTTAGGGGGGACCCTTGGGTCCCCCCTGTGTACGACTCGTACGGCTACGGGTGCAGGGGGGTCCGACGCGGACCCCCGAAGTCCGACTCCGGGAGCTTTTGCGAGCCGGACGCTCCGACTCGATCCGGCTGTCCGAATCGAGCATCGTACTAGCTCGGTCGTGAAACGTCTCCATTGCGTGCCACGGTTTGCTTGCGACCGAGTCGTACGGAGCGGTTCGGAGCCGGAAACGATTCGGACGGTGAATTCGCGCTTGTTCGCACCGTACTTCGCCGTCTGGACCCGTGTACGAATTGGACGGAAAATCAGCCTCCGAATCGGATCCGCTAATGCCGAACCCGATTCGGTGCCCTACCGACCGAGATCGGAATCGGCCCCTTAGTTGTGTAAAGCAAATGCTTTAGCCGTAGAACGTTTGTGGCATTTCCTATTCATGCCTCAGTACCTTTCTTTGCACGTTGTATGCATTATTGGATTTATTTTTTCAACTAAATCTATTTGGTCATTATCATCAAATTCTAAATGTTCTAATAAACATTGCTTGTTAAAAATAAAGTTAATATACAAGAGCTATGCTATATTTTACTACTAAACAGGCATCCACAAGTGCAGTTACCTTGCAGACAACGGGGTAATGATTTTAATGGTGAAGCAGGTGAAGTAACAATGGGCCCAAAAGTTGTTAGAACTCCTCTAAACACTTAATATTGCTATATTTGACTACTAAACAGGCAGCCATAATTGCAGTTATCATGCAATTAAAAGGGAATTGACTTGAATGGTGCAGTGGCACCGAGTCCAAAAGCTCTAGAGACCCTACAAAACCCAGACTATTGCTAACATTTAAAACTAAACAGGCAGTCACAAGTGCAGTTACCTTGCAGGCACCAGGGTCATGATTTGAACTTTGCAGCAGGTGCAATATCACCAGGACCAAAAGCTCTAGGATCCCCACTAAACACCTAATATTGCAATATTTTACTACTAAACAGGCAGTCACAAGTGCAGTTATGTTGCAGGCAATAGGGTCATGATTTGAATGGTGCAGCTAGCGCAGTGGCACCGGGACCAAAATTTGTCATAACTCCTCTAAACACCAAATATTGCTATATTTTGCTACTAAACAGGCAGGCACACATGCAGTTATCTTGCAGGCACTAGGTGCATGATTTGAATGGTGCAGCAGGTGCAGTGGCACTGGGCTAAAAAGTTGTCAGAACTCCTCTAAAGTCCTAATATTGCTATATTTTACTACTAAACAGGCAGTCACAATTGCAATTATCTTGCAGTTGAAAAGGGCTTGATTTAAATGATGCAGCAGGTGAAGTGGCACTGGGGCCAAAAGTTGTCATAACTCCACTAAACGCCAAATATTGCTATATTTTACAACTAAACAGGCAGCCACAAGTGCAGTTATCTTGCAGGCAACAGGGTCATTATTTGAATGGTGAAGCTGGTGCAGTGGCACTGGGCCAAACAGTTGTCAGAACTCCTCTAAACACCTAATATTACTATATTTTACAACTAAACAGGCAGTCATGAGTGCAGTTATCTAGCAAGCACTAGGATCATGATTTCAATAGTGCAGCAGGTGCAGTGGCACCGGGACCAAAAGTTCCAGGCACCCCACTAAAGATCTAATAATGCTATATTTTATTCCTAAACAGGCAACTGAAAGTGCAGTTACCTTGCGGACAACAGGGTCATGATTTGATTAGTGCAGCAGGTGCAGTAGCAACAGGCCCAAAAGTTGTCAGAACTCCTCTAAACACATAATAGTTCTACATTTGACTACTAAACAGGCAGTCATAATTGCAGCTACCTTGCAGTTAAAAGGGACTTGATTTGAATGGTGCAACAGGTACAGTGGCACTGGGGCCAAAAGCTCTAGGAACCCCACTAAACTCAGATTATTGCTAAATTTTACTACTAAACAAGATAGTCACAAGTGCATTTATCTAGCAGTTAATAGGGTCATGATTTGAATTTTGCAGCAGGTGCAGTAGCACCAGGATCAAAAGCTCTAGACACCCCACTAAACACCCAATATTGCAATATTTTTCTTCTAAACAGGCAGTCAAAAGGGCAGTTACATTACAGGCAATAGGGTCATGATTTGAATGGTGCAGCAAGTGCAGTGGCACCGGGGCCAAAATTTGTCATAACTCCTCTAAACACCAAATATTGCTATATTTTACTACTAAACAGGCAGACACAAATGCAGTTATCTTGCAGGCACTAGGGGCATGATTTGAATGGTGCAGCAGGTGCAGTGACACTGGGCTAAAAAGTTGTCAGAACTCCTCTAAACACATAATATTGCTATTACATCAATTAATTATATTATTTCCCTCTTTCATTTCTCAAAATGTTGCTAATTCTTACCTGCACTATACCACTAGTAACAGCACAATATATTGCCTTTTTTAAATAAACAAGTCATAACACTTTAACAGACTTTCCGTAACTTATTTTGTACAACTACTCAGCAAGCTACAACTTAAAACAAAAAACAGCTTATTATTAATCACATAGACGAAACCTAATGCATTTACCAATGCTTGTTATACGTACATATATCATGGTGTACTTCGACATCGTATTTTTCAATATTAACAATTGAATAAAAATGCATTAAGCAAGTTTCATAAACCAAAGAATCCCTATTCTAAGAATATGGGAGAAAGGAGTCAGTCAGAAACCAAATAGAGTTCTAGTTTAAGAGAGTACGAGAAAAGCAAAAAGCTTCAGCATTTAAGTCAGCTCAAATAGATCAGAAATACATCAAACCAGAACTTCCCATAAAGAGAGGTTCAAGAATCTCAGTAGAGTCTCAAAGCGAGTGTTATTAAGTCTAGGTAAAAATAAATCTGGAAAAAAATAGTCTGGAAAATATGTAATAACCTACTCTAGGAACACAGACTAATATAGACATTACATTCTGAAGCTTTGCTCCATGTTGCTCCTTCCTTCTCCCATTAGTCAATCAGCGTTTGATGCTCTCCTAGGAACACGATCACTCCTCATCTTCTCAGCAGAATGCAATAGACCACAGACAGCAATGTTAAGTTTGCAGCTAAATTGTAACAATTATGAGTTCATGTGGGTCTTTTTCAGGTCAACGTTATGATTTAGTAAACATTACTTTTAACCTTCTAAATATCAAGTTTTCTACATTAGCAAACAATGATCTATGTAGAAATCGAAACATCTGAATTGATGAAAAGAAAAAAACATTTCATATCCGCCATTCATTTGAAAAACAAGTAAGATAAAAAGTTAGGTTCACATTTTAAATGCTGCATCTTTATGTATGAACTCTTCATTACCCCATTAAATGACAAAAACTAATCATGAGCTTCTTCTACATTTAAGATCTGGCTCTCCGGTAGATCTGTGTCCTCCCAGAGTTTTGCAGTTAGTTCTGGATCAGATCACCAACTTTCTGGAAAAAGTCTAAAATCAAATTCTTTTAACAGGCATTTTTTCTCAATCCTGGAAAGAGGATATAGTGGTTGCTCTTAAAAAGAAGCCCCACTGTGATCCTCTCTCTCTTCTACCTGCACCAGCCAAGATATTGGAAAAATATCTCAATCTGGTAGCATTTATGGCATCCGAGGACCTCTTGGATCCTTCACAGAATGGGTTTCGTGGGTGCCATAGTACAGAATCTGTGCTAGTGGCTGCAACGGATATTGTTTGTTGCCAAGTTGATCTGGGAGGAGCTGCCATCTTGGTGCTGATGGACCTTTCTGCGGCGTTTGACCTGGTGCCCTCCTCCCGCCTTGTTTACAGACTTCGCTAGGCAGGGTTGAGGGACACCGCTTTGACCCTGTTGGAGTCCTTTTTCATAAACAGATCTCACATTGTGAGCTGTGGTCAGTTTAGGGAAAGCCCTTTCCAGCTACCCTGTAGGGTGCTACAGGGGTCCTCTCTCAGCCCGACGCTGTTCAATTTGTATGTGGCCCCTTTGGCCAAGTTGATCAGATCTTGTGGCTTCAGTGTACTTTCGTATGTGGATGATACACAATTTATTGTATCCATACCCTACGATATTCTGGAGATGGCTGAAAGGTTTAAACATTGTTTGATCAACATTAATAACTGGATGAAAGAAAATTGGCCTAAATTGAATGCCGATAAGACAGAAATCTTGATTTCTAGAGCGCAAATGTCGGTATGGTCTGAATTGTGGTGGCCAGAGTCTTGTGGCCCTTTACCTCTTCCTGTTAGGGATGCAAAAAATATAGAGGTGATTTTTGACACCTCTCTTTCCCTTGACATTTAGGCAAAAAGGACTGTGAGCTCTTGTTTTTACACTATCAAAACTCTAAGAAAGGTCTTTCCTTTCATTCCAACTGAGCTCATAGTTGCAGTGGTCATTGCACTTATTACTTCTCTCATTGACTACTGCAATTCTCAGTACTTAAATATTAACATATCCATGCTTAATAAACTTCAGACTATCCAGAATGCGGCTGCTTGGCTTGTCCTGGATATTCCCAAATGCTTGGCAGTCAAGGAGGGCATTCACTCCCTGCACTGGCTGCCAGTCAGGAAGCGTGTGATATTCAAAGATCTTTGTCTAGTTCATACTGCTCGCTTTCTTCAGGGCCTGATGCACCTGCAAACGAATTTCCACTAGAACACCCCTAATGGACAGGTAAGGTCCGACTCTCTCAGGAAGGGGAGATACCAAGATTTTGTAAAGTCAGGGTGGGTGATCCTTTGGGTCGCTGCTGCCAAGTTATGGAATACTCTTCCCACCCATATTAATATTCTTTCCTTCCACGCCACCTTCCGCAAGCAGCTGAAAACCTGGCTTTTCTCCTTTCCGTTATGCTGGTTGTGGTCAGCTCTCTGATAGTGGCTTTTCATTAGCTAGCGCTTCAACACCCTTGGGTATAATGCACTTTACAAATCTCCCCCCAAAAAAACTGTGATCTTTGTACAAATAGAAACATCCTGTAGAAATATATAAAAAAAAATAAGCAACAAATATTTATTAAAAGAACATGTTCATGGAAAGGTGAAGAATGAAACAATGTATGCATGTTTTAGCATGTTTAGTCAAGTCAGCTCTTCAAGCAGCGTTACTTTCGCCATTTGAGGCCTATTACGAGTAAGTATGACTGTTTACCGCATTTTCATACATCTAAACGCATTATTTTCATTAAAGCTTATACGTTAATTCTGCGCATTTATTATAAACTATATTATTTTCTTATTATTTTCAAAACTGCTCTCTCATAAGAAATACTTAAGACATGATATTTACCTCAGATGACAGTTCTGAACATGATATTCTAATGTACAACCAAACAGAAAGGTGGCAAACCAATCTACAATTCTACCTCGAAGCCCACACGTTAACCTAGTATTAAAATAAATACAATATGGTCAACTTTTTCAAAGTCTATGGTGAGATAGAGCTGCAGGGGGTGCTTGAAGTCTTTCACAAGTTGAATGTTAGGTTTTTCAGTGCAACAAACTTCCCTATTAGAGGGACCTCAATTCTTTCCATTCTAATCATCATCCTATCATTACAGGTAAAAGGCAGTTTGGGGATGAATATTGTCAGCACCATCTTTTCTGGCATCGAAATAATTATTGTTTCAATCGATCTAAGAGTTGATTCAACTATTCGCTGTCCAGATGGATTTTGTGTAAGTAAACCATATCAAAGTCAGATATTACTATAGTGACTGGGGCTTTCTTATGCTTGTTTGTTCTTACATCACTTTGTTTTATTATTCATTGTTTCCAAATTCTACATAGTAAATTAATGAAAAGCTGGTTCATATAGAGTTGGGCGGATGTGGAGTATCAGCAAAAAAATGGCATATGTACTGCCTGTCAAGCTTGCAGTTCTTCCACCCCATTTAGAGATGAGGAAAGAAGAGAGTTTGCACCAACAGGCTCAGCTGACTGCCATGCGAGGCAGGAAATAAACCATCGGCCTCAACATGTAGTGAGAAGGCTTTCTCAACATTGGGTCAAACATTACTTGTTTTAAAAAACAACTCCTGCATAGAAACGCTGATCAGGATGAAAACAACAAGATTGCCTGTTTGTAATTTCCTTCACCTACAGTTTAGACACTGCACTGTGGGTTCCATTGCAGGCTTCAAAATCTAAATCAGAATTCTGAAGAACACTAAAGTGGGTGGGCGGTCTGCTAACAGGAAAGCAGAGGTCATAGCTTCCACTGAGGTAGTGGGCTGGCTGACTGTCTGCACAACTAACAAGCATTAGAAATGCAATAGGTCTCGCATTTTTTTGAGTTAGAGCTATTGGCATTGTTTTTTATCCTTGTGTTATGAAGTGGATGTATGTGGTTTGAGTAGAAATATGTGGGTTGGATTTGAATTGTTAGTTGTGTAATTGTGTGGCGTGGATTTGTGGAGTGTAAATATGTGGCATGGTGTGCAATGGAATTATGGGTATAGTAATTATGTGATGTAGAATGCAGTGGTGTCGAGTAAAGTTGTGTATAGTAGTACAGAGAGGCGTTGCACATAATGCAATGGAGTACAGTGAAGTGGCACAGATTGTAAAACAGTGACTTAGAGTGGTGCAGTATAGAGTTTATTGGCGTAGAGTAGAGTGAAGTGGTTTAAAGTGAAATGGTAAAGATTAGAGTGGCTTGGCATAGAGTGCATTGCCATAGAGTGCAGTTTTGCATAGCAGAGTAGCAAGGAGTGGCAGAGTGGAGTGGTGCAAAGTACAGTGGAGTGGCCTATGCTGGAGTTGTATAGAGTGCAGTGGCAAAGAGTGCAATTGTGTATAGTGGAGTGTGGTAGAGAGCATTAGCATACAGTAGAGTGGGGCATAGTAGAGTAGAGAGGAGTCTAACATGTACTGCTGTGTTGTAGTTCAATAGCACCTATGAGTTACTGTGCAATGAAGCCGGAAGGCTGTGGCAGAAACCACTATATAAAACACTTCATCACAACCATTGCCATATTCTTGCATATTGTTTCCCTCAGTACTTGTGGTTGTGCCAAGACAGCCTACAGAATAAAATACATAATTTGGCAGTGTATTTGCTGTGGAGAGGGTAAGAAGAAAACTGGATTTAAAAAAAGTTAACATTTGGCACTTGAAGAGACACCGGTTGCCACTAATATGCTGTTTTGTGCTGCTACTCCCTCCCACCCCACCACCCCGACGCTATTCCCAAACACAGTCAGTTCTGGGCAATTCAACTCTCTTAAGTAGTTCCTAACAGTAAATATTTTGAGACCTGAAAGCTTGAATACATAAGCATTATGACCCTCTCCTCAGTGCTTAACTAGAGGTCAATGTCTTCTGCTGAGATACTTAACATGTTTACTAAGCAAATCCTTTCCATCAAGTAATGCATTCAGTAGAAGAGAACAAACAAAAAATATAAATAAAGTCAAAATAAATAAATTCAGAAAATCATTTTTATTCGTTTAACTTCAATTCCACATTGATATTTAGAAACGTGCTGTAAGTGGGTTAGAAAGTACATTAGGAAGTCTCCGCTGTGCTAACTGCAATTAATTTTATACAAACGACGGAACCAAAAAAAATAGCATACATGTCAAAGAAAAAAAAACATTTGCAATGCAATAGGTCTCGCATTACTGAATGTTGGAGCTATTGGCGTTGCATTATTATTAGGAACGCCAAAAGTTCAAACTTTCAGAAATATGAGACCTATTGCATTGCAAATGCTTGTGTTATGTGTTGTCGCGGCAGAGAGGTACTCGTGTTCTATCGAGTTCTCAGTTTCAATTTCTGCTTAGACAGACATTTGTGTGGGTATCAGTAAATTGGGTAATAGCAACAATTGTTGTTTGCAAAGCTACAAAACACCAAATAAAAGTGTGGTAGCAAACAATACACTAATATATGACTAAGCATTATTATTGTTGCTGTGCATAGTGTAACCATAAGCCAACAGTGTTTACACATCATCACACTTCTGCTTTCTGAAAAATGTAATTTCTGGCCAGTTATTGATAGAATTCAGACAGGATTCGGACTGAACCTAAGATCTAAAGCACGAGCCAAGCAACTGACAGACCCATCCTGTAAATTACACAACAGGTGACTTGTTAAAAAAATAGGGTTACTGACAAACAAAATCCTCGAGTCATTTAAAAACAGCTGGGCTTTGTGACAATTTTTCCCCCACATATTGAAGAGTCTTGCATTTACAACTGTAGACTTAAAGGATCATTTGTAACCGCTCATCTTAGTAACTTAGGGGCAGATTTACAAGCCCCTTGCAACACATTTGCGCCGCCGTTGCGTCACTTCTGTGATGCAGCGGCGGCGTAAACCATGCGCCACGTTGCGACTTATTTACAAAGTGACGCATCTAGGGAGATGCGTCACGTTGTAAAGCCCTGCGCCACATTAAACCTGCGTCCGGTTTAATGTATGCAGGGTGGGCGTTCCGTCGGAAAAAGCCTCATAAAAGTGTCTGAGTCACTTTTCAGAGGCCGCTGCGACAAAACCTTACGCCTGCTTGAAGCAGGCGTAAGGAGTGGCGCAGCACGTTAGGTATGGGCGGTCCCTGGACATTGCTGGAGTTGCGTCACACTTGCGACACGACTCCAGCAATGTGCCGCCCTTACACCATCAGATGCGACACGCATCTGTTTATCCCTGCGCCACGGTGCGCCGCATTGTAAATGCAATGCATCCGTGGTGGCGCATGGGTAGAATTGCATGTCGCATCTGTACAGGCGCATCCCTGCTAATATGCAGGGATGCGCCAGTCCTTGTAAATCTGCCCCTATGTTTAAGTCATGCAACACCTATTAAGTCTGGTTTGACAGCATATCTGTCTGAAAGACCTATTGTTGCCAATTCTTTAAAACACAGAGTGGGCTTTGGTTCCACGCATGGGAGTATGCTCATGTTGGCTATTTGGTGCATCATACTGTCTTCTAGGAATTGCTTCCACTGGACTGCAAGAGGGACTATTTCACATCTGAAAAGTAATCAATCATCCTGCTGTTTGTCAGGTTCAATTCTTTATCTCCAATATGCATGATATAGAAAAGGTAATCATTGTCTGCCACTTTTACCAGCATTGTCAAAGCCAGTTAGGCATGACTTAATATAATGAAACAGCATTTGTGCACAAGACCGTTTATGAAAGTCTGTTTGAATGGGTTGGAACACTGAAACCAGACCCATAGCCGTCACCAATTCTGTTTAAAAGGTTTTCAACGCTCCGCATAAGCATTGGAGCCCAATCTTGGTGTTAAACCAGTTCAAAGTGTTGACAGCCATCCTTGACTTCATTTGCACAACCATGTACTTTACTCTATGCTAGGTCCTGAAATTCGGATACTCTAAACCCAGAACCTATCCTTCCATTACACAATCACAACATACCTCATCTGCCGCCAGTTGTTATAGGATGCCCTTAATGTGTCCTGCATTGTAGATCTGATTGATGGTCGTAGGAATATCCAGGGCTTTAAGTGGGAAAAAAAACTGGGGGTGCTCTAAAAGGGGCGGGGCAAACCTCAAAGGGGTGTGGCCTATCTAAGTAGGGGCGTGGTCTAAATAAAGATAACTAGTGTAGCAGTACCCCCTGCTCTGACAAACCGTCAGCTCTAGGACTCCTCAGAGTGTCATCAGATTTGGAATTCCCCGCTCAGGCTCGCTCTCTCCCCTCCTTATTACAGCAAGGCTATGTATGGATAACGCCATACACCCTCCCCAGTACCCCAAGACCAGTGTCGTCATCCCGGGAAATGCCCAGGCAGACACCTGACGTATAGGGTGGCTTCACCTGAGGCTGAGTGTACTAGAAGCACTGCTCCCAGAAGGCAACGCGGCTTCACAGGGGTGAGTTTTAACGAAGCCACCACCCCTGTCAAAACATGCCACAGAGTCCTCCTACAACGCGGCTCACCTGGCATGACGTCATGCCTTGACCTCCACTACTCAGTAGTGAGCAAAATGAGCATGCGCACATCGATGTCCATGCTCTCACTGCACTCCAAGAAAAAAAAAAAGAAAACGGACTACCTCTGCGAGGCCCGAAAATAGAGCCCGATAGAGACCCGTTTCGAGGCCCCCTGAAAATAACTGCCGGTGCTCAGACCCAGACAGACCCGGCCCACTTAAAGCCCTGCCACCGCCAGTTACTGCCCCCACCTCAAGCGTTACTATCAACGGGTATTTGTCAACGCCACCCTAAAGTCATACTATCCCTGTTACTGAGTCCTCCTGACCACTACTTCAGGCACTGATGGCTCTCCATAGGTACTCACCCACTTCTTCCCGAACCTTTAGCCCCCCCACTTCTTGCCCTCATGTACTTAGCCCCCCCTCCCCCCCAACAACCACTATCGCCCCCACGAGCATCTACCACCTGGTCCCTTTCCAGAATATCGCCTTTAACGCATTCTTCATCTGCCATTATCCCACCCGATCCCCAGTTACTGTGGGTTTTCCCACCTCTTCGTTTAACTTCGAGCATTTATCAAACCCTTGGACCTTTCTTGATGCTCAGTTACTTTTTGCCATAATGGATGTTGAATCCTTGCACGGAGCGACCTTCTAAAGTAAACGACGAGTTAATTTATCATGGTGGCGGTAACGCCCCCTGGCTCCAGTTTGGGGCGGTCAGTGCCTGATACAGTGTGTTGGCAACAAGAATTGCAGCAGAGAAATGGTTGAATGTACAGTACTGAGATCCAATGGAGAATGCCTGATGCAAACTTGGGCTCTTTGATAGAGCATCCCTTTACACTGGCAGATAACTGGGCCAAGTATGTTTTTGTCACCTCGACGTATGTCATGGCTTGTTTATTAAAGCCAGCGGGTGGTGTGGACCCTGCTGCGCTGTTTTTACCCTTAGCACAGCGTCTATATTTAGTATGACTCGGTAGAGTAAGGAATCTTGTAGATCCTGGAGCGGGGAGCCTCAAGCGTTGTACTGTTTTCAGCTCCTCGTTTGGCCTTCAGGCGCTTTCGAACATGTCTTCTCACATATATTTTCTCTAACACATTTTATCTGCGGCCTATTGCTGCCGTTGGCTGAGGTTCTGGGTGAGCACACCAGGGCAGTGCAATCGAGCGCTGTACCCCAAACTGAAGTACCTGTGATGCAGGGCTGTATTTTAATCGGTATTAACCTTTTTGCTTGCTGGTTTGTCTGTTCTTTGTTACACCTTGGTGCATTGGCGTGGTGCTTTTCACACAAAGGAGTCATTCAGTGCAGATTGCATGGCACCTGGGGGCCCCTTGAGGACACAATATTGTGGTGGACACATTGCTCTTCTAAATGAGATGTAAAGAATCTTTATTAATTGTATTTAACAACGAGAAGCAAAGGGTTGTCTCGCTCTTGTCGTCTGAAAGCCACAATTATTCCTTAGCACTGTGTAAAATTGCCTGAAAGGGCTCCATATTCCACTTGTAACTTGAATGGATTATCCATGTTCACCATTACCTAGTACCGGCTGAGCTGCCATACTCGCTTGGATGGTTTGAATAATTCATGGCATTAAGTCAGCGGGGCTCGGAGAAGTCATGAGACAGACAATCGTAATGGCAGCTTGTACACATAACTACCAGTATTAATTTCGGGCCACTTCTTCTGTGTGTATACTTCCAAAGCCGAGCCTTTTCGCTTTTTAGTGTCATTTCTTCTAGTAATCCTGTGGTTAAGCATTACAAAAATCAAGACATAAAGTGTTGAACAATACCTCATTGTGTGCCATAAAGTTAGCAAAATGAGCATACGCACATCGATGTGCATGCTCTCACTGCACTCCAAGAAAAAAAAAAGGAAAACGGACTAACTCTGCGAGGCCCGAAAATAGAGCCCGATAGAGACCCGTTTCGAGGCCCCCTGAAAATAACTGCCGGTGCTCCGACCCGGACAGACCCGGCCCACTTAAAGCCCTGGGAATATCTATGCAAACAATATCGTATGGGTGCAAGGAGGGGTTAATGTAGCCATGATACACCACTCGCACTTATGAAATCCGACGTCACTTTCGATGCTGCAGTTTAACAATTTGGGCAACACAAATCAAGAGAAATGGAAGTTTGGGAGCACGTCGTTCACCAGAAGGCTATGCATGTCAGGCATGAGCTGAGACGTAATTTGTAGTTGTCTGGGCTTAGCTAGGTTTTGAAATCTATGTAAGGGTAGCTTTGACCTGTCTATTATATATGCAGAACTACAAGTTCCAGAATGTAAAAGAGAAACGGACCGGACAGCATACTGATATAGGACACGGGTCGGGGGCTACAAGCAAAGCAAAGGCGCAAGAGGCAGAACACTATAAAAACTGTTTCCAGCATGGACAGTGCATTAGTTGAGACGCTATTGGCGTGAAACAAGCACTATAAAGGGTTTCGTTTCTAATACACCAAGTCCTTTTGGCTGCCATTATGGGGTGCAGTTGCGGCGTGACATGGTCACTGCCAGGCAGGTGAAGAGAAAGGTGTAAAATGTTGGGCAAGCAGATGTCAACACTCATCCGTCAAAGTAATAGAGAGGATCGTAATGGAAAGAGAGACCTGCAGGCATGGTCTGGATGAGGGCAGTAAGAGACAGAAACAGGCCGTAGTGGGTCCACAATCCTGTTTCTTAAATGGGCTAAAACGCACGTACTGCTCTAGTGATGTCAGGAAGGGGCGTATAGCAGTGCATGCAGTTACGGAATGGCTGAGGGCAACTGACTGTAAGAGGTGGGTGGGGGCATGAGTCGTGTGTATGGGGGAAGTCACTGCTGGACCAGATAGTGGCTTAATTAATCCCGGCCCCTTACTCCACACGCCCCTTTCACACTTGCCGGGGGGGTAACCCCCTCAATAAGCACTTACCTGAATTTACCGCCAAGGGGGTCGCCATCTTCGTAAGAATGCAGCGCCAAAGAGAAACGAAAGAAGGACTAATACATTACAGCCAGACACAAAAGACAGACTATAGTGCTTTGCAAAAAACTCGACTTGAACGTATCAGCCCGCTTTACATGAGCACCAATTGCATTACAGAGGGACAAATTTTTCAGCGCCGGGAGATTGTGATTTGTCTACAATCACAGAATGTTCGAGCCCCCGCCGCACTTGAACCTGGTTCCCAGCTTCAAAGTCGGCCGCCGTTGGGAATGCAACCTCGGCTTTACATATAAAAACTACTTGCCGAATGCGGGGGCGCCCATGTTACAAATATGAAAGGGCGCTGTGCTAACATGTAAGTGCGGCACCCATGCAAGAAAAGATTATGCGCATGGCGGCTCCTGGTAATAATAATCATGAAGACGGGCACCGTGCTAAAACATCAAGCTCGGCGCCCGTGCATACTGAAGTTCTGCGGATGGCGGCCCATGAAAAATGCGCCATGGCTAGCAGGAAATTAAAAGAAATAGTCCCTTAAGTACCACATAAACAGTTTACAGTGTAAGTAAACTGTAGTTGGTCGGTGCTGCTCCGTACAAAACGGAAATGATGCATTGGGACCAACAACAAATAAGGAGCCACTAAAGAAGAGCAACAGGAGCATGAACCAATGGCAAGCAGGAGGCGAGATTTCACTCCCTTTAGAGATTACTCCAGGTCTTGCAGACAGCGCATGCGCGCTGCCTAGGCTCAACCTAAAAAAGAGCGAGCATATACACGCACATCTGCTCCCCTTGTAAATAAACATTAGTGCCCCTAATGGGTGTGGGAATGTTTATGATGCTGTGTAAAGAGATAGTTTTCGGCGTCTGGGTGGCTCTGTGTACATTCTGTCGCCCACGGCACTGAATAATTAGAGGTTAGTGGAGGCTTGCATGCAAACATGAAGGTTTAGCAGGGGTTTACGCCAAGGCGTACAAGCGAAAACGCTGGCCATACTTTTCATGACCTGCAAAAGTGCAGGCCCGCAGAGAATAACGGACACAAACAAAGCTCGGCAGATCTAATCTTTCCCACCACGCACAGTCTACCACCTGCGAACACAAGTACAACGCACACAATGGTCTATTCTTGTGGGAAAGGACAGCATGCATTAGGTCACAACACCATCATTTTAATACCTCGTCCTGCGGTAGCGTATAATATATATATATATGTAGATATATAGATTAGCGTGGGAATGGAACAAAAGGGGGCGTTATAAAATAATTAAAGTAAGACATAGGATGCAACCGGAGTTAAGGTAGATGGGGAGGGAGGGGGAACAATGGCGTCTGCAGATTTTTTTAATTAACACAGTGCCGGCTTGACACAGCGTCCATGCAGCGGGGGAGAGGGGGGGGGCAAAGCATATGTAAAAGTAATAGCCGTTAAAGGGAAAGCGCTCACTTACCAGCCTTACAGGGGCCCCTGTGGGCCTGTGCCAGGCCGGGCACCCCCTGGCTGTTCCGCGCCTCCCGAAGGTGGCAGCTGTTCCGGTAGGTCTTCCTGTCCATGCCACACAGGACCTCCTTCTTGGCTCAGACACAGCGTAGCTCTGGAGACTTGGCAACAGGCTTCTGCAGCACGGGCGCCCAGCACACAGGCCGCGGCCTCGGTCAGCCCTCGGGTTGGCATCGCAGAGCCCGTCTTCGGCCTTGGCGCACTCCCAGCAGCACCCGCACGGCATCCATGCAGCGGGGGAGAGGGTGGGCAAATCAGATGTAAAAGTGTTGTAAATATGTAATCATATAAAAAAGTAATAGCCGTCAAAGTGAAAGCGCTTGAGGCGCTTTATTAAAAAACCGCTGAGTGCAGGCAAAAAAATATTGTCTATATATCCAGGTCTTTCTTGTGTTTTTCAAACTGCATAATCGCAATCTTTCAAGTGGTCTGGTTTGCTGGGTCTGTTTCTATGCTGGGAGTGATGAAGTGTGGCGTTAGAATGTTCATATGATAGTGCACATGTGAGTATGCTATTATATTATACTGATCTCAATGATATTCCCGTTAGGGTGTGCTTTGCTGCAGTTGTGTTGTTATTTGATTGAAGTTTTGTACTCTTGCTGTCTCCTACAGATCTCCTTGCCTCATTTGTAAGAGTGCAAACCTCTGTGTGACTTTTCATGCTTTTACATTTTCGTTGGTAAGTGTGCTCATGCTAATACTGTGGTAGTAGCCATTGTTCACTTCCTTATTGACAAATATGCAGATGTTGAGTTTGTGACAAACATGCCTACTTTTCAAAGCGAGTGCTCTTTGGTGGCATATAGATTACCTAGTTCAGTCATCTATATCTTCCATTGATTGGAGCCAATGTTTGGTGAAGTTGCCAAATCTACTTGGGTTAGAACTGAGACCTGCTATGATATCAGACAGATGATCAGGGAGTCATTTAGACAAGGGCAGGTGGCCTGTCAGCCCACCAGGTCAATGTTGGCTTTGCCTATATTCCCCCGGAGGAGGGCTGTCTGACATATTTAGAGATCCCTGCCTGTTACATGGGGAAATATGTGCAGCTATCACTGGAGCGGCTCTGTTGAAGGCACCCATCCTTGGCTGAGCGGTCACTATGTGTGATGCGTTGCTCAGCATAAGTAGGTTGTTCTGCAAGAACAAACTCCCAAGGTGGGACTTTGTTCTTGCAGTATTCTAAAATAAAAACTTCCCCAAGGTGCAGGGAGTGTTTTTTCCTGCACATTGAGGCCATTGTGTCGTTTCACAGTCTGGGACTGCCATGCAATGTCAAGCAGGTGACCACCCCACACTACTAGGTGCAAGGTGACCGCCACTATGATCCAGCAGCTCCATGGTGGATCGACTTCCATGTCAAGGGATTCTGCCTGCCGGTTGATCTGGCTGAGTGGTCCCATCACTTCTAAACAGGGAGTGGCAACTGCGAGTCTAACAGAACAGAGCCTCTGTCATTTTATGGTGGATGCAAATATCCATCAAACTCTAAGTGACCGCAAGAACGTGTTTCTGTAAATATTGGTGTGATGTTAGCATGATGGAGCAAGTCGTGCAATATACATTAGTAGCTTGTAAGCAGTGGCTCTGTATAGAGACAGTACTCCTTTCGGTCTTCTTTCCAAATGCAACTTTTTCATGCCAAGTTTTCCGATGGACTTGAACTGGAAGTACTTGGCAGAAAACAGATGCACATCCTGAAAAGTGCGCTCTTCAAAGTATGTTTTCCCTATAGCTTTTTCCCATCACTCATTCGAGTTTGAACCGCAGACATTTTCCTGTCCTTGAACTATTGCAGTTTCGTGCTTTGTGAAGTTGCACTTTCCTCTCACGTGCCAGCCTTAAGTATTTTCTTAAACTTTTGAATGTACTGAAACTTGGATATTCTCACAAAAGAGCAACACATCATGGACCAGAGGCTGTTCACCAAATGTAGTCTTAGGAATTTCACATTCCAAGAACACACACATGAACAAAAACACGACAAAACAAACCCGGAATGTCTGCATTAGCTGAGTCCAGCACATGTGATCCGCCATGTTAATCAGGACGCATCAGGGCAGCAGATGTTTGCAATCAGTTGAAAGAAGAGAAACGCAGCTCTTCTCCTGTCCCTGAATTAAACGGAGAGGCGTAGCTGTGCAGAGTGCATCATGAATCAGGGGTGAGGTCGACTGCACTGGGCAGGTGGGACGGGGATGAGAAGACGACACAGGAAATGGCCGTTCCCATCTCAATCAGAATCCCACACTGCAATTTGCCATGATTACTTTAGAGAGGGCGGCCTCGAAAACATTGTGAAATAGCCTGCACCATGTCACGGTCTAAAAGATGGGAGTGTGCATCAAACCACAGGCTGGAATGGGCTAGTCCAGTTAAATTCATACTGAAGCACCCTTCGGGGGGGGTAGGGGGGAGGAGGGCTTTTGACGTAAAGAGGAATGGGCTGTGCTCCCTGAGAGCCACTGCAAACTTTTGTGCGGCTTCCACACTTCTACGTCTCCTCACAAGCGATTGTCTAGCACTTGTACACATCTGCTTTTAAGGGTTATTCAGTGGTTATTCAACCCAATCGTTTGATACTATTGACCCCAATAAAAGTCAAACTTAAAAGCTGAATATACAAGTCGTCTAAGTTTGGTTTACGATGCTGCAGCGCAGTAACCCCCCCCCCCCGCCGTCGTGGTGCCTAACGTAGGGAAAACTCAATAAATAAAAAGTACACGTACTGTGTAGCAACCAAGTAAAGGGGCCAGTAGCCATGGGAAGATACAAATGAGGACATGGCCGTACTAAGGAGGGACTAACAAGCCTGATAATGATTCAGAAGACAGCATTTACAAAGGACAAACACACGAGCCAATGAAAAATAAGGGCGGGAGAGTGGGCGAAGCTTCTCTCCGTACTGAACTACCACAGATCTTCGCAGAGCAGTGCTTGCGCGCTGGCTCACGCTCAACCTAAAAATAGGCCATGAGTGTTCTAACCATCACAGGCTTTCAGTTGTAGAAATCATTTCTGGTGTAAGCCACTTCATACGAAGCTTCACCATTAAAGATCACAAACTCGACACATGAATCACATTTAACATCACAAATAGCTGGTAATGTATCTCTAGTTATTAACACTATAAATGCAAAAATTGTGTGCTATCAGTATAACACAATGTAAATAGTATGCTTAGTCTTTCAGCAGAGATTAACAAATGAGTTCCATTAATCTTGGTAGTATTAACATCTTTACTTATAACCCATGTATATCTCAATGATGATTAAGCACAAAGTAATGTTGAAAAGTTTGCACAAGCAGTATTACCAAGCATTTATCCTGAATGGGGGTACAGAGTAATGTAGAGCATGAGAAAGACTGGTAATAGATGGGGACGGCCATGGAATGGTTCATGAAGCTGTATTCCACAACATGGGTGCACAGCAGCTGTTCGAGCAAGTGCCTGAGAAAACCACAATGCTGTGAGCCTACATTTTTTTTAAAAACAGGGATATTTTAAGGATTTTTGGGGCCAGTTATACATTGGGACCACCTATTTGGAACATTTACAATTAATAGGTGATCGACATCACACAACTGTGAGTGAGGGAGACTGAAATGCTAGCCAACACACATAAAAAAGACAAGAATTACAGATGTTTAGGAGTTTTACTCAATTTACAGAGTGCTATATTTCAGCTCTCTCAGGAACATTTAACGTTAACTCTATATTTTAGAAACATGTGGAGTTCTCTAAACCAGGATTGTCCAATTGGGTTCCAGGGAGGCCGGATTCAGGCAAGAATTTCAGGATATCCATTGACTTTGTACATGAATTTCAATCTAATTTTAACTTGTGTCGATATCCTGGCCATCTGCCATGGATTAACTCTCCTGTACCTATTCACTACTGAGCCAAAACGTTTTGGCTTTATATTAATGTCTATTTCGTTGTAAAGCGTGCTGCACAGAATATAATTTATTCTTGACTATACAACATGTCTAGGCTGTGTCTAATGACATTGAATTGCTTGCAATTTCATAATGCATGGAAAGATACAAAGAGTACAAATAGATGTGAAGAAGATTTCTCAACTATATGGAGCAATAAAAGATGAGGAAATTGTGCAAATTAAAGAGGCTTTGTTGCAAAAACCCAAAGACTGTTCGACCATGTACATTAATGATGTTCAAACTGACAGACTGGTATTTCCCCAACTTTCATAATGGTATGATGGGAAAGACCAGGAGTGCCATCACAGACATGCACTTGGAGAAGGGCAATCATCAGGAGGCAGAGGGCTTTTTCTGGGCTATTTTTGTGCCTGTCTATCTATGCCCACGGCATGGGGAATCAGCGAGCAGACATAGCATGACCTAGCCGACGTCTGGGCGCCCACGGCGGTCATGTGCTGGTACCCGGTGTTGTGCAAGAGTTCACTGTGTAGTGTGTGTAGAATACTATTGTTTGGTTCAGTGTAAGTGTAAGTGAGGTGGGCGCGGTCCCTACGCAAGCGCTGTAGAAATGTTGAGGTAGGCTCTATATGACTAGGCAGATTTCTCGCTATGGATGGATGTGGCCACACCCATGCTAAGCAGATAGAGTACAAAGGTGCAATAATACATAACTTTTGGAAATTTGCAGGTCTTGGGATGGTGTCTGAAGTGATCGCTACAGCTTTCTGGAGTCCGGGGGTGTATTTGCTTGGCATAGTGTAAAAAGTCTGTTGTAAAAATAGTCTGTGGTCTTCTTTTTGGCTTGAACCCTTGGGCCTCGTTGGGATTTCGGAGGTTGCTACAGAAGCGGTGGCGGGCCACCGTAAAGGTGGTGCACTTATGGCTCAATTGCAGACCTGTTGGATAAGAGCTGTGGGTTGTAGGTCAGCTTTTAGAAAAACATACATCATTCTTTGGTCTCAGAAATTCCTGTGCCTGTCCTTTTTAGGGCTTTTCTCTGCATCCGGTTTGCGCATTCTTTGGCGATATACTGGATGGCGGGCACCAGTTTAGGGGTCATTTTAGGAATTAGTGAGTTTTTGGTCATGGGTCGCCTGAGTTTTATTTTGTGGGTCATTTGGTCCTACCCCCTTGCCATGACAGAGGTGAGTGTTTTAGTGGGGTGATCTTTGTGGGTGTGTGGATGACTCTTATTACATATCATTTAATGGGCGTTATCGGCCCTCTAATACCCTACTTTCCCTAATGTGTGTGTGTGTGTGTAGTTTTATCGATGCAGATGGTACCTTTTGACCTACACATGTGTGATGCGCCGTGAAAGTAAGAGGGGCATGTCGCAATTTGGGGGCTGTGGGAAATTGCAACGTGTCCTGAGGACATGTCCGGATGGGCGACCGCTCTTTCTCTTCACTCAGCCCCAGATTGTGGAACGCCCTTCTGGAATATCTGCTTTGCTGTACCTCCCTACTCGCCTTCTGCAGGGAGCTGAAAACTTGGTTTTTCTAATCTACCCTTCAAGCCGATGAGCCTAAAACCTGGTTTTCTAGCATCACTCCTTAAGCTGTTTAATCTGCATTCTAAGCACTGGGAAACCCTACAGGTAGCTATGCGCTATACAAGAAAGCAATAATAATAATAATAATAATAATGTGAATGCCCTTCTGGTCCCTACACGTGGCGTGTAATGTGGTTTTCCCAATTGGAGTTGGGTGTTTAAACTACACCCTTTTTCTGGAAGTATTTTGGGCTACTTTTGGGCTGCTTCCTGCAAGTCATTGGGCAATTTCCTAAGGTCTCATGTCATGTTGATTTTATTGTGGCATAACAGTGGGGGTTGAGAAGCTGCTTTGTGGCCCCCATGTGATTTGGATGTGCCAGTGACTGGGATCAGGCCTATTGCTTACTTGGATTATGTTTGTGCGGCCCTGTGCTCTTTGATTCGACAAGCTGAGTGCGGAGATGAGCATATCCGTGCACCTTGTGCGGGGGCTACGATGGTCATCTGCAGAACCCTGTTCCCTCCTGGCACCCCTCTCTCCCTCAGATCCAGGATGCTTTGGGTCTGCTGCCCGCGACAGGAATCATGGACTTCTTACACGGTAATATGCTACTCCCGCTGTTTTGGAGGTACATGATCTGATGAGCAGACTTTGAATGTTTGGAAGCATCAGGGGAGAGGAGGAGGCAAAATATCTTGCTTACGGCGGGAATCAGGTGAGCGGCTGGGACTTGTCGTGCTGTGGGTAACGAACCGGACGACTGATTGCCCTGGTGTATTTCCCTGCTGACTTGGGGCCAAATTGTTGCTTTTTTGTGCGTGGACTACGGAGTTCTAAGGGTGGACATCATTATCCCAATTGCATGGAAAACCTGGCTTTCGGCACTAGAGCGTTGCCTCATTTTGGATCTGAAAGGGGGCCTCCACTAGCTGGAGGCCTAAAGATGTTGGAGAATGGGGTAGTTTCGATCTAGGGGCTCGCACTAGTGACTTGGGTGAGGAGTCCTGGGTGCTTGTTATTGTGCTCTGGTGGGTGACCGCCTAGCCTCCTGCTTAGACTGCCCTCCCCCTGGGGCGTGGCCAGCCCACCCCGCCTTGGGGGACTAGCAGCAGAGTGGGGCCTAGGCCCCTGCAGGCACCCAAATGGTGCATTTTAGCACAGATTCCCAGTCGACAGAACTTATGGCAGCCCTGAGTTCTTTCCAAACGCAAGTAAAAGCTTGAGTATTCCCCTAATGCTGCATCACTAGTCTTTTATTGTTGTGGTGAGTTTGAAGTTAATGTGTCGTTTTGGAGGTTTGGACTTACTGCGTATTTGAATTAGAAGATTGCGTGAAGGCATTGTTTCCCCAAACAATTACCCCTCCCTGCCGTGGCTGTTGCCTAGTCCTTGCTGGGCTGAGTTTTCTGGGCTTGCTCCTGGTTTTGGCCCTTCCTAGTGGGCCATTGCGTGGGGGTGTATGTGGTGGCCTGCCCCCCTCCGGCTCTGGGACGCTCCCGATGTGGCCGGTGGGGGTGCATCCTTGGGGTGGTGTATCGTTTGCTGGATTTGCCAAGTTCCCTCCAATGACTCGCTTGTGCACTGTATTCGGCTGCAGGTAGGGGGCTTCGGGTGTGGTGGAAGCACTGCATAGTGCGGGCAACTTTCTCTGCCCAATTCCTCACTCGGGGAGGTGCCAAAGTGGCGACAGAGGCTGAGCTTGGTAGTCCTGGTGGTACGTGCGGTCTGTTTGTCACCACCATTGCCCCTATGCGCCTTGGGCTGGCTCCCCATCTAGCCTCGGGGGACTCAGTAGGCATGCACAATTCAATGTCCCGGATCTCTTGCTCCTTGTGTATCTTATTGGCTAACAACGTTTTCATGTTCTTGGCAGTTTCCAGATTCCACTAAGAGGTGGTGTGGGCAGCATGCCCACCACCAAGCTAATTCGCATAGCTGGAATACATTTTCCGTATATTCCAGGGCAGCCCTCGCGAAGGGGGTCAGACTGGCCAGAGCCACCCTGACTGGCGTCCATGTGGAGTGGGAGTGTCTCACTGGTTGGTGCTCTGAGGAGAGAGCTCCAGGGGAGTAGCAGGCTATAGTCCCATTTTCAGCAAACAAGATGGACTTTTGCAGTTTGGTCATTAGATCTTAGTCAGGGATGAGGGAAAGTATAACAACTGTTCCCTCATCCTATTCCCCCCTATCTCCAGCTCAAGAGGTTCTGTAAAGGGGATCCTGGCCACCATGCCCAAGACCCCTTGCATGGTTTCAGTGCTCTTTGATATAGGGATAGTCCCCTCCTGTAGGCACGACCTCGCCACCCCCGTATCTATCAGAAAGTAACATGGTGTCTCGTTTATCAGCATCGTGACATCGGGGTCCTCCTCAGGGCAGCCTGGGGCGGACAGTAGTGTGTGTGTGTGTCTTTGGGTGTACTGTTGGTTTCTGCAGTAGGTTCCCTACTTCTCCCTTTGGTGTGTGGGACCAGTCCTGCACTCTCACCCTGGCCGTCAGATCCTCTGGAGCTGGAGTCCTCTTCCTCACTATTGTTAATCCTATTATCATTCGGACCTGCTATGGAATTCCCTGTCCCCCGTACGTGCTCACTCAGACGGGTGGGAGTGTGTGTTTTCTGCATAGCTGGGGCTGATTGTGGATGGGGGGGGGTCGAGCTTGAGGGAGCCCTAGCGCCGAACTGGGATGAGGCTGAAGTCTCCTGGGTTTGTCGGTCTGGCAACCTCCCAGCCCTAGATTAAGTGGCTTGATGCCTGGTGGGGGGCCCTCTGGCCCCTTGACCAGCGGGTTGTTGTAACCTAGTGCGGGAATGGCTGGGATGGCCAGCATCAGAGCGAGCACCTCCGTGCAGGTGTATGGTGGGGGAGGTGCAGACGCCTTGCTTGCGGATTCTGGGACAGAATTGTAGGTCGGAGTCACTTTGACTGGTGCAGCGGCCAGGGCGGGTGACTCTGGAACACAGGGGCTGTCGGTTCGATCCCCGGTGCCGGCGGGAGGTTAGCCCAGCACCTTGTGACTCTGGGCAATAGCTCGCTTAATCTTCCCGACAACCCCCAGCACCGGGACACCTCTCCGGAGGTAGCTGTGCACTTTACAAATGCTGGTATTTCATATTTCATTTCATTTTGAAGATGGCACACAGTTCTAACAGTGCCTCTCTTTTAGTCTTTTTCAGTCCTACGTATTTGGTCTGAATCTGCGTCCTCTTGTTTTTGATTATGTTGGTGTTGAAGGTTCCTCCCTCTGGCCAGGGGAAACCGTGTGTCTTAGTGTGTGGATGCCATTCACAGCAACATTTATCTAGCTTTTTAGCATGCATGGGGAACCTAGTTTGCATGTGGTTTAAAGGTGACTCCATGACGGGTTGGAAACTTTTTTAAGGGATTTAGTGCACTTTTAGACTTCTCAGGTTTTTAAATAAACTTAAATCCTACTCTGTTCATGGGGAAAGACTGTACATGGGGTTATGCCAGCAATAATTACTTTTACTATAGAGCTCAGCTTAGGACAAAGATGCATCAAACAAACTTAGTACATAAAACAACACATATGAAAAATAACAACCTGTAAGAAAGTGCAATGGTTAATTCAAAATATTACAAATTGTTTTTACCAGCGGAACAGCAAAATGTGAACAAATGATGACTTTTTCATAAGCATATAGAATTGTTAACTGGACATAACGTTCAACATAAAACAGAGTTGCAATAATCTACCAGCACCACATCAAAAAATTGCATCATGTGACAACCACAATGGAAACAGAAGAGAAAAAGTGACAGAAAAGAAAAAATGATGACTTTGTCAAAAAAAAACTTAGCCTGCTCCTAGCGCATGCCGCTCAATGATGAGGGGAGGCTCTGCACGGTACACAGAAGAGCAAAGTGAACCCGATAGTCTGTCAATATCAGTTCGGGGACAAGGATAGCAACAGTTTACGTGGAAAAGAAGGAATAACACGACCACTACAGGCCCTTCTTGGCCAAGCACATGCTACACCTTACTCTCCAAAAAAAGCAAAATTTTCCCTAACGTCTGAACTGCAGCCTGTGTCACGCCCAGTGGTCCAAGCGAATACCACCTCTCACTTCTTTCAGACACCCCTTTAGACAAAAAAATAAGATCAAGGTGTTGGCTCTATATCAAACCCAGAGCTGATGCATACCATCTGTGCCATGCCCAGAGTTCCAAGCGGCGAAACCTCAACCCTCTATCACACTGAGGGGCAAGCATAACATCTGTGTCACACTCAGCGGTCCAAGCAACAAACAACCTTCACCTTTCCTAGCTTGCGGACTATTGAAAAATGTTGACCTCTGCGGGATCACCTCTGAAGCCGCCTTGCGACTACTCAGCTCTGCACATAAAATAGTCAATATGTCAGATTTCTGTCAGCGGCAGGGTGCTCAGATAAACTTTTTACGCTTCTTCCTAGTTTGCCATACGTCAAATGCTGGGACTAAGGATCAGATGTAGTCTCTTACTCACTGACGGCGGTGCCAGGATGGACCTCTGCCCTGCGGATTCAGCAGAACTTCCAATCAATTGCAGCGTCTGCTCACCGTTCTTGGTGCGCAGATGTGAATCAGTACCAGCAGGCTCCTGTTCCGTCTGCTGCAGTCGGGCTCGAAGATCCATTCTCTCCTATCTGGCTCACCAAGATGTTGCTCAAATGTGAATTTACCTTGAAAAAAAAAATACATAAGGCATTTGGCAAAACAGTAACAGTTGATTTAATTAAACGCAGCGGCCAGGAGAGCAGGCAACAGAGTCGGGGTCTGAAGACTGTCTCAAAGCACATTGGTTTTGCCCGTCATCTTATACATTACATGAAGCGTCATAAAGTAATTTGTACATTCCTTTGGAGACAGAAATCTGGGTCTCGTCATGGAACCATAAATCTTGTCATTTGATAAGAAGCGCAGTTGGGTCTCGACCCTGCGCGCACACAATATGCGGTTAGTGGGTACATGTCAAGATGTCCAGCATGGGGAGTGTGTGATCACTACGTGTAGTGTGCATGCTGTATTCTGATTGGCTAAGTGCTCCTAACTTAGTGTGGCATCTGACTTTATGGTGTTTTGGGAACGTACGCCCCTCCAGCCACACGTGTTTCATTAGGGCCAATCTCCTGAGACCATTGTGGTGTTGCTGCCTATCTGTGGGATCGATCTGGGTTTTCCTGTTTGCGCGTTTGTCTAAGGGTTATGAGTCACACTACCTGTGATCTGTCAATTGGCTGCTCCAGGCTTAGGTCGCAAGGCCTGCCTGACCATGCGGTTGAGGGGAGGTCATATCCGGTGAATTCTACAACAGTGATGCAAATTCGTTATTATGTGTACGTATATCATGACGTGCATTCCAACCCTCTCAGGTCTTATTGTAGCACACTATTGGTCTTGTTGAATCCCTCTGAGGATCTTTTTGCAGCCGTCTTGGAGTCAAGCTGCTGCACTCGCTGAATCCTGTTGCAGGTCTTGAGGTTTCTTGGTATGATGCTGGCAATATGGACATGTTCAATGCACCACTGAGGCACCAAAATTCAATACAGTTAGTAGACGTGGGAGAGGATAAAGTACTAGATATCAGAATTCTGCATACAATCTTTTATCTAAAAATATAGTCCTACACAAAAGGACATTTAACATTTATTACAGGAAATAATCCGGTTTGCCTTTTACTAAGGTGTGGTGAGGGTTTAGTTATTAATGGGTACTAGAAACCACAGAAAACACAACATACACAGCCCTACATTATCAGCTGTTTTGCTATTGAATTAAATCACTTGTGAAACCAGTTACCTCAATATAAGTAAGGTAATCAAAAGGATTCCTATGTCTCTTTTGATAAAAGTCAATGTCTCCAGAATGCAGAGTGTCGATGGCTCCTTAATATAGTGCTTCAATCCCTCCTATTTCAAAGCTTCCTTTCCTGGACAAGCTGAAGGACTAGTTATTCTTCTGGTCCTTCAAAAATGAATCTCACAAGATTCCTTAAAGAAGATCTGCTTGAATTTGAGATGTGTGAGATAAGTGCATGATATAGCAATACACTGCGCACCAAATACAACTCTCCAATAACAACAGTGAAAGCTTCTTGAAATTTGTGCGGACAATGAATTAAGTTATTTACTTGATATAACAACAATGTTATCTGAGACCATCTCAATCAGTCACATATACTTTATTCGGTAATTTCAGCAATAGATGATCAACATTTAAGTGACTATACCACACAATCATTACAATCAATTCCAATTAGTAAAATCATTCACATAAAAATAATAAAAATCTCACTATACGTAAATGATATACTTGCTAGAACTAGATGTACAATTTGTCTTGATATTGTCCAATACGGGAGGTAAAAATCGCAAATAATACTGGACAAAAACTAATTAGGAATATCTCTTACTGATAGTTAGCGACTCTCTAATATAACTGATCAAAGCTCAGCAAACATCGGGAGCACCTAATTGTTGTAAATATATAAAACCAATTTTATGTGAACTAAAATGGATTGGTTTTAAAAGAGGAATTAAAAAACACTTCTCACTGATTTATAGAGAGATCAAAAAAGCGCAAAGTGCAAAGTGCTTTGACGTGAACGGTTATCACAGGGACAGGCACGAAGATTGTCAAACTATTGAACTTGCTGAGGGAAGGCTAGGAGAAAATGTAAAGACCCCAGTCGTACCCTGGTCAGTTAAAATCTGTATTGGACGATTTCAACGTGAGTAAGGTGAAATTCCAACTCAAAACTAGATGAAACAAGCATTGGAAATGCAATCAGTCTCGCATTTCCTTGAGTTAGAGCTCTTGAGATTGTAGGTGGCAATGTTTTTTACCTCTGTGTTATGGAGTGTATGTATGTGGTGTGTAGGCGAAGTATGTGGTTTGGATTGGATTAGTTGTATAAATGTGTGGTGTGGAATTGTGTTGTGTGGAGTGGATTTGTGTAGTGCAATTATGTGGCATGGTGTGATGTGAAATTATGTGGATAGTAATTATGTGGTACTGAGTGTCCTGGAATTATGTAGAGAGGGATTGTGTGTCCCACGGAGTGTAGTTATTTGGAATGGTATTTTGTGTTGTGAAGTGGTATGTAGTGGAGTTTAATTATGTGGTGTGTTGTTGAATTTTGAGACACAATGTGGAATTGTGTGGTGTGGATTGGATCTAGGTGGTGAGTTTAGCAATTGTGTTGTTGAGCCGTATTATGTGGTTTGGTGTCCAATTTGGTGGTGTGGATGGGAAATGTGTGGAGTTGAATTGTGTGGCGCGTAATTGTTTGGACAGCTTTGCGTTTTTGGTGATGGCAGTTGAGCTCCAAATTATTTCACAGTTAATATTTCCGGGAACTTTCTGACAGTGTAGATTCATAATTGTTTCTCTTAAAGTGAACATAAAAGTACTTAGAAAATAATGTATTTATTTTTCGTCTTTATCAAACGCAGACGTGCCCACAGAGAATTGGAGCACTTGACCAACTAAGGAAGCACATGAGAAAATGTTACAATTTAATGGTAAAAAAGGTAGCAGTGTTTGAAAACGAGCTGCATGGATTGACATTAAAGTCTAGGTGGACATAGAGGGGCCTTGTGTGATGTTGGAGGGACCCAGGCCCCACAAAAAATTCTAATAGACCTGGATTTCAAACGCCTGACCTGAAATCAATCAAAAATTAAGGCAAGAGAAACCTACTGAAAAGTCCCCTGAAGGGAGGTGGCACGCTGGTTAAGACTTCCCTCAATGGCACCATTGACTGTCTCACACAGAGAAGCAGTGAAAATCGGCACAGGGCCGACTCCACTTGAACAGCATTGATTTGACTCTCTGGGGCCGTAACACGGATATATGGTTTGGATTGACCAGATAGGCAACTCTTGCTGACTCTTTTCATCCCCACTTCCTCCTCTGTCACCATTGTCTACATTTGCCTCTCGTGCTCTCAGTGAAAGTCTGCTCTTGACAAATAAATTCTGGTCCCCAGAAAGGAGTGCCAGTGGCCACTACCTGCAACCACCAGCACAAATTAAGCACAGTGCCAAGTCTGCAGTTACAATGGCGATCCCCTCTGGATCTCACGTGCGACATCCAACACTTCCCACAAAGGACGCACTATAATAAGCACTGTAGAAACCAAAGTGCACAACGTCTGCACACTGCTTAAGGACCACCAGCGGTAGCAACGTGCTGTGCGAATACCAAGGCCAATAAAATGCCACCCCACTCTCCACAAATAATGTTTCCATCATTTGCAGGCTATCAATTATTTCGCTCAGAGGGGCTCAATTCTGCTAAACTAAACAGTCCAGGGGTACCTGCTTTCCAAACGTTTGATGCCAAACGGGAAGAAGAAGCAAAACTCATCACTTGTGTAACCAACCCAGCTGGCTGTTTGTTTAAAGTTAAATTGCAAAACTCCTTCTATCGGGGAATTAGCAGCTCCTTTATGTCAGTGTGTGTAAACACAAAGGCCGCATAGCAAAGCTCGCGCCTCCAGGCAAAAGCAATTATGCAAATGCAATTGGTAGATGGAGGGAGTCTCATCCTGATTTTGTTTTAAAACAGAGCATATAAATATCAGCACAGACTAAGGGCTTTTGCTTTTTTACAGGTTTAACTGTAAACAATAATACAATAATATGTCACTGCCACCTTTTAAAAACACCAAGGAGAGCAGGGGAACCAGACAGAGCCCCGCAGAGGTGTGTGTGCCTTTTGGCCTTAAGAAAACCTACCCGAAATTCAGAAAGCGACCAGTGGCAACTTGTTTTCCTGCGGTGGTGCAAGACCTGCAACCAGCGCCTTCTCCTTCCGGTTTTTGCTTAACATCCGCCAGGAAACGTCCGAGCACAGTTGTAAATGGTTCCTACAGACTGTGGGGGTAGGGGCCGGGTGCAACCTCCTTCTAAACTTTCCTGATGACAGCAGAATGGAAACCGAGCCAGATAGGGATGATGTAGTGACATGTAGAGGATCGCATAGCTTGATAAAGTAGCTGAGCAGGTAGTAAATCCAAGCCATTTAACAGATTAAGCCCTCTTGTTTGCCGAGGAGGCCAGTGCTGGGAACCCTAGCAAGGTAGCCATCTTCACATTTTTAAGGTATGAACATATTTTTTTACAGAATTAATATTTATAGTGGGCTATTACAGTATTTACTTTACCTGAAAAGCAAAGGGATTTGGCAAAAAATAACATAGGTGTGTGAGGCATGGCCACGAAGCTAAGCAGATATTAGTAGGAAATAATGTAATTGTGTGCGCAGAGAAGTTATCTGTCTTCATCATGTCATGTGTGTGGTGTCTTGGGCCACTAGGCCCACATGCTGATAATAGACCACGCGGACACAGTAGTGGTGTACAGGAACTGGGCCAGGGCATGTGCGCCCGGCCCCTTTTATTTGCAGGGTCACCTGACCGATGACGCCTGTGATGGGTGGGTGTAAGTTGTGGGGTACAAACAGGCAGTACACTAGAACGTGTCCAGCAGGACACTACATCCCTCCCAAACTTTAATGAAAAAGAAACACGAAAAGTTCAACCTACGAAGAAAACAAACAACAATACACAGCACCAATGAGTCTCTTCAGGCCATCTGCTGGGCGGTGCTGGAGCTTTGGACCACACGGTCAGGAAGCTTTGGGCCGCCTTGGCGATGAAGTTCAGACTGACCTGGTCTCGCGGTGTTGGAGTCTATTTACAAAGTTCAAATGGCGGTGCATCTGGAGCGGTGGTGGAGTCCACTTTGGAGATCTTCTTGCAGGCGCTCAGGCTCCGGTGGACAGCCAACCTGCAAACACGGAGGATGACCTTGGTGGATGAGGGCTTTCCTTGGTGGCGATGATGCTTTCCAGTTCCCGATAGCCGAGCAGCTTCAGACTTGCCTCTCCTGCCTGGACTCCCCTCTCACAGGAGTCTCCTGTAGGGCCTTCCTGCCGGGCTGCCATAGGACTGTGTGGACTGTGCGGGCCTCGTGTAGGTCACGCGAAAGCGTCGCTGAGGATCTGCCAACAGGACCACAGCCAGATCGCTCATGTAGCCGTAGAGAGTGGTGTCTCAGTCTGTGTGTTCCCGCCGTCAGGACTCATGTTCTATGCCTTCCTCAGATGGTCTTTGGGTGACCAGTCTTCATCTGTGATCTCCATGCTTCCCGGTGCCTGTCGTGGAGCTGCTGCCGACGCATCTCTCCGATCGGTAGTCCCCTCTCACAGTAAGCTCCGTTGAGGCACTTGCCCCTGGATTGCCACGTGACCGCGTGGGCTGTGCGGACCTTTCGTTGGCCGCGCTGAGGGGTCGCTGCGGAACTCCCAACAGGGCCACGGCCAAGCCTCGTGCAACCTCAAGGGTGGATGGTCCAATGGTCGGGTATGCTCTTCTTCGGCAGGCTTCCGGTTTACAGGGGCACACAGAAGGTTCCTGGGTGGCTAGCCTCGTTGAACTCCGGATGTCTCGAGTGTTTGGATCCACTCTGGTGGTGCGATGCTCCACAGATGTTCTCGGTGATGATGCACCTGTGTGACGGATACGATAATTTTCTTTCGGTTGGGCAACAGGCGGTGATCTCTTGCTTTCTGTGACCTTGTGGAGTGAGGAGGACTGAAGGGACTTTGTGCCCACTTACGGTTGTCTTCTGGCAGGTGCACTTGCTAGATGTGGTGCCATCGATGTCAAGCAGCCGGTAACAGGTGAGTAGACGGTCGCACTGTGAAGCGTGGGGCCTGGACGCAGATCACGCTTGCTAGCGGTTGGTCCTCCCACGACGCTGTATTCAGTGACGTGTCTGCACCCCAGTGGCTGGCTTATGCTGATGAACACCTTCTCCAGTGCTGGCACGAGTCCTCTGTACTGTCGCTCTTCTCTTTTCCTTCTTGCGCGCCAGTGGTGATTGTTTGCCCTGTAGCATCATGCCACTCTCCTTTCCTCCTTCGCGGAGTGGCATCATGCCACGCTCTTCTCCCGACCAGGTTCATCACTCGGATGTGGCGTCCTGCCACATGTCTCATGTTTGCGCCACATGGACATCTCGCTGGTCGTGTCCGGTTCTAGTGACGATCTTTACTTTGCTGCTGACCTGTCGCAGGTCTGTCCTGTTGGTAGGACGTGCTTCTTCTCCTTGAGGACCTCTTGCAGGGCCCTTCCCCTCCTCAGGGGTTTTCGCGATGCTCCTCTGCTCTTCACTCAAGGGCGTCGCGCTTGCGCCTCGAGGCTGCGCCGTCGTGGTGCTTGATCCTGCCTCCGTTCAGGCATGCTTGGCAAGGTTGGTCACTTCGTGTGACATGCTCCTTCTTGCTTGCGGAGTGATGTGGCGTCTGGCCAAGTGTTGCAGGTCTTCAGTGCACATGCTGTGGTGCCCGCTTGCCACTTGGAGTGTGCGAGTCTCCTCTTGCCTGTCTGGGGCCACTGGCGACTCCGTCTTCAGGCAGTGTGAGGGATGACACTCGGCTGTCTTTGGCCCACGGTGGGGCTTTGCTGGTGCAGTGGAGATTCTCCATGTTGCCTTCCGCCTTGCTTCCCTTCTGTGGAGAGGTCTCACTCTCCTGGGCGCCTGCCCATTCGGTCAAACTTCTGGGTGCATGCGTTGGCGCACCTCGGATCTTGCGTTCTTTGGTCATTCACAGTGCTTTCTTCTGGTGCTTGACGTGGTTGTTTGCTAGGCTGCGGTGGTGTCCATTTACCACTGGGGGCGTGTGGCGCAATTTCCTCTCCTGCGGTGGCATCAGACAGCCACGCGGGGGTGTGTCCACAATCCACTTTCTCCTGTCGTGTAGTTCCTATAAGACCTATATAGGATCTGCGCGTTTAGACAACATACACTGCGGTACTGGTGTCCAGACTGATTCCAGACACCCCCACGGGGTATGTTGGCCTGTGTACCAGGTAGCTTCCAATGCCACTATAACCTCCTCTTACCAAGGAGAGAATAGTTCTTGGCAACTATCGAACATGACAACCCTGATCCCTCAGGACCATGGAAACAGTAACTTACTTTTCGCTCAGTCACTCGTGCTCACTTGTTCTCAGAGAGATACTCAGAATAAACGGTTGGGACGTTTTCAATAAGTATTTATTGAACAGTCGTTATTCTAGAGTAGAATAAGTTCACTGAAATCACCAGTAGACAGTAGCATATATAAATTAGTAGCAGCACTAAGAAAGTAAACAGATGGTAGGTTTCTACCATTCTGCTAAAATCATAAATATAGGCAAGTATATAAAATACATGGCAATAAAGCGCAGTACTCTATGATGCACCCTAACTAGATGTACCTAAGTGTACCTAGCATGTGAGTAGGTGTAAAGCCAAGAATCCCTCTAGGATAAAGCCAACCCCATTACCTGATGTTAGACTGCGGGACCCCGTTCTGGTCTCGAGCTGAACACCCTGCAAGGGATGTCAGACCACTGCGAGCTGGAGTATCTGCATGCAGGAACCTCAGCGTCTCGCGTCAGTGTGTCAGCATGGAAGTCGTGATCTCTCACTATCTCAGCAAGATGTGGTGTTTATATACCCTAAGGTATCCCCAGGGGTTCTACCTTGCTGTGCCAGTGTCGGACTTAGGATGAGGTTGGGAATGAACTTTGTACACAGTTATTATGCAGGAGATGATGGTCCTGCTGTGATTCCAAGAAACTATGAATCCTCATGCATAATTTATGAGGCCAGTGTCCAGGGAAAAACCCTACGTACTTAGGTGTAGTATTGTAACTGGGTAAAAGGTCAGTCCTCCAAATCCGTTATGAATGTAGTATAGGAGAGAATGTAGGTGAAGGGTTATGATGATACCTAGACCTATATTGGGGTACCTATATGAAATATAACACTCCTTGTGCCTTTCGTGGGGCATGCTTGGCTGCCTTCGGTCTCCTTACTTTTGCTGTACCTTGTTTGCCACTTGATGCTTCTCTTGGCTGAGGTATCTGCGCTTCTTGGGATTCCTTGCTGGGGTTGTCAGTCTCTTCCTGTCTTGCAGCAAGCGGTGGGCAGTTGACATTGGGCATGTGGTGCTCGCTTGGGTAGTTTGTTGCTGGGATGTCTGGAGCAGGGTACAGTTCCTTCCGCTCTCCTTTCTCGTTGTGGTTGGGCTGCGCAGTGGTCTGTTCACTGGGTGTGGGGGCATGCCCTCTCCTTGTATTATGATTGCCCCCTTCTGTGGCAAGGCTCCTGCAATGGTGTATGTAGTGGTAACGTCTTGCCAACTACAGGTGCTGTGCTGCTTCATACACTTTGGCCGCTCCTATGTGTTTCGCTGGGGGCTTGCTTTGCGCTTTATGGTGCTCTCACAAGTGCAGATCTCCTTTACCAGATCTGTCTCTGCAGGCTGGCTGGCAATGCCTGGAGAACAGTCAATGATTCCCATCGACAATGACTTCACTTGCTTTTCTCCCTTTCTGTCCTGGAATAGTGCCACCAAAGGGACGCTGGGTGGCACTGCAGTCTCTCTCCACACACACAGGCAGCTTTATCCTGGCAGGTACACGCTTCTAGTCCTGCCGCAGCGGGGCAGTGCAGAATGTTGCAGCAGGGCCTTCCCCACTTTCACACCTGGGCCTTGGTGTGGGGGCAAAGTCACGGGAGCGCAGTCACTCCGACGACGGGCGGCATGATTTCTCTGCCCAAATTACCGTCATGTGCAGTGTGGCGAAGTGGCAGCTAGATGGCGCCGCAGGCACTGATCTCCGATCCCCACGGCAGCAGTGCCTCCGAAATTGCAGCTCGCTCTCCGGCGCGGTGCAGAACAGGTGAGTCATGCTCTAGGGCGCTTCTCACTTAGTGGCAGTGTCTCTTCAGTTGCGCCGCTTGGTGCCTTTGAGGGCCGCGGATGCCGTCCTGTTGGCTGCAGGCCTCGGGTGCTCTGGAGGGTCTGGGGCGGGGCTTTGTGCCATACTGGCAGGGTGGAGCTGCTTGCTTGCGGGCAGGGGCTGTGTGTCACGCAGCTCTTTCGCTGGATAGGTTCCTTCCTACCTCTTGGCGCTGTAAACACTCTCAAGTGCCAGTGACTGCCGGCATTCTCTGGCAATGGGGAGCGCCGATGCCCGCGCTCTTCTTTCCACGCTCTTTTGGGCTGCAGTCAGGTGGGCCCTCTCTTCACACCCATGCAGGTGCTGCAGGAGACGGACCAGGAAGCATGGTCCGACGGCGTGTTACCGGGCCGCGGTGCTTCGCTAAGCCGGCCGACACCTCAGGCTTGCCAGGTAAGAGTCAGTGAGGCGGGGATCTCAGCGGGCTGTACAGCATCCTGCTCAGAAGTGCCGAAACGACTCTCCCTATCGCCACACTGTGAGGGTCACAGGGCCTGAGCGCGGCAGTGGGCACATTGCTGGCATAGCAGGGGGGGCTCTCGCGGGAATCGATGGGGTAGGAGATGGCCAATCTCCATTCGCCCTTCTATGAAGGCACAGGGCTGCATCACGGTGCCGTGCCCGATCTTCTCTGCTCTAGTGAGTCCCCGGAGGCGGCACGGTGGGGGATGTCATATCCTCTGGCTCATTTCCTCTCTATGAGGGATGATGGAGTGCCTTGAAGTGGGCATGCGGGGGTCAGACTCGCCTCGTCGCCATTGTGGTGTCTTGGGCCACTAGGCCCACATGCTGATAATGGACCACGCGGACACAGTAGTGGTGTACAGGAACTGGGCCAGGGCACGTGCGCCCGGCCTCTTTCATTTGCAGGGTCACCTGACCGGTGATGCCTGTGATGGGTGGGCATAAGGTGTGGGGTACAAACAGGCAGAACACTAGAACGTGTCCAGCAGGACACTACAATGTGATCTGATTCCTTTTGGGATCGAGATGCACCGTATCAAGAAATAGATAAATGTATGCACACTATATTTGTGGATGATCTATGCTTATAATTTGGGACATGTGCTTGACAGGAATTTAAGTGCAGGTCGACTTTTTGTGTGGAGATATTTTTGGATGTATGATTAAACAACTACTGCCTAAACAACGAATCCCTTAACCACGAAGGCTCAACTACGAGCAATCCCAAACCACTACTTATTTAACAACGAGTTCCTAAACCACAAAAAATCTATAAATTGCTCATTACCAATTTATGCCACTATGTTCTTTGAAATCCACATCTTTTTGACATTTAAAAAAAAATGTAATATTAGTTTCATTTTTTTATAAACAATTTTTATTGAAGAATCCTTAAATTAACGTATTTTTCAATATTAACTTTTGTCCACAAGATGGTAGTGTTGCATCACAATAATCCTAGCTGTTCAGGCCAGTTTCACGCAGGTTGCATAGAAAGCAACACGGAGAAGTTACAGAAAGATAGTTGTTAATAAGGCCTGGATGTTCTTTGGATCTTTAAACAGACAGCATTTTCTTTTGGCTGCTCTTAAGAAAGGTAGTATGCAAGAAATGATCTTTAAAGCACGAGGGATGTAAGAGTAAGTTCTCTTCCGACTACCTTGTTAATTTTCTCTTCAAAACCAACAACATAAACACAAAAATAAGTCTCATGCTTTGCTTCGCTATTGAATGCCTGCAGATGTTCGAAAGAGTTAATGGCACCGTTTGTTATTTTTTGATGTTCAGGGGTTGTTTAGTGTCAGTGACTCACTGCAGACCTTTTAATCAGCTGCATTTCCACACTTTCCGCTTTCCTTGTGCCGAGTGAGTAATAGGGGGCCATGAGCGTGTCTGGTCAGGGGGGGCGGAGGAGAGAGACTCTGCTTCCCACCTCTCCTGGTGCCGAGTAGAGACTCGTGGTTTAGGTAAGTCGTTGTTTTAGAAGTCGTGGTTTAGGATTTCTCGTTGTTGAGAATTCGTTGTTCAGGTAAGTAGTTATAAAAACGTCGTGGTTTAGGATGTTCCCCATTTATGCACGGTCTGTTTTTGAGTCTGTGTTTTTGCAAAGGATGTTTTCCAGTGAAAACAGTACACTAAAAGCAACAAACATGGCCTGTGCCCTGCATGGTGCCTGGTTGGAGATGCTACCCCTACCACAGGTGCTTGCAGCAGTGCCTATGCCGGCCTGGGCATTACCGTCTTAAAGAAAGGAATGCGCTTCGCATTGGAGGTGGGGCTGGTGATGCAGCTAACACTACTGAGGGGGCAGCGGGGGCTGCCTGGCCCCTTAGCCACTTCTTCCTCTAGCATGAGGCGCTGGAGATGACCCCTCAAATTGGTGATTTCCAGGATTCCAGGGGGAGGAGTAAGGGAGGAAGAAGAGGAGCGAACTGGGTGCGGAGAAATAAGGGGTAAAGGTTAAGGGTTTGCAGGGTGAGGGGTGAGGGGGAAGAGGAAAGAAAGGGAGAAAGTGATTTGGGAAAGAAAGGAGGAGAGGAAGAAGGAAGAAAAGATTGAAATGAAGTAAGAGACGCATAAAGGAAGGACGGGCAAAAGGTGTTAGAAATAAGTGAGAGCAAAAAGTGGGAGAGAAAAAGAGGACCGAAGGAGTGCAAGGGAAAGAAGGGGTAAAACGGCAGAGAGGTACAAAGGTTTGTGAGTGTTGAAAGAAGAATCAGATGGAGGGGCCGAGGGTGAAGGAGAAGAGATAAGGAGGAAATGAGCAAATGGTAAGAGAAATAGTCGAGAGTTGGAGGTGAAGGGAAGGGCGAAGAGAAAAAACAAAGATTAGGGGTGAAAGCACAATAGCAGTTATGATGAGGGGGTGTAAAAAAAGGCACAAGAGAGGTGGGGTAAAATTTTGGAAAATGGTGTCAACTGGAATATTTTCAGTGTTTGCCTCCTCAATAACGTTTTTTTTGCAAGAGTCGGTCGGGCTAATCCCTGCTACAGCTCACATAGTATGTACTTGCAAACAGAAGAACCGCATCACGGCGGACATGCTTATATTGAAAGAAAGATTTACAGGGCCGTTGGACCAGCAAGGACATGCATTGTTTTTAGCAACACGGCACCCGCTTCACACCTGCTGAGCTTCATGAAAAGAGCTGAGAAACGGCCTGGAGCCTGGGGCATTTCCTTCACAGCCCGAGCCTGGTGCCTAATTAAAGAGTCTGTGGTCCGCGGTGTAGGGACTCCAGCCATCTTACAAGAGTTGGTCGGACTAATCCCTGTCATAGCCCACATAGTACATACCTGCAAACAGAAGAACTGTATAATGGCGGACATGTTTAGATCAAAAGAAAGACTCACAGGGCCGTCGGGAAAGCAGCAGCAAAGTGCATTCTTTTAGCAACTGTAAGCCAGAAACCAGTCCCAGGATGCTTGTTTCCGGTCCAGGGAAGACATGGCTTGGCAGTTCGGGCTGGACTGTTCCCATGAGGCACAGGGTCAGACTGATTTGCATATGGCCATGTCTGAACTGGGGTGGCGGAGTGAGCTAAAGAATGATGATGGATTAAACCCAGATCAGTTGACTGGGGGTGAGTGCTTGCAATGTTCAACACTCCGTCCATCATCCCCTTTGGTTTTGTTCTTTTAGCAACACAGCGCCCACTTCAAGGCCACTGAGCTTCATGGAACATGAAGCGTGGCGGCCGTTGCTGATAGTAGCACGGCAGCAGGCACACCCACAGAAGAGCCGTAGTAAATTATAAAAAAGGCGCTGCCGCCATATTTAAAGATTAAAGAGTCTGTGGTCCGGGGTGCAGTGACTCAAGCCAGTTTGCAAGAGTTGGTTGGGCTAATCCCTGCCACAGCCCACATAGTATGTACCTGCAAACTGAAGAAGCGCATCATGGCGTTCTTGTTTAGATTAAAAGAAAGATTTACAGGGCCATCGGAGCAGCAGCGACATGCATTCTTTTAGCAACACGGCACCCGCTTCACACCCGCTGAGCTTCATGAAACATGAAGCGTGGTGGCCCGAAGCGTGGTGGCCGCGAAGCGGGCTCTGCGCTGATAAAAGTAAAAGGTGCGCGGCCACCAACGCACCCACAGAAGTGCCAGTAGCAAATAAAACAAGGATTTGCAATGCACTCAGACGGGGCACTGGGATGGCTGGGTTACATTATTTACATAAAAACAATGTTAAAATGGGCACCGTGCAACAACATCATGCGCGGCGCCCATGCATATTAAATTAAGCGGGTGCCGTGATCATGCGCGGCGCCCGTGCATATATTAAACTATTGATGGGCTGATTGTAAAATGAAAGCGCACATCGCGCGCTGAATGTTGCAGGAAAGCATGTCGTGCCTGCAGTAGTAAAAACACATTAAAGAAAGTAGTGCTTACAGTCTTAAAAAGACGTACCGTGTAACAATCGAAGTAAGTAGCCATGGGAGGTTACAAATGAAGACAAGGCCGTACTAAGGAGGGACTAACAAGCCAATTACTGAATCAGAAGGCAGCATTTACGAAGGACAAAGACATAAGCCAATGAAAAATATGGGCGGAGAGTGGGCGGGGCTTCTCTTCAATACTCCACTACAGCAAGTCTCGCAGATCAGCGCATGCGCGCTGACTCAGGCTTGACCTAAAAAGGAGGTAATTCTCAAGGGAAGCATCTGGAGTGCATTGTATTTACAGTTAAAATAGGCCTCCTCATAAAAAAAGAGTCTGTATCCGAGCTCTAGCTGAGGAGGGTATTGAATCATTCAATCGGTATTAAGAAAATACTCTGAAACCCCCTGTCTATTGAAAGTACTCTTAACATGGGCTAGCCATAGAATATTATCTGTCTTGTCCAGGGCTAAGAGATCCCAAAAAATGCGTTTGGAAAGACTTAAATCAGGGGATTGCCAAAATTTCAGCCACAACGAGAGTGGTGAAAGCTAAATAGAATCTTCCAGGTAATTTAAGCTCACTTCAGAGGGGCAGAAAAAGTGGACGAACCCGGAGAAACCATTGATAATGTACACAGAAAGCTGTTTTCTACTTTTTGGAGGCTAGTGCAGAATTGATACCCCCACACTCCCGCCCCAAATGCAGCAATTGAGCAGTATTTGGCTTTATATAGGGTTATCCTCTCCTTCACTGGCCTGTGGCCCAGTTTTAATGCAAACTGAAAAATTGCTTCTACTGATCTAGACAATTGCTCTGCTCTCAGCATCAACAGGGATCCACAGTTTAAGAGTGAGTCAAAAGGCAGCCCTAAATAATTAAAACTCTCTACCTTGGAAACAGGGGTGCCTTCTATAAAATTATTCTTACGTTATGTTCCTTTGGGCCCATAGACCATGGTAAACGACTATGGGCAGTCAACCTTCAAATTTAGAGTGGTCATAAACTCAAACAAGCATTGGCATAGCCAATAGGTCTCGCCTTTGGGACCTTATAAGTGTTTAGTTATCCAGCACAATATCGTTGGTGCAACAACATCAGCTGTTGCATGGCTAAACACTTATAAGGTCCCAAAGGCGAGACCTATTGGCTATGCCAATGCTTGTTCTATTTAGTTACCAATCCTTGTTGGATCAGTAACTAAAACAGTGGCGTAGCAAGGGGGGACGGTCAGCCCCGGGTGGCACGAGTTTTGGGGGTGGTGGCCTCCACCCCCTGCTATTTTATACAGCCACCGCGGGCGGCAATGCAAACTCCGCCAGCACACCCCCTTCACGTTGCTGCCGGGCAGCCAAAGCAGTGACCGCCATGGGCGCCACAAGGGCTAGCTACGCCACTGAACTAAAAAGAAAACAAAACATGCAAAATTATTTAATTATTTTAAGTGGGCGGAAGACAGAAGCAACATGTAGGACATTGGGGTTTAAAAGCAACAAAAGGGGACGAAAGCAACGAGGTGGAAGGCTGGAGACCACAAGTTGGTGGAAAGCAATGGGGAGCAGCGCATGGGCAAGCGCAAAAGGGAGGGGGCGGGGAGAAGCACTCGGGTGACAGCACAACACAGTGCAGGGGAAGAGAAGTACACAAGGGTGACAGCTTGAAAAACACATACACTTTCATGGAGTGCTTAACACAAGAAATGAATGAATTGATGATGACATGGGCTATAAGCAAGGCTGCTGGAATTATGTGGCAGGGTAGCACCAAATTATGCAGCAGGGTTGACTAAATTAATCGAAAAAGGAAATTGTATGGCATAATACAGCACATTTTTTAAAAGTATTACTTCATTGTTTTGACATTATTACACATGGTAATACTGTCTGTGCAAAGATACCTCATTAGTACAAGTTTAACAACCAAATGCAGATATAAGTCACTGAAAGGTGACCAGGTAACCTTTGCAAAGGGCCTTCCACTGCTACAAACATGTTGTCACATTTTTAGTAACGTTAGATTTTTGAGGTAGAATTATTTTTTGTTATAATCTGCAGATTTTGCAGCAGATGATGGATTACGTAGCAAATCTGGCACATTCACAATGGGTCATTGTTCAGCAGAGAGTTTCGGGAGACTTGTTTTCTTTTTTTTTTTGTTGCAGATTTATGTAGCGCGACCCGAAGATATTGGAGCGCTTTAATGAGCACCGGTTATGTTACACCACATCCTCTCCCCTTTTTGGTAGACGCCCGTCTATTGTAATGCTTGAACATTATATAGAGTATGAGATTCCCTAGCCTGGGGAAAGAAAACTGGTTAAATGCTGTAACAAATGAAAGACGGGGACAGTGTGTAAAACGTGAACATTTTTTCAGTTTTATATAGGGCGAACATGACCCGAAGGTATCAGAGCGCTTTACAAGAGCACCAATTGCATTACAGACGGGCACATTCATTTTTAGGCACAGTGAGATGAAGTGATGTGTCCAGAATCACAGGATGCTGAGCCGACGCCTAGACCCGAACCTGGTTCCCCAGCATCAAAGTCGGCCGCTCTAGCCGTTAAACCACATCTTCTCTTCCATCCCCGAACGATGCAAAAATTGAGCAACTCGTCGATCAGCACAAAGAACACCACAAAATGCCACAGATTCAGGTCCGACAAGATCAGTCGCATCAATGATGACAAACAATTAAGGCGACAGACTACCCCAGGTGCTTCTGGCTCTAAGCCAAAGTCAAGGACTGCGAACATGGCTGAGGCCTGCTGCAGTGCTACAGCTAGGGCGGCGGGCAGCAACTTTTCTTGGATGGTTCTAGAGTACAAAAAACGAACTTACTGCTGTGGAATAAAACTAGACTTTGTCATGTCCAGAATGTTTTCTTCAGCTTTAGGCACCTTCTTTCTTGAGTTACAAAAAAGCAAAGTCAATACCTACAACTAACTTCAAAGAGAACTCTAAAATGAAAAAAAAAAGACGTAGGGCACACTCGAGTGTTTGTAGCATTCTTGAAAGTTAAAATTGAAAAAACTAGCCCTCTCGGATCATTCTCGCCCCACACCAGCAGCGTGTGCTTCAACTCTGCTGGAACATTTCTGCTCCCCGACGCAGGAGGCCTCGAATAAAGATGGCGGCTTCGAGTGGGTGTGGAGGGGACAGTGAAGTAGCCTCTGGCTGGGGGGTGGAGGCAGGCGGCTCTGGTCTAGTTTACACAAGGCGCCACTGGTTTTACGGGGCAATAAATGCGTTATCACACATCGCTTGAAGATGCAACATTCGCTGCCCAATGTCCGCTCGGGACTGTCTTGCTAACTAGGAAAGAAAGGACTGCAGTATCTAATCCAAATGCAGTCTAGTCTGCCTGGGATGCCCAGTGCAACGTGGGAGGGATTTGGGAAAGTCAAAGGATGAGATAACATGGGCGGGAGACACGAAAAAGCAAGATAGAGGGTGTGGGTGGGGCAAAGCAAGACGAAGGGTGTGGGGGAGGCACACCTGTGAGCACAACAGGGAGAGCGGCCGGGGGAGGCACCCGCGGGACCGAAAGCAAGACAGGGAAAGGTAAGTGCACAAGTGCGACAGATCGAAAACACAGGTGCTTTAGTGGAGTGCTTCACACCAAATAACAAGCATTGACAAAGCCAATAGGTCTTCCCTATGCAGTAGCTATTGGCTTTGTCAATTTCTTTCAGCTGTGTAACTTTGTTTTCAAACAGACAGCACCTTTCTATTGCAGTTATATAGTGCGAACGTAGCAGTCCGATGTTGTGGATTGTTATCGGTGATGCTAAATTATTCTGAGTGGTATTGTTTGTAGCTCGCAGGATGACTAATAAACAGTGCGTCATTGACAGCAGGATGAGCAGAGGCAGCGTCTGGCCAGTCCATTTCCTGGTTAGGTGAAGCTAGCCTACATTCCATTCTGGGTGTCCCCGTCGTCTTAAATAATTATATTGGATCTTGCTGGAGAGAGCGTGGCTTAATTTTACATTACGGGCTCAGCCATGCTCGTGTGGATTTCTGCCTCTGCCCCACCCCTGCCGTGCGGCGAGTACAGATACTGAGGATCTCTCGGGTTCTGTAATTAGGGAAAGCCGACTATGTTACCAGGGTTGCCATGCGAGTAACGAGAGCCCTCACCGGATGGAGAGATGGGGGGACTCTGCCTTAATACCAGGCTTGCGGAGCCTTATCGCGCCCGCGCTCCGCATTGCTGTGTAACAACCCCGACGAGGGCTTATCTCCAGAGCACAAGTCCTAAAACAAGCGCGGCCCAGCGACCGCGAAAGTTAAAGCGACGCTGAGGGCACCACTGAAAGGGGTTTCAGTGGCGCGTTTCCCTTGCGGGAGCGAGCAAAAGCACCATCTGTTTGCAAGTTAATTACAAACAGATGGTTTCTTAAAGCTCGCTCCCGCAAGGAAATCGCCAAACGTGCAGGCGTTGCCATTGAAAGCAATGCAATGCGTGCACGTTTTTGGCCTCATAACCGAACCGATTACAAGAGGTCCCCCCTATGCAGCGCATGCGCGCTGCGTAGGCGAGACCTAAAAAGGCATCAATTGCTCCCTGCAAGCTGTTTGCCCTCTTGGATAAAAGTCCAGTCTCATCCACATATAAGAGAGTTTGAATAAACCTATTACCCGTCTTCAGGAAATCTAGTTTCTCCTGTAATAGATGATCTTCTAGGCCATTTATATAGATAAGAAATAAAAACGGGGCTAGAATACATCCCTGGCAAACTCCCTGATTACAATAGATGGATTGTGTGCATTCCCCCCTCGGCCCAAAGTGAATCTTGCCAAGGTATTCCTATGAAGACAGCACAATAGGGTAATTCCACCCAAAGATTTTAAAAAGTCACCCATAATTTGGAATGATTAACTGTGTCGAATGCACATGCCGAGTTCATAAATGCTACATGTAGAGCACCTTTCGTGACTCTGGTGTACTTGCAATTAATAGGGAGTGATTCAAACATTGCTCACCAGTGCTTGAGCCTTGTCTAAAACTGTATTGCACCTCTGAAAGAATATTATTTGAGTTAGCCCACTACTCCAATCTTGCTAAAAGAACCCTGCCCAGAATCTTCACTGTGCAATCCAGTAAAGATATTGGGTGATAACAGGCTGGGTTGTTCCTATCTCACTTTTTCAAAATGGGGACTATTATACCTTCTTTCCATGTGGAGGGTAAAGGACCATTAATCGCAGCTCTAAAACCATTAGTGAGCAGAGGGGCCCATAAATCAATATTTGTTTTACACGGGTCCGAAGAGACTCTGTCTGGGCTCGGTGCTTTTCCACATTGCCTGACCTTAGTGACTTCGATAACATCCTTAACACAGATAGTGTGGCTAAACCTGGAAGGTCGATTCCATGTCTTCAGCAGGGCCTAGTCTTATTGTCCTGTTGCCTACAAAGTGTGATGGAAGAATTAAATACTTCTGTCAACCCAGGACCCAGCTGGGATTAGACAATCTACCTTAGGGGGAGGCCTTTTTGTGAAAAATGGAAGATTCGTGACCTACTACAAAGTCTTGCGTCTCTGGAGGTCCATGGAGCAAGGGTGCCTACATTGTCACTAGGCTGCCAAATCGGCACCAGCAGAGGCAGAAAGGACAGGAATACGCCGTATTGCTTAAATATGGTGCATTCCTGCCCTTTCACTTTGGCGTAGGTGCCTTGCTGCGCTGCCCTACGCCAAAATGCCAAGGCCCTAAGTTTCCACTCCTTTCCTTGCAGTTTGCGTGCAGCTTTTTGAGGCAGTTCAAAGCTCACTGTGCTACATTAGAATCATTGTCACTTATGAACTACAGGTAACCAAAAGGATGTCTGTGATAAAAGCAGTGACCCACTTAGCTAGCTACATAAAATATAAATCTGAGATCTGCATGCCACGCGTTGTGCTTTGCACCAGGGACATTAGCCCTCTATGCTACATTATGATGAGTTAAAATGTGAAGAGATGGTTCATGGATCTCGCCATCAAGTGCAGTCCCGGTTGCTCAGTAACGTGCTTACATCTAGGCATTTTGAAGTGTGAAAAACAGAGCAAGATTCCTCTTTTGATACTCGGGCTAAAACATTGTTATCATAAATCTCAATATAGAATTACCAGGAGTACTAAACAACAGAGTTCACAAAAAAGCACTTGATTCTCCATTTTTGTCCCTAAGGCTCGAACAGATAAAGTTTAGAGATATTCCAGACAATTCAGGTGGGGCTTATTGATCTGAGGGGGATACTCTTTGTCACATACCCGTGGCCATGCAACAAGCACTAAGGAACTGATGCGCTGTGGCTCGCTGAGCTACCCGTAAACACATAGGGGCTTATTTACAAGGCCGTTGCGCCACTTTTGTGTAATTTTTAACATGGGAAAAGTGACGCAAAAGTGGCGCAATGGGCTTGTAAATCTGCCCCGTAGTTGTACAGAGCCATGCCATTGAGAAAGACAGGACTCTAACGTACATAAATAGAGGGAAGGTGCTATATTGTTATGTTATGTTAATAAAGCTTGTTATAGCGCAAAAATCACCCCCCAAGAGGTATCTCGGCTCTGAAGATGGACAAAGGCAAATTAGAATGCAGGACTAAAAAAGAACTGTCTTAAGCAGTTTTTTTGAATTTAGCATGGTCAGGACAAGCACGCATGTGATAAGTCAGGCTACTCCAATAAAATGGAGCCAGATAGGTAAAGGATCTGCTGCCACATCTTGTCAGTCGAACGTGAGGAACAGTTAGTAGAACTTATCCTTAGAACACAAGTCCCTAACAGGACCGAAATGTTTACATTTTTGTGCTAGATAGCTAGGACCGTTGCCAGTTAATGATTTATATGTAAGGCAGCAGATTTTAAAGATAGTCCTTTTCTTAACTGTCAACCAGTGAAGAGCTCTCAACAGAGGTTTGGATGCAGAACCGGCAGGCAAATTGCAAACAAGCCGCACAGACGTATTTTGGACCACTTGCAGTTTTGCTAATAATGCCTCATTTGTTGATGCAAGTAAGGCATTGACATAGTCCAATTTGCTGATAATCAAAGCCTGAACAAAAGTTTTCCTTGTAGAAGGTGAAAGGGAAGGACGAGCTTTCCTCAGCATATGCATCATGTTAAAACAACTAGCGCTAATGGCGGCGACGTGATATTTCATTGATAAAGACTGAACAATTTTCAGGCCAAGATTCTTAACTACCTACTTGGGCAGAGGAGCAGGGCCTAATTCTGTAGGCCACCAATCCAGGGTCCACAGTTGCTGGGCTTTACCAAACAGCATGATCTCAGTTTTGTTGGCATTCAGTTGTAAACAATTTGTAGCCATCCATTCTGCGACCGCTTTCATGCCATTAGAGAACTGATCTTTAGTTTCCTCCAGGTCTTTAACGAAAGAGATCACCAGCTGTGTATCATCAGCATATGATATTATTTCAAAACCAAAGGTTCTGGCGAGGTCCGTAAGGGGGGATACATAGATGTTAAACAACGTGGGGCTTAAACAAGAGCCCTGCGGCACCCCCTTGTCAATCAGCATAGTGTGAGACCTGAAGGAGCCCAGAGTGATAGTCTGCGTTCTGTGTTTTAAGAAGTCTTGAAACCATTGCAATGCAGTGCTATCAATGCCAATGTTTGTACAGCCTTTGAATCAGCCTAGAGTGGGACACGGTATCAAAGGCTGCAGATAGATCTAATAACACCAGCATAGATGGAATACCTTTGTCCAGAGAGAGTCTTATACAGTCAGTAACCACAACCAAGGCAGTCTCAGTACTATGAGAGGATCTGAAACCAGATTGCATTGGGCCCAGAATCTTATTTTCTTCAGTATAGGCTGAGAGTTGAGTATTTATTAAGTCTTCCATTGATTTGCCCAGGAGCGGAAGTAACGAGATAGGGCGGTAGTTTGCTAGGTTGCTAGGATGACCTTTGACCTTTTTTTTGCAACGGTATCACCTTTGCGGATTTCCAAGTGCCAGGGATACTTCCCGTTATAGACTAAACAGTGCCCGCACAGTGGGTGCCAGCTGGTGCAAAAGTGAGGCTGTAATCCATGGAGGACAAACATCCCAAAGTGAGCCAAATTTGGCTTTTCCTAGGATCTTTTGAACCTGTTCAAGCGAGAAGGGAGCACATTTTTCTAAACTGCAGGCTTTGTTTCAAGAAGGGGTGTTATAGTTTGGCATCTCATCAGACTGGTAGGCAGAAATGTTGAATTTCAAAAGAATTTGGTTAATTTTGTCCTCAAAAAAGTCAATTAAGGAATTTCACAAGTCTTGTGAATCTAAAATTGGCTTGGGACAGGGGAAAGGATTTACAAAATCATTGAGGATTATGAAAAGTAATTTAGAAGAGTTACCAGCTTGCTCAATTTGAGTGGCTATATAGGCTTTGGGAGCAAGTTGGATCTTTCGGTGATAGGAGGACAGTGCAAATCTGAAAGCATGTTTACCATCTTGGGATTTAGTTTTTCGCCAACTTCTTTTCAGCTTTCTGCAGGAGGATCTCTCTTGTTTCAGCTCCATGGAGAATCAGGGGAAATGAGGTCTAGACAGCATTTTGGATCCAGTTTTTAGAGGAGCAATGTTGTCAAATACCACATTTAAAGATTTAATAGATTGATGTTTAAATCCGGGGAGGACTCAGAATACTCAAAGGTAATGGAGAAGGGATCAGAGGTCACCAATTTTCATTATTGCGAAGCTCTGTGTCCACCTGTTTTAGGTTTAACAGTCCCAGCAATTTTCGGGATCTGGAACTGGATCAGGATGTGATCCGTCCAGGTGAGAGGTAACAGGGGTTCATAGCGTAGAACATTAAAATTGGTAAAAATAAGGTCTCATGTGTGACCTGCGACATGGGTATGACCTCTGATTCCCTGGTGAAAGCCCAATAGGCCCAGGTCTGAGGCAAATTGAGCAGCCTCAAGGTTAGAGGAATCCTCCCCATGATAATTAAAACCTCCTAGCAATAAAAAGTGTTTTACGGACAATACATGGGTAGCAATAAATTCAGTTAATCGGTGGCTGAACTCTTTCTTAGGACCAGGCGGGTGATACACGAGTACTCCTTTCCAACAGTCTCCCCAGGGAAACTCAATTTTGAATATGCCTAGCTTGACCCAGTCGGCCATTAGAGTGTCTATGAACGACAATCTGAGAGTTTCTTGAAAAATAATAGCAATGCCACCACCCAATCTGGCATCTCGGTCAAGTCTAAGCATGCAATAATTTGCTGGGACTGCTGGTGTAACTGACGGAAGGGTGGTAGACCTTATCCAGGTTTCTGTCAAAAAACACACCTCCAGGGCTAGAGAAGAAATTAAGTCCCAGAGTTCTGTAGCAAGTTTTGGTAAGGATCTTACATTACAGAGAAAACTACTGAGGCTGAGGGGACCATGGAGGGTCATAGGAGCTCTACAAGTTAAAGGAGAGTTTGATGTAGCATCTATGCTTATATGATTGGTGTCATTAGTTTTGTGTCCACCCTGTATGTTAGCATTCATGATGCCCCCCTACGCAGGTAAAGCTGCAGTTTTAACATGCCAGAGGGCCCTCCAAGCAAAGTGGAAAACAGTTCATACAATGCTTAGCTGAAGGAGATGTGAGTCCCTAAAATGATGCAATGTTTTGGCAGAGTAGCTGATTCTAAGGGGATCACTGACCTCAGTTACAAAAGGAGCAGAGGTCCTGGCTCCTATCGATGTTCGGGTACAGACGGATACAGAAAGGCTTGCCTTTGCTGCACCGGCGGCGCCCGTCAGATGCGCACGTCCGTGCCGACATCCTCCTTAAATGTGTGTCCCCCAGCCAGCACTAGACTGCTGACTTGAAACAAAACCAGGAAGCAAGGCTGCTATTGCTTTCTCCATGCAAACAGTACACAGAGACCATGGCAGACTGTAAAGCGAGCCAAACAGAGATCCTAGTGCCACACATTTTTTAAAAAACATTAGTAAAACACCAATTAAAGATCAGTTAAAACATTGAAGCATTTTACAATATGCAGGGACTGATGCGAGTGTTACGGCTTGCCTGTTTCAATATTCTGTGCTGCTGAAATGTTGAAATTTATCCCATGGTGGAATCGCGTCCAGTGAAAAGGTGAAACGTGCAAGGAACGGGGTTGATAGCCAATATATAGTTTTTCCCAAACCAGTGATGTAGCGCAAAATTCATTTTTCATTGGTAGGGGTGCATTATAATCATGAGTAGTCCGCACCCGTGTATATCCTTTTGTTGTATTAACCTGAGATAGTAGAACGTGAACTGTAGTAATGTGAATTGTGGAATATTTCAATGTAAACGTGGAGAGAATAATGTTGAAACATACATGATTAGCTGAATTATTAATGCATAGAATTCGTACATGCTGCTGACAATCGATACGTATTTGATGTGCTTATATAATGTGTTGATTGAGGGATGCTTAACACAAGAGAGTTCATACTATATGTGATTTTATAAGGCCTGTGTGTCATTTTCTTATGTTGGCCAATTTCTGTGGGCTTGAAATGCATTTTCCCTGGATGTTCTCGCATTAGACTTAATAAGTTGGATTTTTGTGCATGTTGGATCTGTTCGTTCTCACGTTTCTGTTGCAGGTGGAAGAATCATCCTTGTTAGTTAGAATAATGACTTTGTTTTAGGAGTTAGGCTTACGGGGAAGAGGATACATTGAGCATTGATACTGATAGTGGAGAACGGTTGTACTTTCTCACCAGAGTGAGCCTGGTAATCAAGGTCATCTTGCAGAGCCTGGGAGCATCGTTGCCTGGTGGAAAGTTACCTCTGAAGAGGTGGTCTGACTGAATGGTGTGATCTGCAAAGCATTCTGGGATACTACGTGTGGTATTGATGTATCATAACTAGGGACAGTGGCCAGGGGACTTCTGCCTTGCCTTGAGAGAGAGAGCTTCTTAGAACGAGCTCTATAGCTTTATGCTACTTGACCCAACTGATGTGGGGAGACTTCTTAGGAAGACTTCACACGCTGACACCTTAATTGATCTTGCCTCGGGAAATGCTATGTAGGGATGTCACGCTAGTGGTAGTGTAGGGACAGATTAATGCTTTATATCCAGGAACGTCCGATGAAGGGGAATTTAGACATCTGTTCCGTAATCTTCTGTATCCTGATTCTCTAACTAATCATTTTGTGCATGTTGCACCGACTTAATCTTGTCCGTAGGTTTGGCTTTGTATTTGTTCCAATGTATTTTTACACCCTTGTTTTGAGGTGTTTTTATGTCCAGTTATTCTTGGCTTTGTAATAAACCAACTAAGCTTAATTGGGAGTCAGTGATTCTTAAGAGCCATAGAAGTTTAGAACTGAAATGATTGATTCACTGACGTTTTCTCTCCCCTCCACGCTTTCACACTCATAAAAAGTCCCATCTACCTGAGGTTCCAGAGCAGATCTAGAACATGGAACCCAGCTCAATCAGTTGGTAGCAGAGTAGGATGGTTATCACATGAAGCGAAGGGAGAATCCAGTAAAATCTAGAAAAGACCCAGACCTCTAGGGCCCCAAAACAGAGCCCAATGATCGAGAACTGAGAGAGACGGACTTTGGCGGAGACCAGTGAAGTTTGATGGTGCGGCGACAACAGCAGCGAACGAAGGAGTGAGTATTAATAGGGATGCGACGTGTGTAGGATTGCGGGAGTGAGATGATTGTGTGATGTCTGCCGGAGTTTGTACGAGAGTCGAGTGAATGTGGTTTTGGGACGGACGTAGTCCAAGGATTGAGATTTGAGTTTCAGGTCCTGAAGTGGCCTAAGATCCCAGGATAGATATATTAAGTGGTGTAGAAGACACCGAGTTATTGTGTTTGTCTGACCCCAGGTTTGAGGAGTTGTTGTGAGACATCATCAGCAGTTCCACCTAAGACATGGAACTTTGTGTGAACCGGACGTGTGGGAATCGTGTGGTAAACCTTGTATACAGGGGTGGACTATATTGATTCAGGTGACCAGCGCAGGTCGAGGGTCGCTGTGTGTGAATGTTCTTGCGTGATTGAATTCTATCGATCTTGTAGAAGGCAGACAATTACGGAGTTGTGATTGCGTGAGTGAACGTGGACTGAGAAATTGTGAAGGAGGGTGAACCGCTTCGAGGACGAAGAGGTGACATCAGAGTGTGCTGCGCTGCGATTGGTCGGTTGGTGTAACGCCGCGCTGGGATTGGTTGATAGTCATCAGGAAGTTGTGATTAAGAAAATCTTGTCCGTCGAAGTTTTGAACAAATTGTGACTGAATCATGAAATTTATTTATTTATTTTAGAAACTTATATAGCGCACAGCTACCCCCAACGGGGGTGTCCCGGCACTGCGAGCAGCAAGCATTTGTAAGTGTCTCTATGCAACTAAGGGTTGGTAAACAGCCAGGTTTTTAAATTGCGTCGAAATAAGCATTCCGATTCTGTCAAACGGAGGGACAGTGGCAGGTTGTTCCAGGCTAGAGCCATGATAACTGCGAATGCTCTACCCCCATTCTAGAGCGGCGAAAATGGGAAGTATGTAAAAGGAAGAGATGATTTGATCTGAGAGAGCGGGTGGACTGGGTATGCTTCAGTCTGGCTCTCAGGTAGGCCGGCCCCTGACCCTGCATTGCTCTATATGCCAGGACCAGGGATTTAAACTGAATGAGGCTAGTCACAGGCAGTCAGTGTAATTTTTTTAAGTGAGGAGAAATTGAGTGACGATATGGGATGTTACAGATCATTCTTGCCGCCGCATTCTGCACAATCTGCAGATGTTTGACCAGATAGGCCGGTGCTCCGGCATACAGGCTGTTTGCGTAATCCAGATGAGATGTTATAAGGGCGTGGATAATGGTTCGGCGAGCATCCACAGGAAGAAAAGGAAGAATTTTCCGGATCATGCAGAGTTTACCAAAACAAGCAGATGTGACCTTATTTATTTGGGCCTTACAGGATAGCTCATTATCAAATAAGAATCCCAGATTCCTGGCAGAAGCCACCGGAGCAGGAGGGGAATTCAGTTCAGGAGGCCACCAAAGCAGGGGTGGGGGGGGATTTTTTTGATTAAAAAACAACACCTCAGTTTTGTCTGAGTTAAGCTTGAGAGTGTTGCGTGACATCCAGGCCGAGATATTGCTGAGACAGTGCCTGAAGTTCAAAAAACTGGCGTCAGAGTGATCTCTAAATGAAAACATTAATTGTGTGTCATCAGCGTAAGAGATCACTCTGACCCCACAAGATTCTGCCACTGAAGCCAGTGGTGAGACATAGACTTAAAAAACAGTGGGCTCAGGGCAGAGCCCTGAGGAACACCACAACTGAGAGGTTTCTTCTCCGAGACAAAAGGTTGGAGGTAGACCTGTTGGGTACGATCACTTAAAAAAGATCTAATCCAAGCCAGAGGGGTGCCCTGAATCCCTAGACTATACATTCTCTCAATCAATATAGCATGAGAGACCATATCGAATGCTGCGGACAGGTCGAGGAGCACTAACAGTGCTGCCTCGCCTGCGTCCACGCATTCGCGGATAGTCTCTGATACCTCCAGAAGTGCAGTCTCGGTACTATAGCCGGATCTAAAACCGGACTGAGAATCATGGAGAAGTTGACCGGACTCAATGTAGTTAGAGAGTTGTTCTTGCACAACTTTCTCCAGGATTTTTACTGGTTTAGGTAAAAGGGAAATGGGCCTGTAATTGCTAAACACCGATGGGGCGGCTTCAGGTTTTTTTAGGATGGGAATAAGCAAGGCCTGTTTCCAAGACACGGGGAAATAACCAGTTTGTAGGGAGGTATTCCAGAGCAGGTTCAACGGAGAAGTGATAAGAGGTGCAAGAGTGCTGAACAATTGTGCCGGACAGGGGTCTAGAGGGGAGCCAGATTTGCATGACAAAATTTTTTGAGAAAAGGTATCAGTGGAGACAGCCTTAAAGGAAGTGAAAGCCTCCTCCTTGGTTACCCTTAAGTCGAGAACTGGGGGGTCCAAGGATTGGTTGAAAGTATAGAAAATATCTAGGATTTTAACATGAAAAAAGTTGGATAAACCATCACAGAGTACTTGGCTAGGGGAGATCGAACTAGATAGTGCGGCTGGTTTAGAAAACTCTTTCACAATTTTGAACAGCGTTTTAGAGGAGTTATTAGCGGAGCAGACTTTTTCAATATAATACTCTTTCATTATGGCCCGTTTCAATTTATGGAATTTCTTAATGGCAGCTCTGTAAGTAGCTTTTGCCACAGAATCATAGGATTGCCTCCAGATCCTCTCAAGTTTTTTGCAGTGGCTCTTCTCAGCACGCAAGGCAGAGGAGAATCAAGGAGCAGAGGGTTTTGATCTGGAAGAATTTATCGGTTGTAACGGGGCAATTGCGTTTATGGCTGAAGAAAGCCAGCCATTAAACTTTGAGACATCAGTGTCTAAATCCCCTTCTGACTGTCACAGACTGTGGGAAAGTGCAGGGGCCAGCGAAGCACAGGTGATTTTGCACCACTTCCTGCCAGAAGTCCTGGCCTTAACTGGAATGTCAGAGCGAGGGGTAGTAGCCAGACTAAATGGTATAGGAAAATGATCTGACCAAGTGAGGGGAAGGGGTGGTGAAGTGGTCAGATTAGGATGGTTGGAGAACAATAGGTCCAGCGTATGGCCAGCCAGATGAGTGGGGCCATTAACCTGCTAGGTTAAATTGAGGCCAGTCATGGTATCGAGGAGCAGTCCTGCTTTGAGACAGGAGGTGTCATCCACATGCAAGTTAAAATCACCTAGAATAGTGAAGTGGGGGTGTTTGAGCGATAGATCAGCAGCCAAAGTATAGAAGTCCATGAGGGATTGAGGGGGGGAACCGGGAGGTCTATATAAAAGAATACCTGCCAAAATTGAATGCGAGGCTTCAGAAATGCTAAAATACATGGCTTCTAAAGGGTCAATATTAGAGAGCTTCCTAGAGAAGATCTTCCAGCCCGAGCGTAAGATCACCGCGATCCCACCACCCATCTTAGAACTGGTACGATTAATCCCAACAAACTGATAATCAGGGGGGATAGCCAAATTAAGGTCGGGATTAGAGGAGTCTTTTACCCACGTTTCAGTAAGAAACATTAAGTCCCACGCATAAGTAGTAAGGGAAAGCCAAACATCACCCGAATGGCGAGGTAGCGATCTACAGTTAAGCAAGCATGCCTTGATGCTAGGAGAGAGGCAAGTGCGATCAGCTACCGGTGAGGCGGTAGAGGGGCAAGGTCTGGATGAAATATTGAGATCTGGCTTAAACGAGAATGAGCAAATAGCACAATTAAAATGGGCTATAAGAGACCCAGAACATTTACAAAGCGACGGGGCCTTACACCCTAAATCCTTCATTTCCATTAGCTGGGACCTAGTCCAGTGTATTCGTGCTCCGACTGCGTAGCCGGCAGCATGGCTGGCGATGGCCGCGGAACAGGCACGGACGGGCGCAGACGGGCTTGCCTTTGCTGCACCTTCGGCGCGCCCGCTGCGCACGTCCGCTGCGCGCTCGCGTTTGCATCTGATTAAAATAGCCGCCCTTCCCTTCAGCTTCCTATCTATGCCCCGCCTCCTCTAGCCGCCTCCCTCCACACACCGGCTATCCGAGGAGGAACGGGGGTATGTCAGAGCGAAGCCTTAAGGGTACAGTGCGCCAATAGAGCTCAGAGCAATCTCCGTTTTAAAAATTAATGAAAGAACACTTTAAAAACAAGTTAAAAATTCCCCCCACTGTCAGTTCCCCAAAGTGCAACGTGCTCAGATTCACTCGCAACACAGCAAATGCTTACTAGTCTCAGCGCGCTCGCGTTTGCATCTGATTAAAATAGCTGCTTTAGAGTGTTGCAATACCTGTTCAGGGGAGATCAAGGAGGTATCACTTGAGTGGGTGAGGAAGCACCACCCGAGGATACTCCAGCACATTATATGGCAAAAGATGTAGGACTCCATACTATAGTGTGGCTTCACAATTGGCATAAAATCACTGAAAAAGAGGGGGATCTGGAATTTCCACGTTATGGTTCATTTCGATTGGAGGTTTTGTATCAGTTGAAGGGAGTGATGTCTTTACTGTGGCCGTTGCCTACACCAACACAGTTTGAGGCATTAGATGCGTGGATGCGAGCAGCACATGCAAAGAACAGGGAACGATTTCACGGAAAAATGAAAAAGCCAATGAGGGCGTGTCCGGATGCACGAAGGGACGTACATCTTAAAAGATAGAGAGTAGACACCATTGAGGGAAATACCCAGAATAGGAATGGAGGAGAAAACGATAATGATGGGAGTGATATGGATGACAGTTTATTAGACAGGTTGCTGTCAGGGCGTCCTCCACCTTACAATTCACACTCAGAGGAGGGAAAGTGTGAATTGACGAATGCGGGGAATACAGAAAGAACGTCAACATCACATACAGGCCCTAGTGTAGGGATAGCGGGGAGGATTTCAACAGAAGTAGAAGGAGCAGGGATACCCGCTGTAGGAGGTGCAAAGTCGAGTGGAGTCAATGCTGCTTTACAGTTATCGGAAGCCCTTACGGTACCGGTCACCATCGGACCTGTAGTCTCTGTGTACGATCTGAACTTAGGAGGAAACTCTAGTCAGCAACAGTCAGGGTTGGAGGAGAGGATCTGCTTAGGAGGGAATGAGACCACGAACGGAAACAGTTTGTCTCTGGTACCTATAGAATCTAGTGCCTCTTTGCCAGAAACTGCTGATCCTTCGAGAATACGCATTGGGTCTAGTACCATACGACCTGTGTCCTTAGCAAACTCAAATTCAGATTTGAGGATGTGGGAAGCTCCAGTCAGAGGGCCCATGGGAAGAACACCGGAAGCAAGTGCAGGTCAGGGAGCCTCTGGAAATCAGCATGTCCTAGAGACTACAAATTCAGAGAATTGACCGAGAAATCGACATAGCGATAGAGAAGGACAGAATAGCACGTCGATTCAGAGTATGATCAGGACTACAGTAAAGGCGAAGTTGTTGGATGTAGTGAGATTGAAAGCTGAAGTGGATGAAATAACTAGCGGGATCTTGCCTTTGGAGAGGATAGAGACTTATGAGCAAGACTAGCTACTGTTTGTGGCGAAGGATGTCACCCGTAAGGCGAGACTAGCACATGAGAAACTGACAGAATTGGCTCAAAAATACAATGTAGAGCTGTCTAAAACAAAAATGCTACAGGAAAACCATAGGTTGAGCTACAGTGATCACAAACTGGAAGAGAAAAGGGTAACAGGGTTCAAAACACACATTTGTGAGCTGATTGTATGGATATGCGCTTGGGCATGCTTGACAAATGGGAGGAAAGGTGGTCGAAGAAAAAGAGCTCTAGGAAGGTGACGTGGGAAACGCCGCCTCCAGGAGAGGGAATAGCTGGAGTTGAGGCTTACCCATTGCGAGAAGTGCCTAGTGGAGCGTATGTACATATTCCTTGGAGTAGGGGCGATTTACCTGCGTTCATGAACGATTTTCCTCGGTTGAGGGAGAAGCCTGCTGAATGGTACAAGCAAGTCGATGGCTTTGTAAGGATCTCAAAGGGTTGTGGATTGACCTGAACACGTTGTTTGACATTGTGGTTCCTAGTGATCTATGGTCCGCTTGTAAAATTGCTATTGATTGACCTTCTGCTGAACCAGACAGGGATCCTATGACTCACGGTCCTTCACCCTTGGGTATGAAAAAGGTTGAGCAGGTAATTACATGGTTACAGTCCAATATATCCCTACGAGATATCGTCTGGGTTAAAGTAGATCAAACTTCCCAGGAGCCTAAAGAATCAGTACATGCCTACTATGAACGGTTTTTGCAAGCCTTCAAGCAATACAGTGGGTTAGATACTCTTGATCCGAAAGACATGGGGCAGTTTTTTTCCAAATTTGTGATGGAGTTGAGACCGGAAATTAGCGTTATAATCCAGCAACATTTGATTTGCTGGCAAAACAAGTCAGTGGACGAAATTTTGCGATATGCCAGGTATTGCAGTGATGAGATGCATTCCAAAGACAGGAGAATCAAGGACAAGTTGATGTTGGTTCAGATGCGGAATGCACAGCGGGTAGATCAGGTGCATACGAAAGGAGGGATGATGGATCAGAATCAGGGGAATGCCCAAGGAGGGGTTCCGAATTCTTCTAATGCAGTTGGACAGGGAATTTGGGAAGGTGTCCCTATAGACCCTGTTAGAAATGGGATCTCTGGTTGGCTAAGGCGTGTGCCAAAGCCAGGCAGAGACCACCACTCTAGTCAGGGAGAGGGAGTTACACGCCAAAGATAACCCCTGCTCACCCCCTTGGTAGCTTGGCACGAGCAGTCAGGCTTATCCCAGAGGCAATGTGTAAAGCGTTTTTGCACACACACAGCAACAACATACCAGGCACACTACAAAAAGAACTCCACACAAGGTTATATCAAAAATAGCCTTTGTATTCTCATAACACATTAGAATAGTACTCACATAATATACATCGTGCCACCTGGCACTAGGTCATATTTACAAGGGATTATTTACACGTGGCAGGGCCCACTGGACCACTGTCAGAACCAGCACAAAGCGAACTTAGTAAAAGGAAGACATATCATAAACGTACAACCAGTAATCAATGGTAACCACTGTACTCAGCATCAACCTGTCACATAAACCACATTATGCACAGTATCACATAGGCGCCAAATCTATTGTACGCCATCCTCATCAGTCTAACATATTAGACCCTAACCACAGTAGGCACAACCTCATAATCATAAAACCACATTTAGAGGCATAAATCAGGGTGCGTAAATCACAATACAGGAATCACATTTCCTAGCACCACAATATCACATTAGCACATAACCTCACAGTAAAAACCATAGTAGAGGCACTAATCACATTAGGGCCTGGCGCCCTATTAACCTCACAGTCCCCCTGGCCAACTGGCCTTCTCTAAGGGGCTCAAACGCCCTGTGTCCAAAATGTCAGGGCTGCTGCCTAGCAGCTGAATCCAAAGTGCGCCACTGCGCCAACCTAAACGTAGCAGCTGCCCACTACTTGCTGGGCAGCTGGGAAACTCACTGGCACTTCTGTGCCTCCGGTCCCATTCAGGGACTCTCTCTCAATTGTGCCCACTTTGTTGCAGCTGCCCGCGCTGGCGCAGCTGTGGCACTTCTCATGAAGGGGGGGGCCCGGCACCTCTGTGCCCTCCGGACCCCCAGGTGGCATCAAACACATGCCCTCATCATTGGGGCGGCCCGCTCTCTTGCGGGACTGCCCAGGCGCCGACAAAGTGCCTCGATATGCCCCCAAAGACTGTGGCCCTCTGGGGCTCTCTCACGTACCAAAAGAAACTGCCCCTCAACGTTGGAGCGGCCCGGTGCCAGACGGGGCCGCTCAGACTCTGTGCCTCTCACAGGCACTACATACTCGAGCCCCACTCACCGGGCTCACTGGCGCTGCTCGGGGTCTCCTCTCCGTGAAGCGGGACCGGCAGCACTTCCCTCGCAGCGCGGGGCTTCCCTTCACTCCTGGGAGCCCCGCGCTGCCATCGGCGGCCTCTGCCGCCTTTTCTTATTTCACCCGGGACTTCTCCTTTCCGGCGGCCATTATCAGCGCGGGGCTTCCCTTCCTCACGGGAGCCCCGCTCTGCTCTCGCGTCTCCGGCGGGCGGGAGTTCCTTTCGTGAGGCGGAAGTCCCGCCCTGCTCCAGGCATCGCGCTGCCTGACTTCCTTTCCGGCCTCCGGCCGCGGTGGTGAGACGCGGGGTGGGCTCCCGCTTTGAAATAAAGGCATAAGCGGACAATGAGGGGTAGGCTCCCTCCTAATTTAGAACATAAAGCGGGGTGGGCACCCGCTCGCCTAAAAGTAAAATAATCAGCAGAAATGGGGGGTGGGCTCCCGCTAAAGGCAGGACGGGGGAATCCCTACGCTGGGGATTCCCTCTAGAAACAAAGACTGCAGCTCAGCGCTGCCGAGCCCACGCGCTCTTCTTGGGGAAGAAGAAGGTCTTCCAGGTCCTTAAGGTGTCAGGGGCATGGCGGGGCCCAGGGAGGCCAGCACACAGGGCCCTCAAGCAGGGAGGCAAGCCCCCATGGCGGTTCCTCCTGGGCCCCAGCAGCAGCAAGCCCCCACGAGTACAGGAACAAGAAGTGAACATCTTCATGGGGTCACAGCCCCTACCTTTATACACCTTTTCTCCTTTGTGTCACAGCACAGGGCTTGGGGATACCAGTCAGAACTGGTTTAGGGAGGATTTGGAGCACTTTGTTTTGCCCAGCTCCTCTCCCCTTTGTCAGGTGGGGGCTCAGTGATCAGACCCACCACAGGGGGCGGAGCCAGCATTCACTAGGGCAGGCACCATCCTATTCAGAGTCAGGGGATTACCCCTCCCACTACTCTTAGCCCAGAGGTCCTATTCAGCCCAGCGCTGACTCACCCTGCCCCTCCTGGAGCCACACACACCTCCCAGCCCCTGTCACTCACAAAGCCAGACATGCAATTCACATCAGGCAGGCAGACACATAGCACACAGAAATGCCAACTTCTAAAAGTGGCATTTCTCCACCAGTCACCATAAATCTGCGCACACCATTGCGCAGCATTTATTCACACAAATTCATACATACTAGACTTGACCACACTGCTCCTCTCATACCAGGAATTACCTTGGACACACTTATCCCCCATGCATTCCTATGGGAGGGCAGGCCAATCTCACCACAAGTACACAGAGAGCGCACGCACTTTCCACTGGACCACAGTGCGAAAGTGCCCAGAGGCCTAAAATCACCAACACCAGGTTACAGACAAGGCAAAAAGTTCAGGGGTGAACCTGCCAAAAAGGGCCAAGTCCAACAGACCCCAAAACAGGAATAGACATTGCCATGCTAAAGAAAACGACTGCTTGCCATTTTTGTCACAGAATCTGGCGTTGAAAGCGCGAAGTGTCGATTGAATCCAGCATATCAAATGCAAGAGGGAGAGTTAGTGCAAGTGCCAGATGTGATAAATACTGTGACAATGCCAAGATCTTACAATGGGGAGGTGAAAACCAGTTAGTACAAGTGCCACAACCTCCAAGATTTTTGCAGGGAAATCCAGCGTACCAACAAATGGCCTTTATGAAAGCAATAGATGGATCCGAACAGGACCTGTCACAATGACGGTGCCTGAGGGGGGAGGAAGACTGTACCCTTGGAGAAGTCTTAGAGGTAGACCAGAGTGGACCATATGTGGAGGCGGATGTAGGTGGTCATCCCATCACACTCTTAATTGATACTAGTGCTTCCCGTTCTACTGTGAGATCTGCAGTAGTCCCAAACCTACCCCTCTCGGGACAATCGATCCAAGTTGTAGGAGTTGCCAACAAGAGAATTACAAACCCGTTGACAGAAGCCGTACCAGTGTGAAGAATGGAACCTTTCAGGTTTGTGGTGTGCGATCTAGTTTAGTCTGTTTGTTAGGGTGTGTTCTCTTATGCAAACTGAACTGTACCATTTATTGCACGCCAAAAGGAATTGAACTGCAAACTAATATGATGACATTGCATTCAAATTGGCAAATCAGAGCCACTGTGTAGACATGTATCCCGTACTGACAGTGAAAGAGATGCTGCTGGATCTAAGAGTCACTGTCTCGCCAGTGGTGTGGGACTTCACGGGAGAAGAGATAGGGCTGATTCGAGGAGTTGAGCCAGTCCGTATACAAATTAAGCCAAATGCAGAATTTCCGAGAACGCCCCAATACAACTTGATCCCGGAGACGGTGGCAGGGATTACACCTTTGATTGATTCCATGATTGCGCAGGGCATTTTGAAGGAGATAATAGGAAGTCCATGCAATTCACCCATCATGGGGTTGCAGAAACCGAGTGGGAAATATTGCATAGTTCAGAATCTTAGGAAGGTTAATGCGATTGTGATGCCATGTTGTCCAGTGGTACCGAATCCATCTGTGATACTGTTTCAGATTCCATGCAAAGCTGTTTGGTTTACGGTGATTGATCTGTGCGAAGCATTTTTCTCCATCCCATTGCACGAGGAAAGCCAATTTTTATTCGCTTTCTGGCTGGAGAATCGTGTCTTAACATGGTGTTGTATACCTCAAGGGTATACTGAAAGTCCATCTATCTTTAACCAAATTCTGAAAACGAACCTTGAGAGCTTGGTGTTGCCACAGAATTCACTGCTCGTGAAGTACATAGATGATTTCCTAATTGCATCGGAGACAGAAGAAGCTTGCAGGAATGACACCATTGCCTTATTGAACCATTTAGCAGAAAATGGACACAAGGTGTCACTGAAAAAGCTTCAGTACTGCTTAACGGAAGTCCAGTACTTGGGTCTTCGCATTGAGAAAGGCAAGAGAAAGGTGTCACCAGACCGCATTGAGGCGATCATGAAAATGAATGTGCCTACCGCTCAGTAGGAAGTCAGGAATGAATGGCTACTGCCAACAGTGGATCCCAAATTTCTCCTTGAAGGTGAAGCCCTTACAGAGGTTGACACACAAGGAGGTGAGCTATCCGGTACCCTGGGATAATGATTGCTTGGTTGCCTTCTTGAAGCTGAGGGAGTGTCTTTGTCGCGCTCCGGCTTTGGGAATGCCTGATTACAATAAAGCGTTTTCACTATTCTGCTGTGAGAAGGAGGGTTGTGCTCTATCTGTACTCACCCAGAATCATGGGGGTGTCCATAGACCAGTGACCTACTTCTCAGCTACATTAGATCCTGTGGCTTCGGCGTTGCCCGTATGTCTCAGATCCGTTGCTGCAACAGTTGCTGCAACAGGTGTCAGCATTGAGAGATGTGAAAGTATTGTGATGGGTCATCCACTCACTGTATATGTTCCACACTCAGTTGAGCTCTTGCCGACGAGTCCCAAAACACAGCATTTGACGAATAATAGGTTAACAAGATATGAGCAAATCTTATTGGCAGCCAAGAAAGTGACCCTGAAGCAATGTTCTGTGTTAAATCCTACTACCTTGTTGCCTATTCCAAATGTAAATGGAGACGATTGTGAGGACCATGACTGTCTGGATGTGACTGAACTTTGCAGCAAACCGAGACCCGACATTGTCGATGAACCACTGCCTGACTCTGACCAAATCCTTTTGTTGATGTTTCATGTTTAAGAGACAATGAGGGTTACCTGAGAGCAGCTTTTGCTGTCTGTACCATTTCTGGAGTTGTGGAAGCTGCTTGTTTACAAGGAGTATACTCCACACAGGTAGCTGAAATCATCGCCTTGACCCGTGCATGCCTTGTTTCTGATCAGATCCGAGTCACCATCTACACCGATAGCCAGTACAGTTTCGGGATAGTTCCGACAGCTACGGTCACAGAGGGGGGTTTTGACGTCATCAGGATCTCCCATAAGAAATGGGGAGTATGTGAGACAACTGCTGGAAGCCTTGATCCGACCGAAAGAAGTGGCGGTCGTAAAATGTGCTGCACATGGAAAGGAGGAAGATTTTGTGACTGTGGGCAATCGATACGCAGACGAAGTTGCCCGCTTTTGTGCAACACATGCATGTAGTTTTTAATGGGGAATATTCTGGCGAGAGCACAGAGAGAACCGAGCTCAGCATGATGCTAGCCGTAGCAGATACCTGGGATGAGGTCAGATGTCTGCAGTGAGAAGCATCAGATCAAGAACAGGCTGGTTGGATTAAGGCAGGATGTGAAAAGAATGAAGATGACATTTGGGTTTCAACTGATGGTAGAGAAGTATTACCAGACTGTTTACTGAATCCTATTGCAAGACATATTCATGGAGCAGTTCACATAGGGAGAGATGCAATAATGAGATTGTTCAGGCAAACATGGTTCAAACCGAAATTCCATGTGCTTGCTGATGTAGTGTGTCATTGATGTGTCACGTGTCAACAAATGAATGCTGGAAAGAAAACTGTGGTTGCATTGAGTCACATTGGAAGTTCGGGAGGTCCTTTCAACCAAATACAGTTGGACTTTGTCGAGATGCCTATGTGTAATGGTTTGAGATACATTCTGGTTGTTATGTGCATCTTTTCACGATGGGTGGAATCTTATCCAACTAGAAGGTGTGTTAGCCTCACAGTAGCAAAGCTATTGTTAAGGGAGCTTATCCCGCGCTTCGGGTTTCCAACTACACTGGAGTCAGATAGAGGAACTCACTTCCATAGTGAGATCATAAAACTGTTGTGCACTGCCTTAAATGTCGATCAGAGAATGCACTGTAGCTACAGGCCAGAGGCATCAGGAATGGTGGAACAGATTAATGGGAGTTTAAAGATGAGGATGGCAAAGGTGTGTGCCTCGACATCTCTGAACTGGCCTGATGCGTTGCCTTTGGTTTTGATGAGCTTGCGCAGCATTCCAGACAGGAGGACTGGGCTATCCCCTCATGAAATCCTCATGGGTAGAGTGATGCACTTACCTGCAGTACCATCTACAGCGTCAATTAAGGTCACCGATGATTTGGTTCTTGACTACTGCAAGGGATTGGCTGATGGGGTTCATTCTGTTTCTCACCAGGTTGAAGCTGCGACTGCACTAACCTCGAAGGACCTCTGCCATGACCTGGGACCGGGAGACTGGGTCCCTGTCCGAAAGCACGTGAGAAAGAACTGTCTTGATGCACAGTGGTGAGGTCCATACCAGGTGATTTTGGTAACGAACACTGTTGTGAAGTGTGGAGGTCTGCCGAACTAGATACATGCCTCACACACCAGCAGAGCCTCAGGACCCTCAGAAAAAACAGCTCCTCCACCAGAAGTGACTCCAGCTGTGGTTGCTAGACCACAGGAGGGGACAAGCCAAGCTGAGGGGGTTCCTGAAGATGCTGGATACCCACCAAGTTGAGCTGAGGGGGGTCAAGCTACACAAGGCCCAGGTATAGACTCTGAGGGAGACGTAACGTTGAGAGTGGTATAGAGTCTGACTCAGCTGAAGAGACTGGTGTGAAAAGTGGTAGTGTGCTGTCGAAGAAGATGGGAGTTGCAAGAGAATCGTGGCCGGTGAGACAGAGAAGGCAAAACTTGAGACTTGCGCCAGAAAGAGATCTTGCTCCCATATCTGAGTCATCTGAATCTGATCAAAGTGAATCAGAACAAGCCCGAGGAAGTGTGAGAAGATCGAGGAGGGCAAGAGTGCCGTGTCAGAGATACGCCTCTCTGGAGTGGACTTATCTTGCTACAAATGCCAGGGAGAGTGAGATCTGGGACATCGACACTGATAATTGAGATCGAATTGAGAGTTCCTGGAGTAGAGGCTAATGGGATTCTGACATTGACTGTACCATATCCACTAAGACTGAGTGGCTTACTGAGCTTGATTTTGGAAGATCTCACATTTCCCACCTGTGGAAATCAACCACTGCCTCAGGAGATTGCAGCATTTTGAATTGAACTTTTGCAGTGTATCATTGGAAAATTGGCTCTGATCTCATAAAGGATATAAATTGAACTTTGAACTGTAAATAAAAACCTTTTGCTTAAGAAGATAACCTAGGCCCGAGTGAAAGAAGAATAAAAATTGGGACTTTTCCTTAGAAGAAGAAAGAGGGTTAGGGAAGTCTTACAAGTCGTGTGAATACTGTGCAGAGGACTGATAACTGTTTTCAAGATTCAAGGAACTGTTACGAACGACATTATGCAACAGTGAGAGGCAGAAAAAGAGGCACTGTGTTAAACCTCTTACAGCTACAATCCGAAAATGTTGAAAATGGAGTCTGGAAATCTGAACCGTAGGCAAAAATGTATAATAGGTACACTTATTGTAGGAGTAATTATAGTAATAGCTGTAGTCGTCATTCTGTCCACTATAAGTCCACACGAAACTGAGGTTGGGGGAGTGGGAATACATGGGAGCTTTGCATTCAACAAGTACAAACACCTTATGACACTATCTTTGTGGGACAGAATGCATGTGAACACACATTTCTGATTGATGCTTCTTCAAAGAAGCTCCTGAAAGATGCAGTACAAGTGGGTCCAAATGTGTACTTTGTGTGTGGGAGAAATGCATATGTTCGACTGCTGAACAACTGGTATGGTACTTGTTATGTGGCCGTTGTTTTTCTGAAGATATACCACGTAGAAGATTTGAAAAGTTTGTAAGGGATATCATCACATAGAGAGAAACGTGGAACGAGTGCAGGAGAGATCGTAGGAGATGTGTTTGGAGCAATGATACCTAGTTTGGGAGTGGTCTTAAATTATGTCAAGTACAGAAGGTTGTCAACTATAGTAGATAAGTTGTCAGTCAATACAGCTCAGTCGTTGTTGCTCGTAGATGGGGAGATGGTTTCGATAAGAGCTATGGTGATACAGAACCGCCTTGCTTTAGACGTGTTATTAGCAAAAGAGGGTGGAGTCTGTAAAATGTTGAAGGTTCAACAGTGCTGTACTTATATCTCAGACCATAGTAAGGATCTGAGGTAATATATAAGTAACATCACTGAGAAACACCATGAGATCCATGACTTGGCAACTGAAGGAATTTGGGATAAAGTTGGGAAAGGTTTTGGAAAAGTTGGAAGTTGGTTTGCGAACCTTGGGAAGGAAGTCTTTGGTTATATCCTGAAACATATAGTGATAGTTGTGATCTGTGTCATCTTGTTGTTGGGAATAGTGAGGGCCTACAAGTGGCATCAGTCTAGATGAGCTGAAAATTCCATTAGAGAAAGAGAAATGAGAATGGAAAGACTGCAGGACAGTCACTATGAGAATCTTAAGCGTTTAGAGAAGTTTCGACAAGGGAAACTAGCTACGACATCTGTTTGGATTGGTCCTCTCTACAGTTGTGATGGGTGTGATGACACTTGTCATCAGAGGGGGGACTGATATTTGATTTTATAAGGCCTGTGTGTCATTTTCTTATGTTGGCCGATTTCTGTGGGCCTGAAATGCATTTTCCCTGGATGTTCTCGCATTAGATTTAATAAGTTGGATTTTTGTGCATGTTGGATTTGTTATTTCTCACGCTTCTATTGCAGGTGGAAGAATCATCCTTGTTAGTTAGAATAATGTCTTTGTTTTAGGAGTTAGGCTTACGGGGAAGAGGATATATTGAGCGTTGATACTGATAGTGGAGAACGGTTGTACTTTCTCACCGGAGTGAGCCTGGGAATCAAGGTCATCTTGCAGAGCCTGGGAGCATCGTTGCCTGATGGAAAGTTACCTAGGAAGAGGTGGTCTAACTAGATGGCGTGATCTGCAAAGCATTCTGGGATACTACATGTGGTATTGATGTATCATAACTAGGGACAGTGTCCGGGGGACTTCTGCCTTGCCTTGCCTTGAGAGAAAGACCGTCTTAGAACGAGCTTTGTAGCTTTATGCTACTTGACCCAACTTATGGAGACTTCTTAGGAAGGCTTCACACGCTGACACCTTAATTGATCTAGCCTTAGGAAATGCTATGTAGGGATGTCACGCTAGTGGTAGTGTAGGGACAGATTAATGCTTTATATCCACGAACTTCCAATGAAGATGAATTTAGACGTCTGTTCCATAATCTTCTGTATCCTGATTCTCAAACTAATCATTTTGTGCATGTTGCACCGACTTAATCTTGTCAGTAGGTTTGGCTTTTTATTAGTTCCAATGTATTTTTACACCCTCGTTTTGAGGTGTTTGTATGTCCAGTTATTCTTGGCTTTGTAATAAACCAACTAAACTTAATTGGGAGTCAGTGATTCTTAAGAGCCATAGAAGTTTGGAACTGTAATGATTGATTTGCTAACGTTTTCTCTCCCCTCCACGCTTTCACGCTGATAAAAAGTCCCATCGACCTGAGGTTCCAGATCAGATCTAGAGCATGGAACCCAGCTCAATCACTAGTCTAACCCATCCTTCCTTATAGCATAACCTACCTGATATTCATGCCACTGGACTTTGTATTTTAGAAGACACATAACAAGAAATGGCCGAAATCAACATTACATAACTTGGAAAATGAATTAACCACAGTGGCAGTGCTGTGCAATGCACACATCAAGTAAGATGCACTGCTCCAGTTTAGTGTGTGGTTTGTGATTGTGTTTCAAGGCGCAATATTGGCTAGAGAACATAGAATAAACTGAAGAAGAGAAGACCACAAAGTTAATGATGCTAAAGTTTTCTTAATGTTTGTTTCCCCTGTGCCCAGGAGTGTATGAAGTGGGAGTCTGTGTGCAGTGTGAGGCAGGCCTAGGGACTGGGAGTCCTGGGGAAGTCTTCTATCCCCTGCAACTTACCACCAAATATGGAAAACACTGCACATACAACGTGCATTTGAACCAGCCCTTTCACATAGTATAATTCTTTGGGCCCCATGTATCAAATAAGCATTTTGCGATTACCAAATAGCGATTTTTTAGAATCACTATTTGGTAATCAAAAAATGCTATGTATGTAAGGAAACGCCAAAGATTTGGCGAATCCTTAATATTGCCTTAGAGTGATTTGGTAAATAGGTAATATTACTCCATTTGTTCCTATGGGCCTAAAGGCCCATAGGTGATAATGGTTTTGCATTAGCTAATTTGCGATTACCTAATTGCTAATCGCAAATTAGCTAATGCAAAGCCCCCCCAAAAATAAATGTGCACATGTAAAGCATGGGGCATGTGTGCGCTCGATGGCACTTTAAAAAAATGCCTATTTGTGCATTTTTCAAAGTTTGCACATGGTTGCCACAGACTTGAAGTTGATGGTAGTTGCATTTTCCTAAATGCACAATTTGCATTTGGAAAATGCTTCATACATGTGCTAAGGGAATTGCAATTTGCGACTTCCTATTTGTAGTTGCAATTTTAGGTAATCAAAATTTTTGTGATTACCTAAAATTGCGAGTACAAAGCCTTTCATACGTCATGAAAGGCTATTTTACGTTCGCAAATGACTGAATTTTGCGATTCGCACTGTTTGCGAATGCAAAATAGTTTCATACATGCGGCCCTTTATCTTTTAGATTTGTGCTATAGATATTCCAGTGCAGTGCTGCACTCTAGTGGCGTCCTTCAGTACACCATGGAAAAGAGATCTGACCTGAAGTCAGAAATAGAAACATGCATTGGTGTGAGAAAATGGGGTTCTGTTGCAGTACCCTCCCCCCCACTTTTTGCTTGGCTTTTGATGCAACTTTGGCTGTAGAGTACTGGGTCCCTGCTGTCCAGGTTTCCAGTACCAGTGTTCTTTCCCCGAGAACATAACCACAATTGGTACTTCTGCCCCGCTGTAAGTCCCTAGTAAGTGGTACCCTAGGTGCCTAGGGCCTAAGAGCATGACCCCCCCCTCACTGGGACCATGCTTCTGCCCTTGCAGCCTGCATACCCCTGTGAGGGAGAAAACAACAAAGTTGGCATGGCACCCTGTCTGGGTGCCATGCCAGCTAACACTGCCTGGCAGCATAGGTAAGTCACCCCTCTAGCAGGCCTCACTGCCCTAGGGCAGGGTGTACTATACTACAGGTGAGGGCATATCTGCATAAGCAGGTATGCCCCTACAATATTGGGCACCATTTCCTAATATTGTAAGTGCCAGTGAAGCCATAGAGGGTACATGAGCTGAGGACTCGACACCTCAAGTTCCACAGCATCATGATGGCTTCACTGATTCCAAGAGTGTTTGGTACCAAATTACTCCTTTCAATAAACCCCCACTCGTGCCAGTGTGGGATTTATTGTACCATGTACCCAGAGGGTACCTCAGAGGAGCCTCCTGAATCCCTACCAACCCTGGTGTGGTCTCTGACCAGCTGTAGGAAGCCAGCCACCACCAGACATGTTTCTGGACCCCTGGGTAGAGAGCCCCCTGCTCTCTGGGACCAGAAACAATGCACATCCTAGGTAGCGGTGTCATGCCTCCTCCCGCAGAATGGGCCAGTGCTTGAAGAAGGGAAGCTTCAAAGACCTGCTGCCTATGTCATGCAACCCCCAGCCTCTGCAGCTAGTAGCAGATGGCACTCCCTGATTTACATCCCCACTTTGGGCGGGAAAACCGGCGGCAAATTTAAAAAAGATGGGAAGTGTGCCCACCTCTGGCAACCCCAACCCTCAGGTGGGGGGAAGCAAGGTGAAGCACACTTTTCAGTCCCTACCATCTTGAAGATGGGGGGGCCCTCCAGTCAGGGCTAGGTCTATGCTACCTCCCACAGGAGGGTGGCATAATAGAGGGTGTAGTTACCCCAGGTGCTGTGCCCATTGACCCTACTTGCTACTCCCTTAAAAGGCCTCCTAAATTTAGTATTAGGTGGCTCCCCCAGTTCTGCGACGACCTATAAGCAATAAGACACCCTGCAGCCAAAGCCAGAAGACTACAACTGCCTTGGGCCAGCCCTACCGGCCTGTCTCCAACTTCAGCAAAACCTGCGACCTGTCTTGCAGCACAACCTCCGAAACCCCTGGGAGGACAGCTGCCTTCAATAAAGATTGCATTCTCCAGAGGACAGCGGACCTGTCCAATAAGAACCAAGCTCCAAAAACCGCCACAGGAAGGACCGACCATGGTCGATGCGACTCTCTGCTGCACAAGAACTACAAGAACCACCGCAGTTGAGGACCGACACTGGTGTTGACGCGACTCACTGCTACCAAAGATCTCACAAAGACCGTAGTGGTAGAGGACCAGTACTTGTGTTGACGCGACTTTGCACTGCCCACAGAACGCCCTGCAACTGGATGACCTCCACAACCTCGAGGGATCCTCTCGGCCCCACAACCCGCGTTGCCCACAGCTCCTGGCCCGAGAGCCCATACCCTCCTGCTAGTGGCACTGCCGGTCGCCTCCTGCATCACCAACCTGACCGCGATTTCTCCAAGACGATCCGTCGATGGTGGAACCCCTTCCGAACTACAGCCATCGACCGCCGGTGACCGCGACTGTACCTGTGTTGGCCACCTCCTGAAATCTATCTTGCTCCTTGCCTCCGCCGACCGTGAGGGCGATGAACATTGCCGGTATCGACCGCCTCGGCGAAGGTACCGAAATCCACACCATATGGGCGCCCTAGTGCCCCACGACTGACCCTGCACTCCGTGTGGGTCCGACCGCCCGAGTACTGGAACTGTAAGTTGTATGCTCGCTTGATACACCCCTCACTTGATTACCTCCTCTGGAATCTTAAACTATCCGAATATTGCACTGTTGATTTTTTTTTTTTTTTATCTGAAAAGTAGTTTACTTGGACAGTACGTACATTGTTACGAAGTCTTGGTCTTGAAATAAAAATACAAACAAAGTATAATTTTACAAAATTGTCCATTATTGATCATGTGTGTGCAATAAATGTCTTACACTCCTCTGTGTTAGGGCTAAGGCTGCTCAACCACGCTACCCCAAATAGAGTTTTTTGGGTTTTGCATTGAGCCCTGTACACATTTGGGGGAACTCCTAGACTCTGTGCACGGTATTACCACCTAGTGATAATAACACATACAGAGCCGGCTTCCTACAATTGGTAAATGTATTAGGTTTTGCCTATGTGATTAATAATAAGCTGTTTTTTGTTGTAACTTGTAGGTTGCTGAGTAGTTGTACAATATAAGTTACAGAAAGCCCGTTAAAGTGTTATAACTTGTTTTATGTACAAAAAAGCAGTATATTGGGCTGTTACTAGTGGTATAGTGCGGGTAAGTAATAGCAAAATTTAGAAACATTAATTGAAAGAGGGAAATAATAGAATTAATTGATGTAATAGCAATATTATGTGTTCAGAGTAGTTCTGACAACTTTTGGGTCTGGTGCCACTGCACCTGCTGCACCATTCAAATCATGCCCTTAATGCCTGCAAGCTAACTGCACTTGTGACTGCCTGTTTAGTAGTAAAATATAGCAATATTAGTTGTTTAGAGGAGTTCTGACAACTTTTGGGCCTGGTGCCACTGCACTTGCTGCACAATTCTAACCATGACCCTGTTGTCTGCAAGGTAACTGCACTTGTGACTGGCTGTTTAGTTTTAAATTTTAGCAATAATCTGGATTTAGTGTCGTCCCTAGAGCTTTTGGCCCGGATGCAACTTCACCTGCTGCACCATTCAAATGAAGTCCCTTTTAACTGTAAAGTAACTATAATTGTGACTGCCTGTTTAGTAGTCAAATATATAGCAATATTATGTTTTTAGAGGAGTTCTGACAACTTTTGGACCTGGTGCTACTGCACCTGCTGCACGATTCAAATGATGACCCTGTTGTCTGCAAGGTAACTGCACTTGTGACTGCCTGTTTAGTAGTAAAATATAACAATATTAGTTGTTTAGTGGGGTGCCTGGAGCTTTTGGTCCTGGTGTCACTGCACCTGCTGCACCATTGAAATAATGACCCTGTAACTGCACTCGTGACTGCCTGTTTAGAATTACATTTTAGCAATAATCTGGGTTTAGTGGGGCCCCTAGAGCTTTTGTCCCCGGTGCCACTGCAACTACTGCACTATCAAATCAAGTCCCTTTTAACTGCAAGGTAACTGCAATTTTGACTGCCTGTTTAGTAGTAAAATATGCAATATTATGTGTTTAGAGGAGCTCTGACAACATTTGGGCCCGGTGCCACTGCACCTGCTGCACCATTCAAATCATGACCCTAGTGTCTGAAAGAAAACTAGCAATAATATAGCAATAATCGCAATAATATAGCAATAATCGGTGGTTAGTGGGGTGACTGGAGCTTTTGGTCGCGGTGCCACTGCACCTGCTGCACTATTGAAATCATAAACCTAGTGCTTGCCAGAGAACTGCACTTTCAACTGCCTGTTTCATATTACATTTTGGCAGTAATCTGTGTTTAGAAGGGTCTTTAGAGCTTTTATCCCAGGTGCCACTGCACCTGCTGCATCATTCAAATCAAGTCCCTTTTAACTGCAAGGTAACTGCACTTGTGACTGCCGGTTTAGTAGTCAAATATAGCAACATTATGTGTTTAGAGGATTTCTGCCAATTTGTTGACTGCTGTTTAGCGGGGTGCCTAGAGCTTTTGGTCCCAGTGCCACTGCATTTGCTGTACTATTGAAATCATGGCCCTAGTGAAGGAACAGTCTGCATCACAAAACTCGAGGAATAATTTTAGAACAGGCACATGACTGTGTTTACAATCCAAGACTGTGTTAGTTGTCTGGCGCTGTAATATAGCCTTATAGCCCGCTGCCGTGGGCTATACCGGCTGTTAAAGGCCCTGATCCCGGGTTATAGGCCCGAGCCGCAGGCGAGGGCCTATAACGAGGGAGAGGGCCTTTAATAACCGGTATAGCCTGAGGCAGAAGGAGCTATAAGGCTATTAAACATTCCACCCACTAAGGGTAGAATGTTCTAAATTAAAAATGGAGAAACAAAAAGACAAACATTGGAATGTTGGAGCGTTGGGCTTATACCAGCCATTATAAGCCCAGAGCAACTCCATTGTCTTTAATGGAGCTCCCAACATTCCAATGTTCTAATGTTAAATAGAAACTGTTCCAATGGACAAAGGAGGGTAAAACATCCCCCCAGAGCACCACGTAGAATGCTCATGTAAAGCACTGCAATCACTTTGTTTGGGTTTATGTATGTTAACTTTATTTTTTAAACATGCCATATTTATTACAATATTTAGTATTTGATCACAATGATCAAATAGATTAAGTTGTCAAAATCGATCCGATAATGCCTACAAAGTGCAAAGAAAGGTACTGAGGCATGAATAGGAAATGTCACAAACATTCTAAGGCTAGAGCATCTGCTTTACACAACAAAGTAATAACAGGCAAGCATTCCCGCATACTGTTTGAAGCTGTCTGCCTTTTCCATGGGAAGAGATCTTATCTTGACAGAGATTGGGGCTTAAACAGTGTGAACAGCTTTAGTAGAAGTATCATAAATGCATGCAGCCAGGGGAAGTTAGAAAAAAGTTCCACACAAAAGTGAATGAACACAGTAATTTGGCCTTGGGGACTGATAAGAGCCCACTTTTAAGATCTATTAAATACAAAACCTAAAAAGGAACCAACAAACACGCTCGAGCGATGCACACAGTACTTTGCTTATGGTAAACTGATAACAGAAACACACAGAGAAAAACAGGAAATAGAACGCCTACAACCAATAGAAACAAGGAAAAGTACGACCAATAAGAAGTGAAGGCAGAATGTAAGTCCCTTCTAAGATATATTTAATACAATACAAGCACAGCGCAAGCGCTGTGCAGGCAAAACCTAAAAAATGGGACAAAGTACTAATTGCCACCAGAAGGAACTAACAATAGACAAGTTCCGAAACAGCAAATAACCAAAGGGAGCAATATAGGACATAAGGAAATGTAGCCTGCATACAAATATGAAAAGCATGGCAGAATAGTGGAGAAGCCAAAATAGGGGACTATTTAAAGCCTCATCTAACCTTCCACGAAATGTTCTCGCTTTCAGCACACCCCCTCTTGTCAATGGCAACATCTAAAAATACAATAGCCAATGGCTTAACGACGTGGAGCTAAGGCCCACTCTTCTACTATGTATACATGAGTATGTGTGCTGGTAACATGAGGACTGCAGTGAACAGCTATAGCTGTCTGTAGGTGGAACCTAATCATGACTATTTGCTTCTAAGAGCTCTGTTGGAATATTCCTGACCAGCCTTCAAATGCAAAGCAAAATAGTTCTTTTATAAGAAGATTATAGACACCCGTTCAATGGGTAGGCACCGCTTAGTTTAATCTCTAACGCAAAATAATTATGGTACAGTGAGCATAAAAAATATAATCGCAACAAAGGGCGTCACTATCTATTTATTCTCCAAATTTTCATTAGCCAATCCGCTCAATATTCAGCATGTCTGAGTTAGGAACTTAGTAAAAAAAATTCTCATAACTTTTCTAATACCTTCAAAATAAAAACCCATTACAGAGGCTTTTAATAATCTAACAAAGCAATTGTTTAAGTTATTTGTCTAATATATTTTTTTAATTAAATGCGTATTAGGAGGCATTTCAGGTGTGATAAGAATGTCTTTGACTCCTAATAATGACCTCTCAGCTCCAAAGATTGGCGGGTTTTCATTCAAAATTCAGAAATTAAAGCAATCTGAAAAGGAGGATTTCATTTTTGAATAATTTCTAGGCAGAATTACTGCTTTAAGCAAGATCAATCCACAATTAGCAAACTGGTGAAAGGGAGTACATTCACAACACAAATGGGGTTGAAGTTTTTTCTTACTGAGGTTCATTCCCTTCTCTACACTTGAGTCGGGGGGAGACAACCAAAAACGAGTTAAAACATACACAAATCATATGTTCTTAACCAGCAAAAATACAAATTATGTCTTCTACTGAAATATGATTTAAAAAAAAAAAAAAACATATTGTAAATAATGTGAAGCATCACAATGGATTCTTTGTTTCCAATGTTTAGGGCTAGCAATGTTATTTATTCTTAAGAATTACACCGTACAGAAAATGTAAATTGCCCAGATACATGCACTGAGTAGGCCAGCGGCATAGTAATTTAGCTAATTCCGTGTTATTCTTTGATGCAGAATTTTCAATGATAACATGATAACACCCACTCAGGTAATTAAGAGTAATTTGGGGGGGAGGGGGAACCCTACAAGAGCACATTAAGCAAGTGCAAGCAACTGCTCGTGCTGCTGTTTATGTTCTGTAGCATTTAGCACTATTTTCTTAGAGCAAAACGCATCCCCACATCCGTTTTGGATGCAAGGGAGCATATTTGCACTAAGTAAGTAGCGCTAAATGTAGAATTACTGTTCTTGCATAATTCTGCATAATCTCACATAATTTTTGGGTAATTCCTTGTAATTACACTACATGGAATTATGCAAGATGCGCTCGCCCTAGCACTGAATCAACAACAAGTTCATTGAAACTGTGTAACAGGCTGCAGTCCCACATAAAATATGGGACTGCGACATATAGACTGTGTCCCCACTGTAGAAAGGCCCTTGAAGATGTTGGTGGGGGAGAAGGCCGACAGTAGTTTTTACTAAATATACACTGGGCACATGAAGGTGGGGCATTTATTTTGGTTATAGCAGGCTATAGTCCCTTTGAAAAACATGAACACTGTTGTGAAAGATTTAATGGCTTATTTTTCCATCACCAAGAACCTTGTTTGATGTCTCAGGCTCTCTGTGACCTTTTCAGGTCAGACTAGGCTATTCAAGAGAGATAGGTGAGGACAGATGACCTGGACATTTCATCAGTTAGAGGTGCAGTGGGCCTTCCACTTCAAGAAGCAATCTAGGAAGACTGTTACATTTAAAAAGGCTTATAAAGCTGGAAAAATCACACTGAGATAGCCAGATACCAAGAGAAAGCTCTAAAAGGAAGTAAGGAAAGCTCTTAGAACCCTGTTCATTATTCTGCATCTAGCTGCACCTAGTGCAGCCTATCTCTTTCTGTACCATTCATATTCAATACAACATGAAAAAATATAATGCTTCAATGCCACCTTGAAACCAATGAGAACATCACTGATCATGAACATGTCGCTGAGGTGACAATTTGGGACAAATTCTGAATTCTATCAAACCGTGGGCAGATTTACTCATTTTTAATGTAATGCAGGGCAGCAAGCAAAGTTGCTGTGCTTTGTTGCCTGAAAAGGAGGCAGCAGAAATGTGCCATATCTACTATGATATAGTGCATTTCTGTTGCCTCCTATTGCTGGCGCACTGAATGCACCCTAGTGCTAACGTAGGGACCTTAGCGCCATGGTGCAACTGTGCCTGCATTATAGACAGGATTGTTTTTGTGCAGGAAGGTTTACCTACTTGCACAAAAACAATCATTATAGGTATTTTCCTCCTCATCACGCTTCATCTGGGAAGGCACCGCATTTTGATCCATTCCCAGGTTTACAAGCCTTTGTAAATCTGTGAATGTGGCAAAATCCATGAGCGACTGCATGGTGTGAGAAGTTGGCCTGGTATATGCTGTCCACTTGTTCTAGTGGGCAACTTGCACCAGTCCAAACGACCTTTATTGATGATAGGTTTAAAGACAACCTTTATTGAAAGCTATCCTAGTGGTAGCTACGGAGAGCAGCCTTCAGGCTAAGTCTTGAAGGAGTGTTAAGCTGTTTGTTTTACCAGTCTATAATCTCATGAATGACCAAATGAAAGGAGAACCACACCAGGTATATATATAAAATATATGTATTTATTACTAAACACTACCCAATAGTCTCTTTATGAGGCTAGAGGTCAAAGTACCCAAGTTACAAGTCAAGTAGCACAGTAAATTAGCACTATATACGATTAGCCCTAGGGGCGTACCAAACCATATATTAAGAAAGTGGTATAAGAACCACGACTTGAGAAGACACAAGGCCTAGAACCTGTAGAATCGCTGGGACCCCAAGGAACCACCCAAGGTACTGAAGCAGGGGACCCACGAGGGCCGTGTGCAGAGTGTGAACACAGCCGCGAGTTCCGTTAAAGTGTACGGGAAAGTCACGGTTAGAGTTTTAAAGAATAAGGACACTTAGAAATGGACTAGGACCAAACCCTCTTGGACTTAGACAGTTCTGGGTCAACACCCACGGGAGCACTGGAGTACTCGAGTTACCTCACCCAGGGAAGCCAGGTGCATAGGTGTCAAATGGTGTTGGGTCGCGTCGTCGATTTCAATGGCAGTCTGCAGAGAAGTGCTGCTGCCGGGAAGATGCGAAGTGTCCGAAGAGATCCAAGCCTGGATCGGAGTCGAGAAGAACCTGAAAGCAGAGGGGACAGAGTCTGGGTCACTTGCCAGTGACCAGGGGCACGATAGTCGAATGCCCACCGATGTCGGGTGCTTCAGCTGAAAAGAGGTGAAGCTTGACTCTTCAGCCACGAGAACCAGGAGACGTCAACGACAACCAGGAGCTGGATTCGAGCTGTCCCACAAAGGATGTCGAGTGCTGCAGTGTTGGTGTCCAGATTGAACACAACAAGCCTTGGCAAAAGCAACCCATGCAGAAAGGAGAAAGATGCTTCGGTGCAGACCAGCAAGGTCTGAGGGACTCACCACGCGGTGGGGAGTCAGGGCACGTCTGGAGCAACCAGGAAAGCCCAAAGGAAATCAGAGTTACCTTCGCGGGGACCCACCAGTCGACGGACCAGGGATCGCAAAGGAGCCTCAAGCGGAAATGTAGGAAGTGGGCCCACGGAACACTCGTGGAGTGTAGGCTCACAATCTTTGGTGCAAATGGTGCTCGGGGCCTGGGCTATAAGAAACCCAAAGCAGGACTTCAAGAGATGTCGAGAAGTCAATGCACTTGCAAATGTGCACGGTAACCAGGAGTTCCGGTTCCACGCTACTCACGAGGGCTGCGGGTCTCAGCTTTGCTGGAGACTCGGGTCAGCCTCTGAGATGTCTGGAAATCCTTTTCCTGGGCTGCAATTACTTCGGAGTCCGGCGGGAGCTTCGGAGATGCAGACCGGAAAATGCTTTGTTGGTGCCTGCCAAGCAGGGGAGTCACTCCTTGACCCCAAGGGAGATTTCTTCAGTCCTCTAGTCTTTAGTAGAGCATAGAAGTTCCAGGATTCAGCTTCAGAGTTTCGTCCAGGGATATCTAAAGTCCTGTTGCCAGGGGTTCCTTACTTATACCTAAGAAAGGGGTTGGACTAACTCTGGGGACCCACCTATGGGAGGGTTTGGAAAGAGGGGTGGCTACACCCATTTCCTTTGTCCAGTTTCGCGCCAGAGCAGGGGCTGGTAGCCCCTGCAACCGGTTTGAACTGGGGTATGCACGAGGACACCAAATGTGCCCCCAGTGCAGGACTTCAAAGCACTCATGTGCACCCACCCAGCCCCACTCCACTAAGGCCTGTCTGGGAGGTGGTAACACCTCCCTGTGACAGGAAACCTATTGTCCAGGCCTCCCCTGCCGGAGGTTTGGTCAGCAGCAGGAGGCCAGACTCATGTCTGTGGCTGCAGCATCCATTTTGTGATGCCAGGGCTCTGTTTAGTTGGTACCGGGTGTACCGGTGCTGTCATGTCTCTCCCTCTAGAAGGGTGGGATCATACTCCCACACCAGTTACTGGTGTGGGGGTATGATTCCAAGGTGTTTGACACCAAACACGACATGTTTCCGTGCATCCATCCCAAAGTTAGCATTTACCGCGACGATATAATGCACTTAAGAGTATATGGTCAGGCTGCACCACAGACAACCCCGGAGAGGAGATTCCGAAGGCTGCAGGGGTGCTCTGCTCATGCAATGGCACCCTCTCACATATAACCAAGCACCCTGCCTTCAGGATTGATAAGGCCTGCCATAGGGGTGACTGATAGGTTTCTATGTGCAGTGATAGGTGAGATATAGTGAACCTATATCTCTGTAAGGGGTGCATGCACCACCTTACACAGGCTGCAGTAGCAGTCCTGTGGTGTCATTTTGGAGGGCTTTCCAGGGGTGGCACAATACATGCTTCAGCCCCTGGTAGGCCTCTGGGGTACCTATGCCCTGGGTACATAGTATACCATATACTAGGGACTTATAAGGGCACCCCAGAATCCAATCTGAAGTGTACCTAAGGTACTAGGAATCCATTTTAAAGAGAAAGCAGATAGACTGGGGCCCTGAATAGCAGGGTCCCAGTCCAACTAAGTCAAAAACCAGCAAAACACCAGGAAAAAAGTGGGGGCAACCATGCAGTCAGATTCCACCTTCCTACATAACCCCCCCAAGCGAAAGGAGATAAGGCTAACCTTGGCCAGTTGAGCCTTTATTGACTAAGTGGCCATATAAGGAAGTACCTGCACTAGCAAGGTTACCCCCTGTCTTATGGTCCACTAAGCTATCCCTTACCCTAAGGGTATGAGAGGGTCTCCACCATGGGGAATTACTACCTGTGTTGTGTTTTGGTAAAGTAAAAGGCTGGTGAGGTGTCTGATTAGGGAAGTGAGGCCCTAATAAAGTTGGTCTCAGCTTCCTCAGATCACTGGTCACCATGTATGCCTCTCTTTCCATGAGTGAGTTGCACTTTGCTCTAAGGGCCAACCTTTGGCTGCCTACAGCTGGGGGTTGGGTCCCTTTGGGTGGTACACTGGAGGGACCTGGCAGGTTTGGAACCTTTTGGTCCCAGGTTTGCCTTTGCCCAACAGAGTCCATCTGGGGGAGGTCCCTACACAACGGTAAGGGGGATCCCTCAGTGGGTTGAGGAATTTTCACCTGGCTAGGGCTACTAGACTGGGTGCCCCTAATCTGCTTATGGGGGGGTTCCTCTGGACAGGGGGCCCTGTGGGGTCCACTGACCTCCCTGTCCTCTGCAGCCGTGGGCTGACTGAGGCAGGGTAGAGAGGGGCAGGTTACCTGCTCCAGACTGGGTACCACCTTGGAAGGGTCCCCTGCCATCAGGGGTGTTGCCAGGACAGGCCTGACCACCTCTGGGGCAGTTCCTTCACTAGGGGTAGGATCAGTTCCCTGAGGAAGCTGACCCTTACCTATAGTCTGGGGGAAGAAGACTTTTCTTCAACCCTTGTGCTCTCTATTGGAGGAGAGTGGGCCATTCTTTCAGGCTCCATCTCTCCAAAATTTCTCTGGGCTTGGGCTGTGGCCATCACAGCCCCACTAACTCTTTCAGGGACGCCCAGCATTCTAAGATGGGCTTGGTGTTCAACTTCAGCCCAGGCTGAAATTTCCAGATCATTGCCCATCAGGCAATGTACAGGCAAGTTGGGGGACACTGCCACTCTTTTTGGGCCTGTGACCCCCCCCCCCAGCTGAGATTGACTATGGCCATGGGGTGATCTGTGCTGACACCATCAATGTTGGTCACCTGGTATTTAAACTCAGGTAAAAGCTGGTGAGGGGGGACTAGTTTCCCTGCCACCATGGTGACACTAGCCCCTGTGTCCCTGAATGCCACAGCTTTCTGACCATTAATCAGTGGCTCCAGTCTGTACCTGCCCAATGCATTGGGACCCATGGTAAAGGTGGCAAATCCTATACCACCATCAGAGTCAGAGGAGTCTGTTGAGGGGGTCCTGTCTAAACTAGAGCCCACCTCTGTTCCCCTTGCAAAAGCACCTAACTTTTTGGGTGCACTACTCCCAACTGGAGGATTACTACTGGTAGTACCAGGAGGGGTGGTAGTATTTGTTGGAGGAACATTTTCTTTACTGCCAATTCTGGGACAACTGGGATCAGTTTTCCAGTGTCCGGGCTTTTTACAGACATGGCAATATGGTTTCTTTTCAGGAGAGGAAGGGGTTTGGGACCCACCCCCAGAAGAGGACTTTTGGGGCCCTGTAGTGGACTTATCCTTAGATTTATCCCCACCTTTCTCTTGGGACTTGGTAGAATCTTTCTTCTGGTCACCACCCTGATTCTTAGGCCTCACCCTGGTTCTGACCCATTTGTCTGCCTTCTTTCCCAATTCTTGGGGAGAGGTCAGATCAGAGTCCACCAGGTACTGGTGTTAAAGCTGGTTTAGACAATTATTAAGGATCTGCTCCCTCATAATCAAATTGTACAATCCTATAAAGTCATGCACCTTGCTGCCATGTATCCAACCTTCCAGAGCCTTAGTAGCACAATCTACAAAGTCAACCCAGTCTTGAGTCTGAGCCTTTTGGGTATCTCTGAACTTCAACCTATACTGTTCAGTGGTTAGGCCAAACCCATCAATCAGAGCACTCTTCAAGACTTTGTAATTGTCAGCATCCTCTTCTCTTACAGTGAGGAACTTGTCTCTACCTTTGTCTGCAAAGGAGAGCCACAAGATTGCTGCCCACTGCTCCTGGGGGACCCTCTGAACTTTACAGGCCCTTTCCAGTGCAGTAATCCATTTGTGGATGTCATCCCCACTGTGGTAGGGAGGGACAATCTTGCTCAGGTTTCTAGGGTCATAAGACCTTTCCCTATCTCTGGGGAAGTTGCTGCCACCATGGGACTCTAGTCCCAACGTTCTTCTTTGTCTATGAAGCTCTAGGGACTCCCTGTCTATAGCCAGCTGCTCTTTTCTGATTCTCAACTGAGCTTCCTCATACTTGAGCAGTCTCTCTTTCCTCTCATGAGAGGATTCCCTCCTATGAGAGGAAACAGAGGTCCCTACTGAGGTGTCAGAGTGGTTAGACTCCTGAGAAGGAGATCTTGACCTTCTAGGCACACTCACAACTCTTCCTGGTGGGACAAAGGGGAGGCCATTCTGGTCCTCCTCCTCATCTGCAGGAGGAGCTGGATTTTCCAGGGCAAGATCATTGTCATCTTCCTGGCCAGTTTCAGAGGTCAGCTCCTGGGTTTCTTCACCCCTGGTCCCTTCCTGATCTTCTGCCCCACCCTCTCTGCCTACCCCTTCAGACCCTAGGGGTCTTCCGAGATCATCCAACAGAAGCACCTCTATGAGGCGTTGGGTGTTGGCACTTTTGCCTGTTTTCAGCTTCCTAGTACTGCAAAATGCTCTCAATTCCAAGAATGGGAGGTTGTCATACTTGGATGGTAGAAGCCCATTGGCTTCTGGCAGGGACCCACTGGTTCCTGGCCTTTAAGACATTAGTAGTGAGGTGTGGTGTATGCACTACCTACTCTAGTGTGGCCTACTAAACTCTCTTGAGTTGTAGAAAGGGTGTGCTAAGCCCTTGACACACAACTCTAAGTTCAGTAGAACTTACTGTATTTCTAAGCTTGAATTTATATGTACCTCAGGTACCTTTAGTGGTTTTCAGTTAGTCACACACTTGAGATGATCTGGTAAAACAAAGGCAAGCTTGAATCCAACCGCTGCACACCAATGTGAGAAGTTGGCCTGGTATATGCTGTCCACTTGTTTTAGTGGGCACCTTGCACCTGTCCAAACGACCTTTATTGATGATAGGTTTAATGACAACCTTTATTGAAAGCTATCCTAGTGGTAGCTATGGAGAGCAGCCTTCAGGCTAAGTCTTGAAGGAGTGTTAAGCTGTTTGTTTTACCAGTCTATAATCTCATGACTGACCAAATGAAAGGAGAACCACACCAGGTATATATATAGAATATATGTATTTATTACTAAACACTACCCAATAGTCTCTTTATGAGGCTAGAGGTCAAAGTACACAAGTTACAAGTCAAATAGCACAGTAAATTAGCACAATATACGATTAGCCCTAGGGGCGTACCAAACCATATATTAAGAAAGTGGTATAAGAACCACGACTTGAGAAGAAACAAGGCCTAGAGCCTGTAGAATCGCTGGGACCCCAAGGAACCACCCAAGGTAGTGAAGCAGGGGACCCATGAGGGCCGTGTGCAGAGTGTGAACACAGCCGCGAGTTCCGTTAAAGTCTATGGGAAAGTCGCGGTTAGAGTTTTAAAGAATAAGGACACTTAGAAATGGACTAGGACCAAACCCTCTTGGACTTATACAGTTCTAGGGTCAACACCCACGGGAGCACCAGAGTACTCGAGTTACCTCACCCAGGGAAGCTGGGTGCATAGGTGTCAAATGGTGTCGGGTCGCGTCGTCGATTTCAATGGCAGTCTGCAGAGAAGTGCTGCTGCCGGGAAGATGCGAAGTGTCCGAAGAGATCCAAGCCTGGATCGGAGTCGAGAAGAACCTGAAAGCAGAGGGGACAGAGTCTGGGTCACTTGCCAGTGACCAGGGGCACGATAGTCGAATGCCCACCGATGTCGGGTGCTTCAGCTGAAAAGAGGTGAAGCTTGACTCTTCAGCCACGAGGACCAGGAGGCGTCGACGATGACCAGGAGCTGGATTCGAGCTGTCCCACAAATGATGTCGAGTGCTGCAGCGTTGGTGTCCAGATTGAACACAACAAGCCTTGGCAACAGCAACCCACGCAGAAAGGAGAAAGATGCTTCGGTGCAGACCAGCAAGGTCTGAAGAACTCACCATGCGGTGGGGAGTCAGGGCACGACTGGAGCAACCAGGAAAGCCCAAAGGAAATCAGAGTTACCTTCACAGGGACCCACCAGTCGATGAACCAGGGATCGCAAAGGAGCCTCGAGCGGAAATGCAGGAAGCGGGCCCACGGAACACTCGTGGAGTGTAGGCTCACAATCCTCAGTGCAAATGGTGCTCGGGCCTGGGCTACAAGTAACCCAAAGCAGGACTTCAAGAGATGTCGATAAGTCAATGCACTTGTAAATGTGCACGGTGACCAGGAGTTCCGGTTCCACGCTACTCACGAGGGCTGCGGGTCTCAGCTTTGCTGGGAACTCGGGTTGGCCTCTGAGATGTCTGCAAATCCTCTTCCTGGGCTGCAATTACTTCGGAGTCCGGCGGGAGCTTCGGAGATGCAGACCGGCAAATGCTTCGTTGGTGCCTGCCAAGCAGGGGAGTCACTCCTTGACCCCAAGGGATATTTCTTCAGTCCTCTAGTCTTTAGTAGAGCGTCGAAGTTCCAGGATTCAGCTTCAGAGTTTCATCCAGGGATATCTAAAGTCCGGTTGCCAGGGGTTCCTTACTTATACCTAAGAAAGGGGTTGGACTAACTCTGGGGACCCAGCTATGGGAGGGTTTGGAAAGAGGGGTGGCTACACCCATTTCCTTTGTCCCGTTTCGCACCAGAGCAGGGGCTGGTAGTCCCTGCAACCGGTTTGAACTGGGGTATGCACGAGGACACCAAATGTGCCCCCAGTGCAGGACTTCAAAGCACTCATGGAGTGCAACCACCAAGCCCCAATCCACTAAGGCCTGTCTGGGAGTGGTAACACCTCCCTGTGACAAGAAACCTATTGTCCAGGCCTCCCCTGCCGGAGTTTCGGTCAGCAGCAGGAGGCCAGAATCGTGTCTGTGGCTGCAGCATCCATTTTGTGATGCCAGGGCTCTGTTTAGTTGGTACTGGGTGTACCGGTGCTGTCATGTCTCTCCCTCTAGAAGGGTGGGATCATACTCCCACACCAGTTACTGGTGTGGGGGTATGATTCCAAGGTGTTTGACATCAAACACGACATGTTTCCGTGCAGCCATCCCAAAGTTAGCATTTACCGCGAGGATATAATGCACTTAAGAGTATATGGTCAGGCTGCACCACAGACAACCCCGGAGAGGAGATTCGAAGAGCTGCAGGGGTGCTCTGCTCATGCATGGGCACCCTCTCACATATAACCAAGCACCCTGCCTTCAGGATTGATAAGGCCTGCCATAGGGGTGACTGATAGGTTTCTATGTGCAGTGATAGGTGAGATATAGTGAACCTATATCTCTGTAAGGGGTGCATGCACCACCTTACACAGGCTGCAGTAGCAGTCCTGTGGTGTCATTTTGGAGGGCTTTCCAGGGGTGGCACAATACATGCTTCAGCCCCTGGTAGGCCTCTGGGGTACCTATGCCCTGGGTACATAGTATACCATATACTAGGGACTTATAAGGGCACCACAGAATCCAATCTGAAGTGTACCTAAGGTACTAGGAATCCATTTTAAAGAGAAAGCAGATAGACTGGGGCCCTGAATAGCAGGGTCCCAGTCCAACTAAGTCGAAAACCAGCAAAACACCAGGAAAAAAGTGGGGGCAACATGCAGTCAGATTCCACCTTCCTACACATGGGAACCTCCACGCTCCACCCATGGAACTCCTCCCAAGTTGAAAAGTAATTCCCCGGAGCGCAAGCTGCTGACTTGCGTTACATTTCTTTACAAAGACACGCAAGGCCACACAAATCAGGATTTGTGTGGCTTTATACATATTACTGAAGCCTTTGCGTTGTCCTTGCTTTGCCTTGCATGACACAAGGACAATGCAAATGCTTCATACACATGAGCCCTAATGTATTTCATGTTAAAAAAAAACACAGTCCACTACCATAGGGCATGATAGCCAAAGGTGGTGTGAGTTTCTTTGTGGTTTGTCTGTCGTAATTCTAATGTTTTATTCAATTTTAGACTGCCGGGCAACCCATTGTTTCCGTGCTGCTCATTCTCTCACTACTGGAGTTCTGCCTGGGCCTTTCCACCTCTGTCTTTGGATGCAAGTCGGTCTGTTGCTCTGGTAACACAGCGGAAGCTCAGGTAACAAGTAACCTCTGATACAATCTTTGCTTTCTAAATATCCATGCATGTTTTGTCAGTTTCCCATATAAAAATGTCCAAAAGAAAAGCAGTTCTTTTCCAGAAGAACACTATTGTCTCTAAAGTAACTTCTGTTAAATGTTAAAAAGATTTGTATAACTCAGTATTGATAAAAGTGGCGTCTTTTCATGGTTGAGTGAAAGCAGGAAATGTATGGGACGGAGAGTCCATTAAAGATCCAGGTTTTCAGTTTTGGTTGAAGGGTTAGTGGTTGAAGACATCTCTGTGGTTTTTGGGCAGTCTTAGTGAGTTTAGGTTTCTGGTCTAAGACTCCTCTGCTACTTGTTCTAAAATAGCAGAATTTTGTTGTTCTAAGAAGTTGGTCTGATGAAGATATCTCAAGAATAAGAAATTTAGGGCACTAAGTGTAGAGCAAGAAAAGACGGTCCTATGGGTCAGACACAAGTACTTAAAAACTGTCGGGTGAACTGCGAGTTGATTAGGTTTGGAAAAGATGGGTGTTACGTGATGCTGTCTGCACGCTTTTGCGAGCAGTCTTGATGTCTCTTGGATCTGCTGATGGCAGGGTACCCAGTCAAATTTTATGTATCTTTGTGGTCAGTATTTATCACCCAGAAGTTGACCCCCAGGTGGGGAGGAGATAAAGAAAGAACAGAGAAAAGCATGAGAGCATAAAGAATCATGTAAGACAAGAGGTCGGAGGACTCATCTATAGAAACACCAAGGCAATTGTGTATCATTTGACTGGTTGTATGTCAGAACACTGATAACAAAAATATTGTTTGGCATAAATATTTTCACCTAAATATTGTTTACAAATATATCACTGCATTGAAGTTACAAATTATTAAATCTACACCCAGTGTAGCAACATTCAAGTACCATACCCATTTAACCAGTGATTTGAAATACTGTGCAAAGGAGTGCTAAGTACCCTCATCGAATTGTTACTGCTTAGAAATTACCAGGTCTGTGGAGCCACAATAGGTTGCAATTTGGAGGCGAAGGTGCTAGTGGATTTGGTGGGCTGGCTGGACTCCTGAGGTGTATGGAGGAGTATTGCATGCTCCCAAATGTGGGGCTTGGGGTTGGGCAGGGATTGGGCAGTGCGTTTGCCTCATGATGTTGTCCAGTAGACCCTTGCTGAGTGGTATCCCCAACAACCTTTTTATCAGGGGGCACAGTATTGTTTCGTTCAACAGTTATTCCTTGGATTCTTCAGTCAAAAGCAATTGCAGCTGGTATCACATATTCCCAAATGTGTGCTCCATATGTTTTTACTAAAGTTGACAGCGTACATTAGCGTTCTGTTGCTTGGCAGCTATGACCCAGATGTACTATGCTCCTGCACCCAAGTAAAGTGATTCAAAGTGGCTCCCTGTGTTTACTTTCCAGCACAAAAGATGTTTAATTGTGTAAATGTGTGCATTTCATTGTATTGCTTTGCGTCAGGAGGGCAATACTGGGCAATAACCTGGGGGGAACAGTTCAACTACCCATAGGTTTTGATGCAAAGTCCAATCTATTTTTACGGAATTGAATATATCATGATATATTTGAATGCCCAAATACTTAAACATTGCTACCTCTCACTTAAATTCAGCATCAGGGGAACACTGGGCTTGTAATGCATTGGATGTTCAGATTTGAAGCAAGCAAAAGTGTTAGAAATTGAGTTACTGGTTGACTGGGGTGAGTCCTGGTAAAGCAGCAACCACAATTCTAGTCAGGGTAAGGTGCAGTCAAACCCTAAATTAACCTGTGCTCACTCTCTGGTAGCTTGGCACAGAGCAGTCAGGCTTAATTTAGAGGCAGTGTTTAAAGTATTTGTGCAACACCTTAAACAGTAAAACAGTGTAAACACCACATAAGAAGATTCCACACCAGAGCAGTGAGCAGTGAAGCTGCGATGCAGAGTCTTGGCGTCGTCGACAGGGCTGCTGCAGCCAAGAAATGCGAGGAGCTGCGCTGGGGAAAGCATTGCACATTGGCAGTTCTGAAGGGGATACGTCGGTCCCAAGATGCGGGTTGCGGCGGCAATGTGAGTCTTTTGCGACAGGTTCAATCCATGCAGCAGCTGCGATGCTTCTCCTGTGCTTGGGGATGTGCTGCTGAGCCGGGAAGATGTGTCGCTTCTGCTCGGAAATGCAATGCTCAGTAGAACAGATGTGTTGGTTCCACTGCCAAGCATCTTAGACCCAATTCCAAGGTCCCAGGCCTGGGGTAGCACCATTTGGCAGAGTAGTCCAACAGGGCCTCATTTACAATATGTTGACGCAAAATAAAAGGGCAGGAGTGCGCTGTATCTATACCATATGACGCATTCCTATCTTTCTCCCCTGCGCCGATGCACAAACAGCAGCCGTGCGCAAGTGCAGACACCCTTGCGTCATTTTGCAAGGGTTCCTGTGCTGAGGGGATGATTGTTTTTGTGCAGGAAGGTGTCCCTTCCTGCACAAAAACAATCATTAAAGGCATTTTCCTCTTTCAATGCGTGCTGCAAACTTCAGCATGCAAAGAAAGAGGAAAAAACGAGTAGAAATAAAAGTATTTCTCCTCTTTGTTCCTCCTTATGCCTCTCTTGGGAGGCGTAGGATTCTGACGCATTCCCAGGTTTACAAAATGTTGTAAATCTGAGAATGAATCACGCTCTATGGATGTTGTGTGGGAACACCCACAGCAACACCTATGGAATGCCCCTTTCATGCAGAGTTATGCGTGAAAGGGAAACATATTTACAAGGCCATGAAAAGTCAGGCAGGGTGACTTTACATGGCCTTGTAAATATGGGGGAGCCCATTGCCCTGCGTCAATAAAAGTGATGCACCGGCGGCGCAATGGGCTTGTAAATAATCCCCACAGATGACAGAGTCCAGGTGCAGGGATTGGAAGCCTGTTATATCCCTGAGGCTTCAGATCTGGAGGCCAGCCAACTAGACCCTCAAGTCACTCTGGGTTCTGGGGTCAAGAGATGCAGGTCCAGCCCTTCTCACCCAGGCAAGAGGGCAGCACATAAACTTAGCAAAGCAGGAGTCCAGCAAAGTGCAGTCCATCAGAGTAGCAGTACTTCAGCAGCACAGCAGTCCTTCTTCCTAGAAGAGTATCCACATGTCCAGAAGTGTCATGAAGTGGTAGTCTATGAGGTCCAGTTCTTATAACCAGTGGTGCCTTTGAAGTGGGGGAGAAACTTCTAAAGCCATGCCTTAGGGGTGCACAGATGCTTTGCCCAACTGCCCAGCCAGCCCTGGCTGCAGACTAACTACAGAGGGTATGCAGACCTTTGGGTGGGAACAGGACATAGCCTATTCAGGTGTAAGTGAGGCTGGATCCAGCTCTTCCCTCTCGTCCTCCCAGGATAGCCCATCAAGTCACGCCTAAGCTCCCATTGTGTGTGGGTGTCTAGGGGAAATACACAAAGTCCAGCTGCCACCCCGGATGTGTATCAGGGGCAGGCTGAAGGCCCACAGGGTTAAGAGTAGAAAAAATGCCAACTTTATAAAAGTGAAATTTTTAAAATTGTAATGAAAAATACGACTTTGCCATTAAAGAGGATTTATCTTTGCCGTTCCATAGGTACTAAACATGACAGATCCACCTCCTCTCAATTAGGAATTACAGCTTACTACATATATTTAGAATCCCCAATGTTATCCCCCGAGAGGGGTAGGCCTCACAGTAGTGAAAAACAAGTTTGGAAATTTTTAACTACCATATCATGTAAAACCTAAAAGTATATGTCCAACCTTTCACTTACACAACACCCTACCCTATGGACTACCTAGAACCTACCTTTAAAGGTGAGATATTTAATAAAAGGGGAGTTTAAGGCTTGGCGAGGGGTTTTGAATGGCTGGTCGACATGGCAGTGTAATACTGCATTCAGGCTGCAATGGCAGGCCTGGGACATGTTTTATAGTGCTACTTAAGGGGGGTGGCACAATAAGTGCTGCTGGCCCACTCGTAGCATTTAATTAACAGGCCCTGGGTATATATTGTATATGTCAGAAATAGGTTTTCTGATTGCAAGAGTATGCACCCTATCCAAGCAGGAACCACAATCCTAGTCAGGATAAGTCACTACACAACCTAAATTATCCTGTGCTCACCCCCTGGTAGCTTGGCACAGAGCAGTCAGGCTTAATTTAGAAGGCAATGAGAATGAATGAATGAAGTGACACTTGTAAAGCACTACTGTAATGTGTAAAGTATTTGTGCAACACGTAAACAGTAAACAGGTGAAAATACCACAAAACGATTCCACAACAGTTCAGAAAAATAAAGTGTGATTCTATAAATAAAACAAGATCAAAATGATAAGAATCTTTTCAGTAGACATTGAAGTACAAAGTTGTACGGGATCCAGAAGTCAGAAGAGTGCTTAGAGACAATAAGTGCTTAAGGGAATTATCGGGTTGCACTATACCAGGACAATATCAAGAGTTCAGGGTGACTGCGAGGGAGGTCAGGCAGGCAGCAGAGACCTCCTTGACTCCACTGAACAAAAGTACCTTTGATCCAGATGATGTCATCACTACGAGGCTGCGTAGGTTACGCTGTGAACGAGATGCTTAGAGGTCTCCCACGTAACTACAGCATTGCGCCGAGTCTACCACACATAATGGCGAGAGTGCACTGGTTCTGACCAACATAGCGGCAGAGAGGCACTGAATCCAATGCAGCTGTGTGAGTGCGGGTTGTCGAGCACCTTAGGGCATCACAAGGGTCCAGGACTGGTTAGGCTCACTGCTTGTGGAGTCCAGGTGCAGATGCAGGTAGTTCAAGTCTTTGATATCTTTGAGACTTGGGAACAGGAGGAAAGCAAGCAAGCCTTTGGAGTCACTCTGTGTACAAGTGATGCTGGTCCAGTCCATCTTACCCAGTCGGTCGAACAGCAAGCAGCAGGGCAGATCAGCACGGCAAGAGCACAGCAAGGCAGTGTTCAGCAAAGCAGTGGTCCGGTAGCGTAGCAGTGCTTTTAACAGCTCCACAGCTCTTCTTCCTGGCAGAGTGACCACAGGTCCAGAAGTGCACTGTCTTGGTAGGGCCAGCGACCCAGTACTTATACTCAAATGTGCCTTTGAAGTGGGGGAGACTTCAAAGACAGGTCTTTGAAGTGCACACAGGTGCTTTCTTCCCAGCCCCAGCTCCAGACTTTCAGTAGGGGGTAATCATCCATTTGTGTGGGTTCAGGACAGTTCTTATTGAAGTTTAAGTGTCTGCCCTTCCCTCCTTTCCTGCCTAGGAAGAGCAACCAGAATGCAGATGTATGTACATGGGTACTCAGAGACACCTAGCCTTCCTGTGTTTGTGGCTGTCTAGAGGGAATGCACAAAGTGTAGCTGTCACCCACCCAAGACGTGATTGGAGATAGGCTGTAAGGCACACAGAGCTGTAAGAGAAGAGAAATGTCAACTTTCTAAAAGTGGCATTTCTAGAATAGCAATGCTGAATCTAACTTTACCAGTAAAGAGGATTTAACTTCACCATTGCAAAGAAATAAAAAATGAAATAGCTACTCCTTTTTGATCAGTAATTACAACATAAAAGTGTATTATGGAATTCCTAATGTTAGCCTATGAGAGGAGCAGGCCTCACAGTAGTGAAAAACTAATTTAGTTGTTTGTCACTACTAGGACATGCAAACCATAAAAGTACATGTCTTACCTTTTACTTACACCGCACCCTGCCCTTAGAGTTGTCTAGGGCCTACCTTACGGGTGACGTATGTGTAAGAAAAGGGGAGTTTAAGGCTTGACAAGTAGTTTTAAATATCAAGTCGATGTGGCAGTAACCTGCACACACAGACCCCGCTTTGGCATGCCTGAGACACAGTTAAGGGGCTACTTATGTGGGTGGCACAATCAGTGCCGCAAGCCCACTAGCAGCATTTAATTTAGAGGCCCTGGGCACATTTAGTGCACTTTACTAGGGACTTATAAGTAAATTAAATATGCCAATGGGGTATGAACCAATATTACCATGTTTGGGGAAGAGAGCATAAGCACTTTAGCACTGTTTAGCAGTGGGAAAGTGTGAGTAGCACTAAAGCCAGCAAAAACAAGGTCAGAAAAATGGGGGGAGGCAGGCAAAACATTGGGGGCTGTCTTTTCAGTGTATAATAGCATAATCCATTTGACTATCTCGGTACTGAAGTAAATCTTCCTTTTCCTTATGGTTGCCCCAGAGCTTTTAGTATATTCTGGACCCTATTTTTGCTGGCATTAGTACTCTGTGTTCCTTACCCCTTCTAAGGAAGAGTACTCCTTTGTTAAATTTAGTTAAGTTGGCCTCCCTGTGATTGACATATTTAGTTTGCCTATAAGTCCCTAATATATGATGTAGAAAATGCACTTGTGAATTGCAATACCTATTGAGCCATCCACAGGGTTAGCTAGTAAAATATCGCTTCAAGCCTAAAATGTATGGCCTGACTGCAGCAACATTACATCTAGCTGTCAAATATGCCAATATAATCCTTATTGACATGTGGTAAACCCTGCTTTTAAACAGTAATAAGTCACCCATAAATTTACCTTGTTGTCCATAAGGTGCGGTGGCTGCTATTTAAAAGTTGCATATGTGCAAAATTGAAGTTGACATGTTCCTCCAATGACTAGCTATAAAAGCTATTTTCACTGGCAGGGCAGTACCTGGATCCTACAAAATGTCAACATTTGATTATAAACTTTTGATAGGAAATGGCTAGAGTAGTCATTCAAAGTCTATTTTTCATAGTTAATAAAAAATCCAAATCATTGTTGAAGTTAGAATTTTATTAAATATTTATGAAAAGTAAGTTTTAAAAGTGACCTTTTCCAACTATAAGCTCCTGGAGCCTAATTGGCATCAACCAGTACTTGACCTTAATGTGGTGTGAAAACTGCTTCCAGGACAGGAGAGTGGCTTAGGCAAGGACAGGATGGATCGGATATATGAGACTTATCAGCTCAGGAAGGACAGTTACAGTGGGCCCAGGAAGTTCATTAACTTGATAGAAACTGAGGTGAAGTTGCCCATTCATAGTTCAGTGTAAAGTGAGACGAGAGGAAGGGAAAGCCTTTGTTCCCCAGGCCCACACTAGATATGCTGGCTCCGAAATGAGCGGGAGGGAATCTCCCACCAGAACCAATTTGGAGTGGGCACAGGGTAAGGGACTGCTCAGTTCCCTTGCTACATCTTGGAATGGACACCTGGGCCCTGCACAAGAGAGGAAGTATGTCTCCATCTTGGTCTTTAGGAATAAGGTGGACAGTCGGGTTGATTGTAGTAGGGTAAACAGGAATTGTTGAAAAAGTGGTCAGGGTTACCCATTGGAACTTTTATCCCATTGGTTAAGAAGGATTCAGAAGTCACCCCCAACCACTGGCTCTTGCAAAGCATGAATGTGGAACCTCAAGGAACCTGTCTTGGAATACTAACTTTCTGGATCCGTGGAAGGGCAGAAGAGGAATGGACCCTTCTTGCTGTAACGTGATAGGAGCACTGAAGGACTGGACCTGCTTTCTCTTGTACCCAGGACACAGAGGTGTACTCCAAGGTTTAGTTGGCAGACCTTCTGTGTGGCTACAAAGACATAACTAGCTGCAAGAAGCCTTTTTAGGTCGAGCATCAGCGCGCATGCGCTGTCTGCAAGACCTATTGTCATCACTAAAACCATTCTATTCCCACCTCCTGCTTACCGTTGGCTCATTCCACCATCATTCTTCTTTGCAGCCTCCTGATTCGTTGTATCAGCCGATACCTCACTTCCTTTCAGCCTTCCTTTCAGCTGATGAGCACCGGTAAAGTACGGTGTTCATACGCATGCCTGCTTTATTGCCCATTTGGGAGAACTTTCTTTTTTAATTGATTCTTACCTCGTTGCTGCGTGTTTCCTTTTACTTTGTCTTACCTTTTAACTTAGATTGGGCAAATTGAAGGTTTGTTCTTTGCTTCCTGCCGCAATGACATATTCACAGCTGAAGCCACACAGGAGGCTGCTCAGAGCATTTGCAGTGCAATACCTCTCGTATTAGTCAAAATGCCAGCTATTGACATTGCAGATGCAAATTTTTCTTTCATTTCAAAGTATGCCAGTAGTAGCATAATAAACAAAAATTCCTTTCACGAAGAAAAGGGCGCAGTACCACAGGCTGTTACTAGGTGTCCTTGGTTCTGCACCCTTTCCTTCGTGAAAGAAATTTCTTTGCGTATTATGCTACTGCTGCCATAATTTGAAATGGAAAAAAAACAATTAGCATCTGCAATGCCAATAGCTCACATTTACATTAATGCGAGTTCATAGCATTGCAAATGCTTATTTACCTTCCTGCCCTGCTGCTGTTTTGGGAGTAGCCTCCATTTTACTTCATGCTGGCAGTATCCCTGCTTCCGTGGATTCTGTCATTCATGGTACATGTCCCATGTATTGGATGACCTGATTGAAAAAAATAAAACATACCGGAACATGGAGGCAGACAAAAAAGCAGGACTACGAATTTGTAGTGACTTTGAGGCATGGACTGACATAGTTGATAACGTGTAAAATTAAATGACACTTTTCTTCGTTTCAAAGTATGGCAGCAGTAGCATAATAAACAAAGAAATTCTATTCACGAAGAAAAGGGCGCAGTACCACAGGCTGTTACTAGGTGTCCCTCGAATTTAATTTCTTTTATAGGTGTCCCAGGGACACCTATAAACAGTAACAGCCTGTGGTACTGCGCCCTTTCCTTCGTGAAAGAAATTTCTTTGCGTATTATGCTACTGATGGCATACTTTGAAACGAAAAAAAATGATTAGCATCTGCAACGCCAATAGAACATTGTCCAAAAAAGAAGACTGACAAGACGTGTAAAATTAAATGCAACTTTGACAAATAGTCATGTAAATTGTTTATTTTTTTCGTTTCAAAATATGCCAGCAGTAACCTAATAAACAAAGAAATTCTTTTCTCGCATTTACCCTAGTTTGAGCTATTGGCATTGTAAATGACAATGCCTTTTATTTATGTTTTGGTTTTTGAAACATAAATAAAGCACATTGTCATTTACAATACCAATAGCTTAAACTCGCATAAATGCGAGACCTATTGCATTGCAAATGCTTGTTCCTGAAGTTACCAGTTGACCAGTAGTAACTGAATCTGGACTGTACCCTGCGTGTGGCATCTACTAGAGTGAGGTTTGGCCCCAGAGTTCTGTCCCAGAGGTCCTGGGAGCCTTATGTGTGACCCAGAGAATTTGCTTGGTATATCTGACCTACTCTCCATCGAGGATGGCCTGAACTCATGCCTAAGTCCTAGTCTATCGTATCAAAAGACTGTAATTAGTGCTTAATAGGATTTAGTGCGATTTTTACTTTAATATTTAAAAAATCACATCTCTAATTATCCATATTGGATTTTTGTCAGAATGGTGCCATTCTCTTAATAAAAATGTACTCTATTTTTCTAATTCAGTTTGCCATTTTTATTGTTTGGTATTTTGACTTTATTACTGTTTTGGTACTGCATAAATACTTTACACATTGGTGTTATGCATATCTCCTCTGCGCCATAGCTACCAAGGGGTTTAACTCAGGATAATTTAGTGACTTTTTGGTCTCAGCCTGACAAGTTAAAGTTATTATTACTGCCCACCCCAAACGATAAACTACTTTCGTACCAAAATCCATTTACTCCTAAACTGTAAACAAGAAGTCCAAGTTCAATATATCAAAAGCCTTTTCCACATCGCAGCCAGGTTTGGTGCTAGGCCTTATGAGCTGAGCAGCACATGCAACAGCCTCTTAAAGTTTGGGGGGGCAATTCTATTTAGGGCAAACCCAGTTTGACCCAGGTATACCAGACCAGGCATTTCTTTTGAGATGCTGTAAACCAGGACCTTGCCCAATATCTTTTTCTTTATTTTGAACATGGACTAAACATCGGCAAAAGTTGATAAACGTTTACATTTAGAATGTCCCCATTAGTTTGCAGTAGGCTACTACTATTGCTTACTTAGTGGAAGGAGATAAACTTCTACGTATGCCCGCCACCTGTTACACCTTCAGCAGTTTCAGCATTCACTGATCCTGCAAGGAACATCTTACTCCTAGCATGGGGCTTTCTAATCTTCTAATTGCATTTCTTAATTTCAGTACTGTGAGTGGGGCATCAAGTCCCTCTGTCTGTGGCCTTGTTAATTTGGCCAGGTCCTCTGATTGGACATAACCTTTCTGTGTAACTGGTTAGGGTCTGAGATCACATGTGTACAGGTGTGTAGTAACTCACTAGTGTGTAATTTATCTATTTATTGCAAGTTAACTACTAGTCTATAATTGCCTCTGCCTGTACCAACATGCGAATAGATAACAAACCCTATCACCCTCACTAGCTTGTCTATGAACTTGTAGTAGTAAAATAGCCTAAGTTGTTCTACTGTCTTCACATACTTCGCTCTTGTTTGTACCAGGTATAGTCCACCGTCCCCATTTAATATTTTATTTTTTTCTAATGTGGCAGTACTCTTCTCTGGGTAAGTAAACTCCTAATTTAGAACTTTCCTTATGCTATAAATGGACTCAAACTACATTCTGAGCCCCAAAACCTTAAGGGCCAGATGTACGACCATTTGCTTTTGCGACTCGCAAATTGCGAAAAATTGCGAGTCGCAAATGTACAACAGTGTGAGAGACACTGTTAGCGATTCCCAATGGGGTCGCAAAATGCGAGGCTCATGAATATTAATGAGCCACTCGCAATTTGCGACCCCATTGGTAATGGCTGGCCCTCACAGTGATGGTGGCCTGCTGGGCACAGCAGACCTCCATGTCTGGGACTGCTTTTCAACAAAGCAGTTTTTTAAAAATGCAGCCTGTTTTCCTTAAAGGAAAACGGGATGCATTTAAAAAATAAAAATGAAACGTTTTGGTTTCATTTTTTAAGGGCAGGTAGTGTCCCTGGGACCACTGCCTGCCCTCAAAAAATGTTTTTGGAGCCAGTCACAAAGGGGAAGGGGTCCCATGGGAACCCCTTCCCATTTGCGACTCCATTACCACCCTCTTGAATAGGGCGGTAATTTGCAAGTGTATTGCGACCGCAAAAAACATTCTTACATTCGACTAAAGCGGCTTATTGGACATCTATTGCTAATTTGCTGAAAATATATGACATCTTCTTATTTTTGGAGGGACAGCTGCTTTTTATTACCTTAAAGGGTGCTAGCAGGATTTGATTTTATTGCTCCAAATTCCTCCAAATTGTTCGGAAATCGGAGATAGGGAACAGAAAGGTGGGTGCCTCTGCTCTTAAGTCTCTCCCGTCAGCTCATTGAGCAACGACCATTGAGGGGTTTCTTTCATGGGCTGTGAATGTGGTATCAAAAGAGATCGAATTAGCGGAGAGAAGGTTGCCTATGACAAGGGAGGATTTTCCTCTGATTTCCCCTGCCGCATGTAGCCATGTGGAGACCCCAACTACATCTCTCGACCCGTGTACCTTGTCGGCTGCTCACATAAAGGGGCAAAGTGAGGGAGTGCCTCAAGAATATCCTTGTGTAATATCAGGAGGTGTCATTAGTGAGGGTGGCGCCCAGCGGTCTCACCCTGTTGCAAGCCAGATCATTAGTCTGAGGTGTAGGCGCAGAAGGCGGAATGTTGTTTTGAAATCAAAAGTTATTTTAGCTACTGTTGGGGTTCAGACTGAGCCTTTTACGTGCCCCTAACCTGCGGGTCCGGCTGCTCAGGGGCAGGAGGTTGAGCCTGGGGTCATCAGTCGCACAGAGATATTGCAGTTAGATTCTATTTCCTCAAGATTGGAACTAATCAAAGTGAGCATTGCACAGTTGGGGGTTCAGTTAAAAGCCTAGATGTCTTATATAAGGATTAGAGACATCCAGTTAGAGGGGGGCCCGCAATATTATAATGCAGTAAGGCTTCAATGACCCAAAGTGAGTCAGGAGCAGGTTGCCGCTTTATCGTTGCAATCATTCAGGTCATCGTCAGCTGTCTCTCATATAAATTCAACCTCCAGCACCTCCCTGATAGGCGCATGCCCCTCTGAAGTCACTCAACCTTCTGCCTCCCGACCTGGGGTGGTGAATTACTTACCCCCAGAAGTAACCCCATATGTGATAGTACTAGGGAATGTCCTTCTTCTTAATAGCCCAATGCCAGAATCCTTTAGGGAACATTGGTTCAGGCCTCATGCTAACCTAGGCATGGAAATTTAGAAATGTATGATTCTATCATTATGGTTTGGTGGGTGGGATGGCTAGAACTAGATGTCAAGAGATGGGCAGGGGCCTGCATAGTGGTTAATTTTAACAATCCCCATATCGGAGCCGCATTTTAACCACGGTTGGTCTTAATAGGTCACCCAAACTGACTGATTTCAGGGCGCTCCCTCTTGGGTATTTTTACAAGCTGGATATTGTATGTAATACCCCGTGGATTTCAACAAAAGGTGGTCTAGTGCGTCTTGGTCATTCTATACCGTGCTTAGTAGTCCCTGTCTCTCTGCCTTTGAAAAACAGATTTGTGCCCTTGAGCCATCTTGATTCCTGTGACAGACTCCCTAGAGTGGAGAAATCCCTAGCATTGGCTGCGCCCTTGGCCCCTGATCAGCATATTCATTCCTGTAATGCCGATGATTTGGGGTTGTTGTCTTGGAACATTGTGGGTTTGTTATCAAAGATCAATGATAACAACTGGGTGCAGTTTGTTAAGAGATATCAGGTGATTTGTCTACAGGAAACTTGGGAAGTAGGTATTTTTTTCTTCCTCGAAGAATATAAAACCTATTTTGTTCCAGCAGTTGCGTCTGCATCTTGGAGGGCAAAGGGTGGCTTGGTCATTTTTGTGATATTGGAGCTCTGTGGTTAGATCAAAGCTTTAAAGTGGGATTCACGCCTGTTTCAGGACCTCAAACTGCATTTTCCAGACTCTACACCGATTGTCCTGATTAACTATTATAACGCAAAGTCAGCGCCATGTGGGATAGCTAATGCTCCTCAATATCTCTTAGGAGGAGCGGGCATGGGGCGGGAGAAGCTTGTGCTAGTAGGTGACTTCAACTGTCATTTGTGTATTAGCCCTCTAGATCCTGGCGATGTGAGCTCGAGATGCATGATTGAGGAGGGACTCCATGTGGCACATACACCCAAAGGCATTGCACTTAACACTTTTTTACTAACCCACAATCTGGTTTTAGAAAAGCTGGCAAACTCGATTAATCCCCATTTCACCCCAACATTTAAAAGGAGGGCTGTGCATCAATGATAGATTTTCTCTTTGTTTCAGCTCCTTTTTTTTGTTCATCTGAAGTTTTAAAATAACACATAGCCCTTTCAGTGATCACAACACCCTGTCATTATGTATTGTGGGAATTAGGGACGGGATTAAGCCAGTGTCAGCGATACAGGGTGGGCCTACTGTTTCTGATCAAGGCAGACAGCTAAGAGGGTCACTTGGACCCCAAGGCATTTAACCTGTCGCCCTCTACTGAGTGTCGGCAGGAGATTTTTACTGATGTGGGTGTCTCGGATGTAGAGATTTTAAATGCATTTGCAGGGATCGCACAGAAGGCCTAAGCCTTGCTTATGGTTCCAGCATTTAAGTCTAAATCTGATCACCCTAGATGGTTTGACCAAGTTTGCTCTAAGTGTCTCCGTCTTTTGAAAGCCACTCTTAAATAGTCCCCTAGAAATAAGGAGCTTGTTGCTAAATGCCGGAACTATTACAAGACAGCTCTCAAGAATTGCAAACACACATTACATGCTGGGAGGATCTTGTGAATTGAAAGACAGTACTCTCTTCTGGCGGGTGATTAACAAGCCCTGTTTTACAGAGTCTTCAGGTCCTGCATATTTTGGAGCAGAAGTGGGTGGAACATTTTAAAGACATTTAAAATGTTGGGCTTCCGGATGGTGGGGTGGGTCAGACATGCCTCATGCTGGGAAGAGCTAATGTGGTCTTTACTCTTGAGGAAGTTTGCCAGAGTAATCTGGCCCTATTCTGTAACAAAGCCCAGGCCCTGATGGTATACTCCTTGATTTATTTCGGGACAACATTGATGTCTGGGGCCAGCTTTAACCTTGGTTCTAAATGCCGCTGAAAGAGAGGGAGTTCCACTTTCATGGTCCTTGGCCATCATTGTCTCGATTTTCAAAAAGGAGGATAAGGACAACCCACAGTGCTATCATCCAATATCGCTTACAGATGCTGTTGTGGGCAGACAAGCTCAATGTACTTTCTGAGGCCCAATCCGGCCGGGCAGGTCGACTATTGACCAGTTTGTTAATGTATCTCTAATTTTAAGAAAGTATACAGTTGCCCAGTCTGGCTCGCTTCATTTAGCATTTATGGACCGCACGTCTGCAATCGAAAGAGTAAACTGTAGTAGGTTGTGGGATTTGTTCCTCTTGATGTGTTTGGACCCAGAAATTATATCTCTCCACTCAAATCTCCATGCCAGCACCTCTGCTGCAGTGAGGTACTCTCAGAGGGTGGAGCTTTTGGAGATTTTTGCTACTTTTACTACTAGTAGGGGAGTTCGTCGGGGCTGCATACTTGCGCCATTTTAATTCACCCTTTAAATTAATGGTTTGGAGCGAATTCTTGTGTCAGCGCAGGCTGATTGCCCCAGGGTAGGAACAAGATCATTGCCGGTCTTGTTGTATGCCGACGATGCAGTGTTTATGGCTCGCACAGAGGTGGGATTGCAGTCTTTGCTGGACAGGTTCGCTACCTATATGGATAGCGGTGTAGAGACTAAATATCAAAGTTTTAATATCGAAAGGACAAAATATCGAGTACAAAATATCGAGAGGACAGAATATAGAAAAGACATAATATAGTTGGAAAAAATATCGACATATAGGTAAGTAATATCGAATGTCATTATATCGAATTTTATTATATCGATTTTTTTTTATTGTTTTATATGTTACTATATGTGTTAAAAATATATAATATTTTTTTAATGTATGTTACAATTTTATTAAGGTAATCGATTTATTTTTTGCGTATATTAGTTCCGTAGCGGGTTGTGGGTTTATAGGGGAATAGGGTGGGAAGTAATTTAATTTAAATTATAAAAAATAATAATTAATTAATTAATAATTTATTGTTTAATAATGACTATTGTTAATTAAGTTAATTAATTTATTATTAAATATATAAAAAGTGAATAATCTTTTTTAATTAATTGATAATTATGTAAAATGTTTATTTTTGATTGATTAGTAATTAATTACATATTAATTATTAAAAATTAATTTATTAATATGTTAATTATGTACATTTTCTTAGTAGTGTGTTGAGTGTTGATAGGGGAGTAGGGTGGGAATTAAGTTAAATTAAATTCAAATTTTAATAATTTTTTAATATTATTTATTCAAAGTTATTTTATAGTGTTAATTGTGTTAATTAATTTAGATATGATGGTTATTAATTTAATTGTTAATTGTAATTAGCTAATTAATTAAATGTTAATTAAGTATGTTGATTCATTAATATTTTACACTATTGGAGGTGACGTTTATAGGGGAAAATGTTGGAAGGTAAATATATTTTTATAAATTAATTATTTGTTAATTAATTTTAATTATATTGTAGGAGTGGGTCTACGCAATTATTCCCCTACGCTACCCAACACTTTCCCTACTGTTGCACTCACTGGAGTGGGAATAGTTATTTTTACACTCCCGCTATCCAGCACTTTCCCTACTGTTCCACTCACTGGAGTGGGAATAGTAATTTTTAGACTCCCGCTATCCAACACTTTCCCTACTGTTCCACTCACTGGAGTGGGAATAGTAATTTTTACCCTCCCGCTGTCCAACACTTTCCCTACTGTTCCACTCGCTGGAGTGGGAATAGTAATTTTTACCCTCTTGCTATCCAACACTTTTCCTACTGTTCCACTCGCTGGAGTGGGAATAGTAATTTTTACCCTCCCGCTATCCAACACTTTCCCTACTGTTCCACTCGCTGGAGTAGGAATAGTAATTTTTACCCACCCGCTATCCAACACTTTCCCTACTGTTCCACTCGCTGGAGTCGGAATAGTAATTTGTACCCACCCGCTATCCAGCACTTATCCCCTACTGTTCCACTCGCTGGAGTAGGAATAGTAATTTTACCCACCCGCTATCCAACAAATTCCCTACTTTTGCAGTTGTTGGAGTGTGAATACTAATTTTATTCCCTTAGCTATGCAACGTTTTTAATTTTGTTATATTTAATGTAGTGTAAATTATTAATTAACATAAAAAATGTACTTTAATTATTTAAATTATTATATATTATTTATTTTTATATTTATATAATATGTTTATTTATAAATGTAAATATATTTTTAATAATGTTTAAATGTTTTATAATTAAGATTAATAATTATTTTATATTATTAAGTAAATATATATGTTAAAAAATAATTATGTTGTTTTTTACATTACATTTATTATTTTTACATTTTAAGCTTTTTACATTATTTTAACTATGTTTTATTTAATTGTGTTTATTATTTAATTACTTTTATATTATTTTTAATACATTTAAAAAATTCGATATTTTAGTTAACTATATTTTAAACATCGATATTTTGTACTCGATATTTTAGTACTTATCTGTTTGTAGATAGGGACTCGATATTCTGTCCCTCGATATTTTGGCATCGATATTCTGGACAGTCGATATTCTGTCCCTCGATATTTAGTCACTGATCCATGGATAGCTTGGACCTGGCAATTAACTTTTCCAAGTCATATGTCCTGGTAACTGGCCCTCGCTCCACATGTTCCAAAACTTTCAGGGTGGGAAACCACACTTTAGCCAAGGCCTTCCCCTATTTGGGGGTATTATTTGATGTAAACTTGAGCTGGAACACCCTGGTTGAGGGTAAGACTTGCGATATGGCCAAGACCACAGGGGCGGTTGCCAGCTCGCTCAGAGGCTGAGCTTGTGGTCACCGGTTACTTTAGTTACGTTTTTTCAGTTTAAGTGTAGTTCTAGGGTGTTATATGGCAGCAAAGTTTGGGGCCAAAGGTGGGTGGATAAGATCCAAATGGCAGAAAATACGTTTCTGAGGTGTATCCTGCGGGTCCCACAAAGTACCCCGGCATTCTCGGTTCGTGAGGATCTGGGCCTTAGAGACATCAGCGATCTTATAGCTCTTAGGCCCCTGCTTTGTTGGATTAAGATATGGAGTGAGGAAGGCTTACAGCTTAATAGGTTGATCTTGTTGGATTGTCTATCTCTTGATCACATGTATAAAATCCACAGGTTAGTGTATGTGATTGTGGCTCTGACTAGCCTAGCGAGGGTGGATATGTTTTACAATCATCATTCCCTGTGCCCGTCGGAGAAGAAAAGGCTAATGGATTTGTTTTTTAAACTTACCTCTATGCAACTTGACTTGCTAGAACTTGGGAAACCTATGGTCCAGGGCCAACTACTATTAAAATCTGTACAGGGCATGGAGCTATACCTTTCCCTGTTACCCAACGCAAGGGACAGATTTGTGGTGGCTCAATTTAGGTTCAACTTGTTTAATCATCTTCTAACCTCCCCGAGTGGCTGCTGTAAGATCTAGACTGAAATAATTTTGTTGTGGCCTTAGTGCCTAAATTTGTTATCTGTAATTTAATTCTGTTGTTTTTATCCTTTTTAAATCTTTCAAATTGACATATGAATCTATTTATGGTTTATGTTCTTTTATGATTATATTTACAATCAAATAAAGAATTTCATAATGATGATGATGTGAGATGATGAAGTTGCCATGTGACCTCAAAGGTGGGTCGTACACAAGAATACATTTATGCTAGAGAGTAGTGGGCATTAGAATGAATAACTCCTGTCCAATGGGGTCAATACCCTTCAGACATCCATACGATTTTAGTTATATGCTGATGAATTGCGGGCCTCATTTTAAGTGTTCGTGGAAGTATGATTGCCTAGCCTTTGGGGCATGCACATACCATGAAGGTGTCCCTCAGCAAGTATAACTTTACCCTCTGGGACAATTTATCTGTTTATCAAATATGTGAGATTATATTACGTTAGTTGAGTCATTTAGCATTTGGAGGCAGACATATTAACATTGTTTATTGCCTGAAATGCTCCGAATCTGCTTTTCTATATATCATTGCCATTTTAGGAGTCACTAAACTTTTACAGACTCCTATAATGGAATTGTGACTGGATACTAATTTTTAAATTTGGAAGGGTGTGTTTCTGGCACCAAATCAGTTCCCTATGTATCTATGTTTGGTGGCCAGAATTACAGTCACAATCCAATTAAAAGTTACCAATCCCAAAGTTGGGGTGGTAACTCATTCGCAAAAGGGACGGTGTGACCTTTGGACCACTTCCCCTTTATGAATTGTGGAAATAGTTTGTGGAAGAGTAGGCAGTATTCCAACTCTCAGTGAAACTTTTATAAAAAGAAAACTTTTTTTTTCTAAAAAAAAAGATGTCCGGTTTCCTTGAAGGAATTTAGGGCCACATGTATGAACCTATTTTGCTTTCGCAAACAGGCGGATTACCAGAATCGGCCTGTTTGCACACGCAAAAAAGGCTTTTCCTATGTACCAAACACTATTTTGCGATTCGGTAACCTGTACTGAATCGCAAAATGGGTTTGCGATTTGGTATTATGAAGGGGCGTGTTTAGGGCGTCCCTTCCTAATGCCGAATCGCAGCAGAATGTAAGAATGTTTTGTGACCGGAATGCGGTCGCAAAACATTTGCATTTTACCAGCAACTTTAAGTTGTTGGTAACCCATTCACAAATGGTAAGGGGTCGTTTTTTTAAGAGCAGGCAGTGGTCCACACTCTTAAAAAACTAACAGAAAACTGTTCATTTTTTTCTTGTAAACGCAACCCGTTTTTCCTTTAAGGAAAATGAGCTGCATTTAAAAAGAAATAATTGTTTTATTGAAAATTAATCATGGACATGGTGGTCTGCTGACCCCAGCAGGTCACCATCCCTGTGATTTTAGCGATTCCTAATGGGTCGCAAATAGCAACCTACCTCATTAATATTAATGAGGTAGGCCGATTTGCTATCCCCTAGGAATCGCAAAATTAAACTCTTGGAGTTTCAGACATTAGGAATAGCGATTGCCTAATTGCAATTTGCAGAAAATCGCAATAATGTTGATACATGTAACCCATAGTATGCTTAAAAAAATGATTCTTCGTTAAAATACAATCATAGAAATGGTGGTCTACTGACCCTTGTAGGCCCCGTGATTGTAATCAATTGGAGTGAGTCGAAATTTGTAAACTACCTAATGAATAGTAATTAGGCAGGCCCGATTGCAACCCGCTTTGATTTGGAGTTTTACAAACCAACCTATTAGTACATAGGTTGGTTCACAAAATTCTGGTTTCAAAAATAGAGGTCGCAAATTGTGACCAGTTTTTGTAACCAGTATAATGATACAGCTCACCCTTAGTATTTTGTGTGTGTTGCCTTCCAACTGCTATCCCTCGCAGAGCATCCTCCCACATGTGCAATGTCTTTAGTGATCCCTCATGTGTTTGAACTTGAAAATCAAAACTGAAAGAAGGGCAGTACCATCCTAAGGATTTTGGTGGCCCTGGGCAAGACATATTTTGTGGGCCCCTGTTCAGAACGACTTTAATTTGTATTGCCCATTGCCCTTTATTTTACGTTTGCATGAAAACAAACAAAACTGAATATTTGAGAAACCTGATCACACTAAAGCAGTTGAAATCAGTCTTGTCCAGTGTCCCACAAATGACACTGGGTAGAGATAGACCAGAATCAGAGGTAAAGGAAGGTAGAGAGAGCGAGAGAGTTTGTGATAGACAACTAGAAGAGAGAATTTACCTTCACAGGGGTCCCTTGGAAAGTGGGGGCTTGGGCATTAGCCCACTTTGCCCATGCCTTAAAACGTCTCTGAAGTAATCTACCACTGAAGCCTCTCTAAGAAAGCCCCTGCAAGGCCAGAATTAAATAGTGTGGGTCATGACAGCCAATGGTGGCTTGTGTTTCTGGCTGTGACAACAAAACTTGAAATGCACAAAAACAACAAAACATGGTACCACAAAAAAATCAACACACTTATGTAGTGTAACACAATACACTAACACACGAGTGTGGTTGTGCTGATTGTGTTGGAATGTTAGTGTGTTGTTTAGTTTCTTGCATACTGTTGGTGGGTTACGTTTATTTATTTGTTGGTGTGCCATATCATTGTGTTGACGTCTTGTGTTCATGAGTTGTTCTTTTGTGTTGGTGGATTGGGTTTGTGTATTGTATCATTGTGTTTACATGTTGTATTGCTGTGTTGAAGAATTATATTGATGCATTTTGTATTGTGCTATTTTGTGTTGTGCTCTTTTTGTTGTGTTGCTGAAGTACTAGGTTGAGTTGTTTGTGTTGTTGATGTTGTGTATTGTGCTATGTTTCGTGCTCTTCAGCAGTCCAGTCTACGTGTTTGTTATAGTGAATTTTACTAACATCAAAAGGTCTTGGCTAATGCCAGACCTAAATGTTGATGGAAAAGGCTGTCAGCCCAGTCACTTTCTTGCCTCCACCAGCCCAGTAAAACTGTTAGTTGCCCAGTTCTTCAAGACAATGGGTGAGTACTCAATCCGCCCTATGCTCCTCCACTGACGATTCATCCCATGGTAAACTCAAATTAAGGATGTTTGGGTCAAGCTCTCCTCTTTGCCTGGTTCCACCGACTACCTTCAAGCATGTATTTCCTCTCCTCCAGCACAGGGAGTGAGAATTGTGTTTATGTGAGAGACAGGGCAGGTGTAGGGGAATACTTCAAGCTGATTCTTAACGATATTTGTAATCTACATGTGTAGATTTAAACCCTTTGAACTTGGGTAAAGAAATACAAATGTCAGCGATTCATAAAGAATTCCACAGTACTCCTGCAAATATGCAATAGTAGCATACTAAGCATACTCCTGAATTATTACTTTAACATATTTGTGAATTCCAAATTACAGCCATGCGGAGGCATATCAACATTCCTAACTTGTACACAGTGTACAACTGGGCACGGATTTAAGAGGGCAAGATAATTTTTTTGCAAATTCCGTAATAAAAAGATGTATTATGCGGTTAATTAAAACCATGACAATTTTTAAAAAAACACGTACAGAAACCGAAATATCTTAAATCATAAAGAAAAACACACACAGATTATAAGATTACAGTAATCTGAAAACAGTCATATTGCTATTGTTTCATAAAAACAGAAAAGAACAAAGTGCTACTGAAAAACCCAGGTGAGCAGCAGTGATATGGTGAGGTGGAAGAGTTTGAATAAAAATACTGACAAGTAGGAGAATCATCAGTTAGTGGGTGATCATAGCAACAGGGCACCTGGCCCGCGCCTAAGTGCTGATGCGAAATTGGGTGAGAGCATCCATTCATTGAATAAAGGGTACAGTCTGACAGATATACCTAACAAATGGGCCATTTAACACAATTTAAAAATACACTGGGGTTAGGAACTAAAAACCAAACTTAAGGTTGGGGAAACTATCTTATAAAGGGATGGTGCAATGAGTAGTAGCAGCGAGTTTTTCATTGAGAATGCCGTCTGACCAAATTGCGTAACAGTAAAATCAGTGACAGGTGTTAAAAAACACAGAGTTTTTTAAATGCCTGCCAAACTTAATGTGGAAAGAACTCTCTTACAGCGGAGCAGTAATAATGGCAAAGGATTATTTATTGAGAGTACCGTCTGACAACATTGCATAACACTAACACAGAATTTGATAAGTGCCAACTGGACTTCGTATAGGAAAGAACTCACTTACAGCAACCTGTGAGAAAGAAAGCAGTACCTCATGGCAGTGAACGGGAGAAATGCTTACCCACAATGTTGAAAGCAGAAGGTGCAGTGCCTCTGTGGCTCTATGTGCCTGGAGTCCCTACCGGCTGAGCCGAGCCTGCTGGTGTTGTGCCGGGCTTGCGAATTCATTGCAGTATATGGAAGCTATGCTTAGAATTTTGATGTTGGGACCATGACAGTAACAAGTTGATGTTTAGTTGTGTGATGCTGCTAATGATGGCACTAAGAATATGAATACACATTGATAACAATGTCTTGTTTTGACAGCCAATGCTTGCGGTGCAGAACAACTACCCAGTGCCTTTTGGGAACATAGCGGGACAGCCAGCAGGAATGCAAGTGCCATACACAGTATCATCTACACCAGATGCTCCAACATACCGTGGAGAGGCTCAAGTACAAAGATTACCAACAGCACCTGAAATGACTACAAGGCCAATCTACTACATGAACTGCCCTGGGGATGGTATTCAAAGCTGAACAGAGATATAAAGAGGAAGGAAGCATTAATGTATGCTGCCAGAGGCAACATGGAGGGTTTGCTAATATTTTTAGGTGGAGATGCTCTAGCAGGAGTTATTTTCCAAACATTATTCTTGTAAAAAATATATTCCCAAAGCTTACAAATGATGATATATCACATAGAGTTGCAAATAGTTACCTGCACAGATATATTAACCTTATATGCATAGGGGTTGATATATTTGAGAATGAAATCCAATGTATTCTCTTCTCAGATTTCTTCCTTAAGAACAACAACTTCCCCATACAATAACTCTTCTTCCAAGACACCATAGAAAGACATTTCTCTATCAATCTAATTATACAGTTCAAAAGCAGCATATACAGACCTCAGCTTTGTATTTAAAGGAAAGTGTCACCCCACTCAGAACAACCTCATTTATGAATAAATTGTTTGTAGAATAGCCTATGTCTACCTCCCAAAAGCTGCCCAAAATAGCCACCAATACAAGGTATCTCCTGCAAAAACACTCCCTGACCAGAGAGAAAAACTATGTGAGGGCCTCCTCAATCATGTCAGATTGGTCAGGGATAAAGTTAGTAGTGGAAAAATGAAATAGTACCCAGCCTAACAGCTTTCTCAAAGATACAAATAATATATTGGCTTCACTGTCTCACTGAATACTCCTTGTTATGTAGTGAATGACAATCACAGAAGTTTAGATTAAGTTGTGTAACAGGTCTCCTACTCTTCAATCTCTGAAGTCCTAATACTCTGAGTAGTATCTGATGTCCTCAGGCAAGAGGTTCTCCTAGATAGCTCAGAGATGTTTTCCTGACTCAATAATTCTATATGAGTGAGCACATTACGTAAAACTTGCTGTGGTCTCCTTCCAGCTCACCTGGTCATGTGAGATGCTCGGAGGTATAAGGGGGGTTTTGCAGGTTAGATGTGGAGATGTCTATGATTGGTATAAAATTCCCAAAGCATTAAGGAGCCCAAGGATGTTAAACATATAGGTTTGGAGAAGGCTACCCATTATGACTATTGATTCTGCTCATCATGACCCCTGGAGCAGCGGAAAAAAATTGCTTTATAATCTTTATTAATCACATGTTAATCCATGTGTTAATGTGTGGATAAATACATATAAAAAGCCACACTTTGTGTAATCGAAGTATAATCATTAGCTTATAGCATATACATGTAACTAAATGTGTTTTCTTAATGTTGGCCTAACTGCAAGTAATCCCTGCAGTTCAAAAGCCTTTTTACTGTTAAACATAATTTTGAATTCGAAATGTGCTTACACATTTACCTTCTCAATGCAGGAGCAAGATAAAAAGCTTAGCTAAAGGAGGAGCTTATTGTTTTCTTTAGAGAATGTTAGAGTGGATAATTTGAATTGAAAGTTAGTTGTCATTTACACCGTTCCTGGGGATGAAAAAGTACCTCCTGTAGATGCAGTCCTGACTGCAGATACATCCAAAGCAGCTGTGTGTGTTCGATGATAGGTGCGAGGGGAGTTTATCTGTTTCAAGAAGATGTCTTAGACTAGTTTTAGGAGACCCTGTCCTGACTTTGATAAGGTAAGACTTTTGCCTAATTCTGACGAGTTACCATATTCTTGGTGCTTGAGTTAAACTCTAGAATGCCCTGAAACTTTATTTGGCCCTGAACCTTTATTTGGTTCACTTCAGACTGACACCTTCTGCTTAGGATTTCCCTTGTCTCATCCTTAAATGCCTTGTTTAGGGAAGTTACTTTATGGAACTGTTACTTTCTTTGCTTTGCATTTTGTACTCTTTAAATGATTTATGTTACCATTGTCCTAATGGTTTTTTGTTGGATTGAATAACTTTATGAAACATATGCTTAAACTGACAATTTATTAACTGAATGACTACATCTCTAAATTTGAATAATGTGCAAATAAACCTTAAAGGTTTGGAAACCATCCTCTCTGTCGTTCTTGTGGAACCAAATGGGTTTCACATTAATGTGACCTTGAAGTACTGATGTTAGCTCTCAGAATACACATTAAGCTGATATCTAAATATCCATATAACACATGGCGCAATCTGTTTGACAACTACATCAGAGCTCAAAGGTATAGAAAAGTGTGCTGTATCAACCCAACAAAGGAAGATTCTGTCCTGGAAGCATAGCCGGTTTCAGAGGCCTTTTTCAACCTTCTGCGTAAGACAGCTGCTTTTAACGTCAACTCACACAGAATTCTACAGAACATTAAATGATCCCAAAAGGGTGATAAAGGAGACAAGGAGTTTTAATTCCAGATGTAACCCTACTGGGGGAGGCTGAAGATAAACTATTCACACTGAAACTCAATTTTTTACCTATCATCCTCAACATTTTCTTCTTGTTGTCTTGTTGGCAGTGGTTGGCAGCCTACGCAAATGCAACAGTACATATTTCTCACATCCATACATATACAAAACCTTACCGCACCAGATTTCATTTTGAAAGCAAATAGGGTAAGACTTGCTATGCTCTCAAATCTATGTTCTCAAGCCATGCTCAACTTTTTTAACCCAGCCTCCAAGAGTGTCTTGAGTGTGTGGAGAACTCCACTCTGCGATTTAATACAGTGTTCAAAATCCTTAACATATCTTAGTGTTTCAACAAATGCATCATGGTAATGAAGACAAATGTAATTTACAGTACAATATCTTGATTGAAAAAAATTCAGAAAGTTTTATACACGTCTTTCAGTGCCTCCATCCAAGATAACTTCAGCCCTTCTTTGTGAATTTCACTTGGCCAAATGTATCCTTGCTTTAGAAAGAGAGACAGACCACAAAAAGCCCCTTTAATAGAGCAGGTTCTTTTACTAATCCCATGTTTTCAAGATAATAGACCCCTTCTTAGAGTGTGTGTCCAATCAGTTCACTATTATAAGGGCATAAAAGCAACATAAATCAGCAAGAGCAATTATTGGTTGACCTTCCAGAGTGATTTCATAAATTGGGAGGGTTATATTTTCAATATCACTCTAAGGGGCCGATTCCGATCTGGGTCGGAGGGCTCTCCGAAGTCAATGGGAGCCGGTCGTACGACGTGTACATGGGCTCCCATTGACTCAATGGGTACGTTGCGCACAAGGGGGCCCCCTGTAGTGGGTACGCGTTGGTGCCATCCGCACCGTACATGCATGTATAGGGGGGACCCATGTGTCCGACTCGTACAGCTACGGGTGAAGGGGGGTCCGGCACGGACCCCCAAAGTCCGCATCCGGGAGCTTTTTCGTGTCGGAGGCTCCGACTCGATCCGGCTGTCCGGATCGTGCATCGTACTGGCTCGGTCGTAAAACTTCTCCATTGCGCGCCACGAATCGAGTGCGAATGAGTCGGACGGAGCGGTTCGGACCCGGAAACGAGTCGGTCGGCGATTTCACGTTCACTCGCATCGTACTTGCTCGCTCGGACGACTGTACGAATCAGTCGGAAACAAAGCCTCCGACTCGGATCCGGTAAAGCTGAATCCGATTCGGAGCCCTACCGACCGAGATCGGAATCGACCCCTTAATCTGAAACACCATTTTATTTACAATGTCTTTTAAAGCTTCATTCATGTTCACCTTCCTTATCTGCTTGCAAACATGAGGGAAAATGCCCTAGTTTAACACTTTCCTTTCAAGTAGAGGTTCTTTCAACACCAACAGATATGTATGCAATGTGCCCTTTGTTGCTCCAGTGGTAACATTTCAGCCTAGAAACAGCATTTGTCATTCTAGGTGCAGCTGAGGATCCTTCCTGTATGCATGTCTCTGGGACATGCTTCGTACTTTTGCTGATTAATAAGACCTGCTGTTCACTAAGCACCTTCTTTCTTTGGCAGAGTCTGCTGCATGGTCAATGCCCTCAGCTACTGCAATAGCATCCTTTTAATCTGGATTGATTCCTAGATGCATTCCTGAATACAAGGGTGATTAGTGTATCTTACTATTGGAGTTCCTATTAGAGAATCACATAGTTCTCTGAAAGCACATGTTGGATAGCCCTCTGAGAACAGTTATGTTACTTAAGACTTGCATTCTCGCCCAAATCTGGAGTTTTTAGAACATTTTTTCTAGTGCCACAATGTTTTTATGACTTTTTGAAAGTGGTTTGAAAACCAGCCTCCTCCTGGAGTGGCTCAAGGAAACTTTCTAACATCTCCCCGTCCTGAAATTATATAATAAAATGTTTTGCTTGCTTAGAGATATTTTTGTTCAAGAATTGGAATTAACTATGATTTAGGTAGCTTAACCCAAAACGCCAATGGCAAATTGGAACCCCCCCTTGCCTCATTGAGAACGGGAGTGTGTGGGGGCACACCACCAGCAGCGATTATAAAGTCTACAAAATTTGCAACAGGTAAGGAGAAAGAAAAAACATTAGGTTCCAATGGATATATACAATTTCTAACAATTATGCATTTCCCACCTAATAAAGTTAATTGAACATGAAGCACTCCACCACTCAAGTTAAATTGAAATTACAGAACTTGCTGCTAAGGATTCTCTTTTTGTAAACAAGTTTCCTTATGCTATCTATCCTTTTTCCTGATTGCAGCAGTCAAACAGGAGGGGAAAGGAAGCAAAGAAATCCACAATGAGTTTGTCAACAAGTGTAGTACTGAAAGTAATTATCAGTGTTCCTCAAATCAGATTGAATCCTATCAGGCTGTCTACACAACCTTATTGTAGTAGCACAGGCTTGGCATCGAAAGGAGGTGTTGGTGCAGCCAGTATAAGTGCCAAAAGTGTCATAATGAAAGAGTTGATTTCATAGAGATTTCAAAGAGCATTATTCAAATGAAATGCAATAGCACAATTTATACACCATTTGCTCCTCAGCAATTCCCCGCTCCATCTGACAGAGATAGAATCTTAACAATAGGGAAAAAAGGGGGGGGCTCGAAAGAACTGAACAAGAACAGAATAAGGAAGTTATTAAAAGTCCAAAATTACAGCTGGGAAGTGCAGGTGATGTTCTGAATGAAGAAATAATTATAGGTAATCTAATCCTGGCAGTATCAATTTAGCATAGTAAATGGCTCATTTAGAACTTGGCGGCAGGGCTGTCTGACCACAAGGGTAATGAAGTCTATGGTGCCCCCTCGACCTGCTGGGGACCTCTGCACTGTTTAGAGATCCCCACCTGCCTGGCAGGGATCACTAAACCATTGGTAGCGGTTGTAGTACTGGCTGTGAACTTTATTGAGCGAATGCCATGTTTGTTGCAATTGCTCTGCAAAGCTTGAGTAAGTCCCATGTTTGTTGGAACGGCAAAGTATTTTGCTTTGTTTCTGAAAAACAAAAATGAATGGCACTGATGTGCACTGCTGGGCCATTTTTACCCAAAAATTGTGGCCATTGAGCAATTTCCCTGGCTGGGACTGGCATGCTTCAAATTGCAATCCGGCCAGGTAAATCTAGTGTCCGCTGGCCAACCCTAAATAGGGCAGGTAGCTGTCACTATGACCTGTGGCCAAGCAATGGATAGGATACCAGATATAGAGTTTCCACCAACAGAGATGGCTGAGGCTTCACAGATGGAAACCCAGCTGTCCCCCAACACCTTTCCATGGAGCGGGAAGCCCTCTATCTTGGTGGGGAAGAACCACAACTGATTTGTGGTGGTAATCCCACTCAACCAAAGTCTAAATAACCCCATAAGGGCAGTCACCACTGCTGGTCTCTATCTTTTCATTCATTTTAATCTTTTATAACAAACCATACGAGATAGAATATAAGAAAATTAAAACATACAACAAATTGCATTTAAGTTAAATGATTGATACAATCGACCCTGTGATACTTACTAATAGACTATGTGAAGCAGGAATTCAGAATCCTGTGCTTAAGTGGCTTACCTCATATCTGAAGGATAGATCCTTTCACATCTTTGAGAACTCCGGTTTCCCTGAAGTCCTGCCATTGCAGTGTGGGGTGCCGCAGGGCTCCGCCCTCAGTCCCACACTTTTTAAAGTGTTTTTGCGCCCTTTGGCAGCAATTGTGCAGGAATTCGGACTATCAATAGTCTCTTACATCGATGACACTCAACTGTTTGTATCTCTCTCACCTGGGAAGAGGTCACTGCAACACCAGTTGTCCCCCTGCCTGGAACGAGTGTCCAAATGTATGGTGAACTGTTGCCTAAAATTGAATAGGGAAAAAACAGAGCTAATGATCCTCGGGAATAGATTGGCTCCTCAACCGGCGATCGATTGGCTGGATTGTTTGGGCAACCCTCCTACCCCTGTCTCCCACATAAAAAGTCTTAGAATATGGTTGGATAAATCCCTTTCCATGGATGAACAGGCAAAAAAGCTTGTGGCAATCTGCTTCGGTACTCTCAGAACGTTACGTAAGATCTTAGGGGCCCATTACGATACCCGGCGTAAATAAATCCGCCAGGCATGGAAGCGGCAAAAATCCGCCCGCACACACCGCCTGAACACCGACCACGCCATTATGAGTACACAAACCGAAAACCGCCATCGGCGGAAAAATCACACAAAATACCGCCCGCCATCGTCCGAGTCGGAGTCAAACCGCCCGCCACGGACGGAAACACGCACGACAACACAAAACCGCCCGCCCACACGGCCGACACACCGCACGTGAAATTACGATCGCACCGCCATGAGCGCGGAAAAACCACAAACATACCGCCCGCCAGCGCAAACAACGCCGATGAGAATCGACACGGCAGAAGCCATGGCGCCAACGTACCTGCACAGAAACCATCCGCACACAAAACCAATAGCACACAACATGGCCAACAAGTCCACACAGCAAGGCACGCACAAATACACAAGCACAGTACACATCCCGAAAACACCCCCGGACAAACAAAAAATACAAAGGCCAGAACCCCAGACACAACACACCTGAAAACAACAGACCATGAGGACACACCCACATAGGTGAGTACAAAAGCAGCACTCCCACAGACCACAACCCCTTGCTACATTGCAAACCAGAGAGGAGAGGAGAGGACACAGTGACACAGCAAGGACAGCAGCACACCACAGAAACGCACACATCACAACCACCACCACCACCACCACCACCAAACACCACCACCACCACCACCAAACACCGGCACCACCACCGGCACCACCACCACCACCACACCCCGGCACCACAAACCCCCTGCACATTACACAACACACACCGCACCAGCACCACAAACACCATGGCACCACAAAGGATGCCCAAGTTCACGCCCATGGAGCTGACGGTCATGGTCGACGAGATCATCAAGGTGTACCCACAAATCTATGGGAACATGGTCCAGCACACACCACTAGCCACCAGAAACAGAATGTGGAACCGGATCGTAGACCAGGTCAATGCAGTCGGGACCCTGCCCAGGAACAGAGTCGAGATAAACAAACGTTGGAATGACGTCAAGAGCCTGGTCAAGAAGAAGGAGGGCAAAAACAGAGAGCTGGCTGCCGTCACTGGCGGAGGGAATCCCGCGCTCTTTAAGACCTTCAAAGCGTGGGAGGAGAAGGTGCGAGTCGTAATCCATCCGGAGATCCTCGCCGGATTAGCAGGGGGAGTGGAGGCTGGTAAGTACAAACTAATGTATACCAGCACACCGCTATGTACTCACATGCACTACCACCATGCCACAGCTCCCAGGGACAAACACCCCCATGTCCAGCACACAATACACAACACATCACACACACATGCAACAGACACTACCACACACAGCCCAAACCGAACTACTGTAAGATGCGTGGGGACATGTGTACACTAAGCCAGCCACGTAACCACCAACAGGTCCACAAATATGCCAGAAGCGCCACAACGAGCACCCACCACACCCATGTGTCCGCCACAGCTGCACTAACCAACAAGTAACAGGTAAGTGGCAGGAACACAAAGTGCAGTGGGTGGGACGGTGGACAGCCCAAGTACAACACACACCAGGCCCCAGTCCCACAGCACAGCAAGGAGGAGCATCCCCCACACCCCACAGCCACGTGTCAGCCACCGCAGTGCACAACGACAGCCGAAAGGCAGACATCACGGTCCACAGCAATCGGTGTCAGTGGGTGTACAGCCACCCCACGACCCACTACACCCCCCACCCCCACAGACCTGCAACATGGAGCACCCCCGCTTAGAGCCATGTGGCATCCAGTACAGTGCACGCACGAACAACTTGCAGGTGGGAAACTGGACAGGGCTGGATTACTGGAGGCATGAGAACCATAACACCACCAACACATGGGACATGTCACGTAGCAGACGAACACGCAGCACCGCCCACCGTCACGAACAAGTGAACAATGTGCACACAGACATAAACAACAGACTCACACCCCACATGACCCATCACAGACATAGCAACACCCAAGGAGCCACGTCTGCATGCACAAGCCACACTGAATATAGTCCCACACGGCAGCCACTGTGCAACTCATCACACACAACCGAAACACCATTGAAGTCCTGTCCATGTAGCCCCTACTGCCTGTCAACCACACACCCCACAACTACGCCTATGTAAGACAAACAACACTAGACGCAACACAGCGGAACAACATAAATGCACACGAACACCACTGAACCCATCAAACACACAGACACACCATGCACAAACAACATACCATCCATCCCATCCGTCAGCCCCAGTCTCATGAGAGGCATGTCATCCGCACAGCTGCCACACATACAGCAGTCACGCTAAGATACATGCCCATGACCAACCATGTGCCAGAAGTCAATGAAGTGCACAACACACTGTGAGCAACAACACACAACATGGGCCACACCCCCCCGAGCACTGCAGTGATGCACATGGCACAGGGCAGCACGCACACCAAGGAGATGGGACAACTGCAATACGTTGGCTGGCACACAACCATCACTCACTCATAACGATGCGTCCAATGCCATGTCCAGTAATCACAACAGACAGCAAATATGCAGGCCATGCCAAGCATGCACACACCTCAAACCATGCACTGTCATGCTGCCACAACACATGTCACGTTCGGCACCCATGGCTCACAGCATGTACCCCAAAAGCATATCCCCTCCCAAATGCGAATCTGGGGCATGGCCCCCATGTTGCCATATGCGTTCCTAAGCGTTCCATTTGAACCCCAAAAGCATATCCCCTCCCAAATGCGAATCTGGGGCATGGCCCCCATGTTGCCATATGCGTTCCTAAGCGTTCCATTTGAACCCCAAAAGCATATCCCCTCCCAAATGCGAATCTGGGGCATGGCCCCCATGTTGCCATATGCGTTCCTAAGCGTTCCATTTGAACCTCAAAAGCATATCCCCTCCCAAATGCGAATCTGGGGCATGGCCCCCATGTTGCCATATGCGTTCCTAAACGTTCCATTTGAACCCCAAAAGCATATCCCCTCCCAAATGCGAATCTGGGGCATGGCCCCCATGTTGCCATATGCGTTCCTAAGCGTTCCATATGAACTCCAAAAGCAAAGTACAAACCAGACCCAGGATGGGCCAGGAGCCCGCATACACCAGAGTCACAATGAGTAGGGGCACAGCAACACACCCATCGGCATGGCCAATCCGTCCCATGCCACATGTGCACAGCACACAGTCCCATTGCCTAGCACACACAACTACAGATGCCACAGCCACACACTCGCCTCCGGGAAACCCATGTACGAGATTGCACGAACTGCCAATGTCAGACGACTAATACATACTTCGCCAGGTGCAACACAATAACAAATCTCATTCTCTCCACAGGTGACGAACTGCTGGATGCTGGGGATGGAGACAGCAGCCAGCACAGCCAGCCTACAAGCCCCCAACGAGGACACACGGATCTGGAGGATCTGTCCTCCTCTTCGGACACGGACCACCAAGCTGGCCCATCTGGCGTGGCAGGGCCCAGCCGCTCCCCAGGACCCCTCCTACCCACCAACCCATCATCCAGGGATGCTGAACAGTCCCAGTCCCCTGCTGCCACTGTCGTTGCGGCCACACCCACGGTCATTGCGGCCACTACCACTGCCGCAACCGCCACCATCGCCGCACCGACCACCACCGCCTCCACCACCACCACGTCTTCGCTGGCACGAGCCCCAGCGCAGGTGGTGGCCCGGCCGACTGGATCCACCCTGGGAGCCACAGCGAGGACCGTGGTGTGCAATGTGGCTAGTGGGCAGGCCGGTGGCAGCAGGACTGGTAGGAGGAGCAGGGTCAGGGAAACGCCAGCCTCCCTGGGAGCCATGCCCTGCCTCAAATGGCCAGAGTCCTTGGGGCCTATGAAGAGGCCCAAGGACAATGGGCCAGGTCTGCTACTGACACGCGGGAGGTGCTGGGGGTGCTGAGGTCCATGGACGCCCATATGGGCCAATTCGTGTCCCGTATGGACCAACTCATGGACCTCATGGGCCAGCTGGTGGTGGCGGTGGGGTCACAGGCAAGGCCAGCAACACCACCTCCGCCACCACCTGCTAGGGCGCAGGCTCGGGCAGCAGTGTCCACTTCCCCTGCATCCACAGCCAGTGAGCACACCTCACCCACCACCAGCAGGTCGCCACCACACACCCCCTCCCAAACGTGGAAGGGGCCGTCCGAAGAGGAAACAAATCTCCCGGGAGGACTTCGCACGCTCCAGTCGCAAGTGAGGCAGCCAGCCAGCCTTCCGCCAGCCTTCCTTGACCAGCCACTGCATTGACTTGCTCTACAATCCCACTCCACACAGCCATCTGGATGGCATGTGTGTGTTGGACTATGGACATAGAACCAGTGGGTACACCCTGATCATCACGCAGCCATGACCGACAGCTCATTGTCACTGCACGCACCACTTTTGTCATCACCTTACACACAATCACATGTCACAGTTTGTAATAAATGCACCTTATTCACTAACTGCTGTTTGTGCCCTGTGTTTTATTTGTACGGAATACAACGGCCACCTTGGGCGGAAAGGCACCTGATGCGTGGCATGGCAATGGAATCCGGAGGGCCTGTAGGGACCTAGGGGTGGGAGACAGAACAGGAGCACATTCAATGAGTGTGTCACACACCCATCACACAGTACATGTCAACAACTACAAGCAATGTACACACATCGCACAGAGCAATAGGGCACAATGCCACAGTCACCAACAGTGGCATACTACCCTGGCCATGGAGCGTTGATACACTGCACGCAGTGAACATACGGCCACCCTGACACAGCACACACACACCTGCACAGATACAGACACATCATCCGTCGTACATGGACACTCACCGTCAAGTGAAGTAGCGGGCGATGAGCTGCTGGCGCACATTCCCAGCTTCCTCCTCTCCGCTGTCCACCTCACTCGAGCTGTCCTGGTCTGCGGGCTGGGGCCCTGGTTGATCTCCGTCATCCACAATGAGGGGGATCTGCTTACGAATGGCCAGATTGTGCAGCATGCAGCACGCCACCACTATCTGGCACACCTTCTGTGGGAGTACGCCAGTGCACCCCCGGTGCGGTCCAGGCACCTGAACCTGGACTTGAGGAGGCCAAAGGTACGCTCGACCACACGTCTGGTCCTCCCATGTGCCTCATTGTATCGATCGTCTGCTGGGGTGCGAGGATTCCTCAATGGACTGAGCAGCCATGCCCCATTCGGATACGCAGAGTCACCTGGGTGTGAGGGACACAGAGAACCGTTGCAATTCCAACTGGACAGGGGACAGCATCGCACAACCAGCACGCTACACCACTCCACATACTCACCGACAATACAGGCACGATCCTGTTGCAGATTGGCCATCAGTCGTGGCAAGATGCTGTTGCGCATTATGTGTGCGTCATGGGCCGAGCCTGGAAACTTGGCACACACGTGGGTGATCACCATGTCCGCCAAGGCACACCACTTGCACATTCAGGGAGTGCGTGTGCTTCCTGTTGCGGTACAGGTGCTCAGTGGCCTGTGGTGGAACAAGGCCAACATGAGTGCAGTCAATGGCTCCCACGACGTGTGGGATTCTGCCAAGGGCATAGAATGCACCCTTCACTGCCGCCAATTCACGAGCCCTGGGGAATCTGATGTACCTGTTCCGGTACAGCATCATGGCTGCCAGTACATCCCTCAGCACCTTGCTGAACATGGGCTGGGACATCCCTCCTCCACTGCCCACTGTGTGCTGGAATGACCCAGTGGCGAAGAAATGCATGGCGGCCATCACCTTAGCCGTGGGGGTGACAGCAGTCGGATACACCCTGCGGGGACGGAGATGGGGCTCTAACATGGCACACAGTCGATGCAGAGTTGGCCTGTCCAGCCGAAACTTCCTGATTACCTCTGTATCGTCCATGTCCGCCAGCAATTGGTATGGGCGGTCAATGTTCGGTCTCCGCCTGGGTTAAATGGCAGAGGACACATGTCAAAGCAACACGGCACATAGCAATTTCGCATACACATCACTGACATGACTGAGCAAGCACATGAGCCACAGCCCTGCTGTCAAGCTGGGACGGCACGGCCACAATACACTTACACAGGTCTCCCAACAATGGCAATGGCAAGTGAGACATACCACTGCCATGTGCATGCACATGGGGATCTAGGCCCCAATGACTTGCGGGCGTGCTGATGGGGACTGACTGCATATTCATCAAGCGGCAACGCCACGGCAACATGAGTGTCTGCTGAGCATGGAACTGCTTCCGAGGCTGGATGAGTATGGCACACGACGACGACGATGTGGGCACGGGCTGAGCGGCCAATACAAGTGGGACCTGTGGCACGAGGGGATATGAGACAGTAGTAGGTGTCAGCACTGCACCCTATGTACAGCACTGTACGGATCACAGCTCCCGAAACATTGACTGGTGTCCACATTGACAGCCCCATGCCAAGACGGCTGTGTGCTTGCAGTCACACGTCACAGGTGAGAGGTTACATTGCACGTGCCAGGTGGCAGACGTACATAGTGGGAGCTGGCATGTGTGTGCATGTGTCTCCTGTTCAGGATCCACCAGATGGGCGCTGACTCTGTACTGACCATTGGACACAGCATGTTCCGTGGAAGGCTTGTGTGTGTGGCATGGTGGCACTGGATGTGCCTCCGTTGGGTGGGGGGCCATGAACAGGGCGGGTACGTCGATGATTGCGCATTGTTGGTCACGGTGGGTGCACCAACTAAGATGTGTTGCCCTGTGTTCAATTCCTATGTCCGCATGATGATGGACTGTGGATGTGGGCAGACTACACATTGGTCGATGTGCTGTCTATATGCATGTGCCTTCACACCAGGCACAGCTGCCCCTGCACATGTGACCCCTGCTGGACTCGCTGCTGGGTCTGTGGAGCTGATGCACCTTCTGCGCGTGGGGCGGGCCGCTCTCCTCACTTCCCTCATTGCGCATGTCATGTCTTTGCCGCAGGTGACATGGATCATGGAGGGCCCACATGTACGCGTGGGTAGGCTACACATGATTGTTCACTGGTCGCCACCCCCAGTCAGTGTTTCGAATGGGAAGGTTGTCGTGCTGGTGGTATGTTCGATGTGGCGGATGGGCGGGCCTAGGTGCGGGCTTACATTCCGGACATGGGGGGTAGTTGGATTGGCGACTAGTTGCAGTACACACGGGACACGTCTCTTCCTTTCCACATCTGGGTCATCCCTTGTACTAACTGACAGTGATACAGTCATCATCGCCCCAGCCCTCATGTCCTCCCCTCGCTCCCCCAATATGCATGCTCACCTGCGAGGCTAGCGCTTGCACAGGCAGCCCCAAGCTCGCACCAGAGAGGGCAAGGAGTGTATGTGTGGGTCCAGTTGCACGAGTGGGCTGTCTCAGGGTATGATGTGTGGCGGGACGCCGTCCACCTGCGTGGTGCCCCAAATGGAGACCCGGCCTGCATGGACTATGCATCACAGTCTTCGCCTTCCGGATCCGCCACCTGCGACACCCAGTGGCTGTGGCTGCCCTTGCGGCCAGGCCGCGTCCGTCTGTGGCTGTTGGCCCACACATTCACTCTTTGGCCTCTCTGGGGAGGGCTCGGGGTGGTGGCGCACGCGCTTGCACTTAGTCGCAATGGCATGTGGCGTGGTTGGTATGATGGGCAATGGATGGGATGGTGCGAGCCACCTCCCGTGACGTCAGTGCTGCTCGTGCTGTGGTGCGTCCCCTACACTTCCATTTGACTTGTGCCATGCTAGACGTTGAGGTTCTATTGCCTGCGTGATATGACCAGGAGGAGCGCGAGGAGACCTCTCACACACCATGCTCCACTGCCATCCCGTGCCCTGTATCGCCTGTGCGGATTGACTATGTTGGGGTTACACCTGGTCGACTGGGGCTGTGTGTGCCTTGTCAAGGGGCATGGCGGGCGCACAACAGGATCCAGCTTGTCCACAGAGGGTGGGCTGAGGTGCGCCTGGTACCGCTTTGTACGTGTGCCCGGCTGCTGTGCACACACGTGTTCACTCCCCCGATAGGTGTCCTCTCACAATGCCCAGGGAAGCGGTGGTGTACTGTTCATGAGCCCTCCCAACACGGCGTGCTCCAACTTGGCATGTGCGCATCTACCCGTCGCACCCACCCACCTGAGCACTGCGTCCATACGACTTCACACGACACATGTGTGTCTTCCACAGTAGTGCTACTCATTTGCGTTGACATCCAATACCAGTGGACTACATGGTCATGTCACGACTGCCGTGTACTCCACATACTCTCATCCTCTCTCATTCGTACTTGTGAAATGAGTCAGCGGAGACAGTTCTGGTTTCAAACATTATATTGAGTCTTCTGTCCTCTGTGATGCAGTATAGTGGACACTACTGGCAGCGGAATACATGTTGAGGATATACTGAGCATGATAACAAATGGGATAGGGTGTGGGGTTACATCTGCTTGGCCAAGGCTGTGCTAATGTACATTTACGTATAGCTGCGGAGCTGCGGACTTTGACACAGACGGTATACATGTAGCCTACCAGACCGCTTGGCATCATGGGCACAGTCCATCTCAGTTCCATGTGACAGGTTTGCTGCGGTTGTTCCTCATGCACGCGTGCATGTGAGATGACATCAGGGCATGTGCTTGCGTGCATGCAGCGGCGTGCCACTTGTTGTTGCACTGTGGTGGTTACTGGACATGTCACATTCACTGGGGTCGTGTTGTTGTTGTATGCACTTGTCGTCCATGCAAAGGTCCTGGTATGGGATTCCCGGGGCGGGGGTGGGAGGGGTGCAGCACCCACAGACTCCAGGCGACCTATTCATGTCCACTGAGCGGTGTGTGTGTCCATGTGCGCTGGATCCATGTCGTGTCCTGGTTGTTCGTGCAGTTCCGTCCATGTGGGTGCGATGCACAGAGCCCATGCCACTGCCTCCCACGATGCATGCGGTGTTCCTGGATGTGATGGGGAACAGTGTGCATGTCCCGGTCATATCCGATGTCATGGCGATGTCGTTGATGGTGTGGTTACAGTTGCCGGTCGTTTGGTATGGCTGTTGTGGTGGTGACTGGCCAGTCCGTGCGGAAGCTGAGCATGGGTGCGGGGTTGGACTTCATAGGTCACTCGGGGAACCTGCGTTGTGGTCCGACGTATTTACAGGTTGTCAGGTATGCGATGCCGTCCAGCAGGGCTTCCATGTCATTGGTGGTGTACATATTTGCCAGCCAATGAAGCGGATGGTGGCTGTCAAGGTGTTGTTCGTAGGTTGTCCCTTGGAGGACCATGATGGGGCATGCTGGGTGACATTCGATGTAGCTGTTCTCGATGATCCGTCGTGTGGAGGCACAGTGGTCCCATTTCAGTGCGGGTGCGATGTTGGCCACATACGCCATGCCCCCATAGGCAGAGCAGGCCCTGTCGTGTGCGTCCAGAGGGAGGAGTAGTGGTAGCAGGTCCGCCTTCAGACATGCCGGGTTGGAGAGGCATATCTCGACGGGATGCTGGTAGGGACACCTCCGACAGTAGAAGACGGGCATGACGCAGCTGAACAATGTGATGCGGTAAGTCAGTCGGTAACTTACGTTCAGCAGGGACAGGAGATCGCATCCCAATGTATGTATCGTGTTGGTTTGGTACAGCTTGAGCTGTTCGGCGTAGTTGGGTAGGTGTGTTGCGGTTGCCATTTCGCAGCGGTTCGTAGAGGTGGCGTGCTCCGGCTGTGTGTGCAGTCTGCAATGTGCACGCTCCGGGGTTGCTGTGAGCTCTGTGTAGTCATAGGGAGGCAGGACTTGTGTTCTGTTGGCTTGTTTGGAGGACACGGGCCCTCTTCCCACATGCTTCTCAGACAGTTCAAGGTCAGTGCTGTGTGACTCCTTCAAATTAACTTGCATGTGGCCGACATGGGGGAGTGTTTTCTTCTTTCTTCCCCGTCCGTTGTGTGCTTCTGTGATATGCGCTATCTGCCCTGTGGTCGGTCTCCTCTGCATGCCTGTGTTGGTCTTTTATTGGACAATGGCTGTATTCACCGGCTTCTGTCGTAGGGCTGTGGTTTCGGAGTTGGAATGGAAGGTCATTCAGTGCTGTCTGCTCTCCCTTGTGTGGGCGGCAGGCTGCCTTTCCGCTCTGCGTTGGGCCTTGTGTGTGACTGTTTATCTTGGGCCACCTGTTGTCGGTCCCCGGGCTCTTTGGTGTTCCGTTTTATATGTCTTGTTCATATGTGCAGGGTGGTATGGGTGTTTCTGTGTGGTACTGGCGTTCCTCTTCCCAAAGGGGCCCTGCTTCTCCTAGTTGGTGTTGCCGCCGCTGTGTGCTACGCCATGTTTGTTACACTGGGGTGTGTCCTGCTGTTGCGTGACTTCACTGACATGTGTGCGTCGGTTGTGTGGCGTTGGGTGTTGTCCGTGAATTGGGCGTTGGGGACATGTCTGTGGCCGGCCTGTCACGTGTCATGTGCGTTCGGGGTGGGGCTGATGTGTGTGCTGCTTGGTTGTGTCCCTGTGTCTGTGTGCGACGCATGCATGGCGCTGCGGTTGGCCTCTGCGTTGTGCGCATGTGTGGCGGCGTCATCGGCGCTTTGGGGCCGTGACGGGGTGGTTGGTTCCTAGTCCCAGGTGGTGTGTACACATGTGTTCTGCGATGTTAGGATTTGGCCTGTGTGTCATATGTGGATGCGATGGTGGATGTGTAGTGTACACGCGCTGGTGGGGGTTGTCCGCTTTTCCGCCCTTGCACTGTGTGCGCTGTTTGTGTGCACTTGTTGTGTGTGTGCCTACCTGCGTCTCCGCGGTACGTTGCGTCCTTGGTGGTGCATCAGCAGAAGCATGGGAAGGGCCTGCAGTGCTGGATTCATGCCCGGGTGCCGCTTCTTCGTTGTCCGTGCTCTGCGTCCGTGTTTCCGCCTCTCTTTCACGTGCGGTGTCTCTTAGCCGTGGGAGCCGTTTGTTTGCGGCATCGTAATTTATGCGCCGGGCGGGACGTGTTTCGTCGGACGGTGTGTGTCAGTTGTGCTGCGCCGCTACGTGTGCGGGCGCATTTTGATGGCGGACGGTGTTGCTGGCTTGCCGGCGGTGTTTGGCCTGCTTTTCGCATCGTAATTGGGCGGGCGTGTGGACTGCTGCGTGCCGGCGGTAACTGGTGGTTTCTGCATCCGCCAGCACGGCGGTTGTGCTTCCGCCCGCCATCGTAATGGGCCCCTTAGATCTCATCCCGAGTGTATCAAGAAGAATTGTGGTTCGACCCTTGGTTTTATTCCAGTTGGACTACGGCAACTCACTTTATGTAGGCTCCTCAAAATATGTCATAAAGAGGCTATAGGTGGTCCAAAATGCTGCTGCAAGGACTCCATACAAGATCCCTAAATATTCCTCTGTTCAGGAGGCCATGGTCTTGCTACATTGGCTTCCTTTTGAAGAGAAGATAAAGTTCAAAACACTCTGCTTGGCACATGGAGGGCTTAACTTTAAGGGCTACACCTTGATCAGGACTCTACTGAGCCCCTACCAACCCTCAAGGAATCTGAGGTCTGCCACGGGAAGGTTCCTGAAAGTGCCCAGAATTAAAAAATCCAGGTGGGGTAGGAGGTCTTTTTTGCACCTTGCGCCTACACTTCGGAATTAATTACCCATAGAGTTAAGATGCCTAGACTACAAGCTTTGATTCAGAAAAATGCTTGAGGCATGTTCCCCCATTAATTACCCCCTGCAGTCATTCCCCCTTGGTGGGTAGCCACTGTTATGTGCCTGAGTTAGGCCCATGTAGCAATGCTGCACATTTTCTTACATTGCCCTCTTTCTTCACAATAACATTTTATGTTAACCTATTGCACATATTTGCATGCATGACAATTATTGATTAGTTTCTCTGAAACTGCTTTGCTTACACATTTCGCTTCACGCAACATTATCATGATGCCTCGAACACCGAGTACAAGGCCTTTGTACACGATGTACAATTTCGTTCTATCTTCATCCGCGGGGCGACAGGGCTATCTACAAACCCATAACAATGCTAATCTGTATCTACATTGCAAGGATGCTTTTTATTATAAATAAATAAGCATTTCCAGGGGTTAGCCAGAAGAGACACTTCTGCTGACATCAAGAGGTCCCCACATGCTGATGCTTCACCAAGCAGCTGCCTAACATCTCCGTGAGGGGTGTCCAGTTTGTGACCAAGACGACGTCCTACATTCTGTCCCACCAGGTAATGGGGTTGGATCATCCAGTGGGGAAAATCTTGGCTATACACTTGCACACACACACACCCTAGACGTACGTAAGGTAGGGATTGCATAACAGGAGTACACCTGATTCATATATTGTTTTATATGCCTGCATATATACACTGTTCTTAGCACCATGGTGGAGCTATACCTGCAATTTACTATATTGTGCTTGTAATCACTTTCATATGCTTCTGTCTATTCCTCATCGTAGCACATGTACTCTACACAAGAACAACGTTGGTTCAATAAATATATTGAAGAACGTCTCATTGTGTATTCTCTGTTTACTTCTATGAGAACAAAAGCGCACGAGTGACTGAGTGAAAGGGTTCTAGATTTCTTACCATGATCCCTGAGGGGTCAGAGTTGTCATGTTCAGTGGTTGCTAGAAACCATTTGCTCCTTGTTTAGGTTAGGTGGGCTTATGGTGGCACTGTGAGCTAGCTTGTCTCTAGACCAACATATACTATTGGGGTGCATGGAATCAGTCTAGGCACCTCACCCAAAGTTTATGTTGTCCAAAAACGTGCAGATCCTATGGATTAGTGGGAACTACACAACACCACGTGCTTTACAATCTGAAGAATAATAATAATAATAATAATAATTGCACAACAGAGTTCATAGGATATATACACTAAAAATTGATTCCTATCCTAAAAATCATTCAAAATCATGTATTTTCTATACCTTACAGCCCTATTAAAAAAGCTTACAAAAGCTAAACAAATTGGTAGATTATCCACAGACTGCAAATATAAAGATGCTGGTTTCAATTGATTAAAAGTTTGTAAAAAAAAAAAAAAAGGTTTCAAGAAACATAACCAAATAGTTTTTAAAAAATTACAAAAAAGAATAAAGTGTGTAGTTCTCTGAAGTGAGTTCCAAGTGAAGTGAGAACCAAGCTTTGTCACGATGTTTGGTTTATAATAAATCGGCTAAAAAATGAAAGCACCACTTTTCGACAGACAGAAAACAATGTGACTACGGACAGCTGGGCTCTCTATATCAGCACTCTGTATCAAACTAATATAAGTCTGTGTACTACTCAAACTTCGTATTCCCAGTCTGATCAATTTCTAAAAACCTCAAAGGATGTTAAAGAGAAAACCTACACCCTAGTGCAAACAATTGCTGCCAAAAGGATCGTCATCTTAATCAAAAAAAGCAGAGCTGATGGTGCTCCGGGACCGAATGGCATCACTGCCTCATTTTATAAACTGGATTCAGATTTTTGGTCGCAATTGCTGGAAAGGCTATTTAGAACCTGTTTGATTAAAGACTCTATTCCTGCCTCGTGGCAAGGATCAATCATGTGCCCAATTTACAAAAAAGCTCCAGTGGCTAATCCCGAGAGCTACCGTCTCATTGCTCTCCAAGACTTTGAAGCCAAATATTTTGCATCCTTATTATTGGAAGACCTAGAGACATGGGCCAGTTCAAAACAACTGATTTCATTTAATCAAACTGGTTTCAGACCCATGTTGGGAACTACGGATAATCTTGTAGCAATCAGGATGCTAATATCAAATCAGATACAGAAAAATCAACTCCTTTATAGCTGGTTTATTGATTACAGCAAGGCTTTTGACCATGTCCAACGGGATCTTCTTTGGACAAAACTCAAAAACTGGGATATCCCTGATCCGCTACTTCGAGGCATTCAATTACTCTATTCTGAAACTTGGGCCAGAGTCAAACTCGACAATAAACTAACGGTCTCCAATAAGATTAGAATAGAGCAAGGAGTGAAACAAGGGTGCGTTCTGGTTCCAACTCTTTTCAATTTATTGATGAGCGACTTGGTTCCCACTTTGGACGCTGTTGTCAGTGACGCGCCTAAACTGGGTCAAACTCACATTTCCTCCCTTCTTTATGCTGATGACGTAGTTATTCTGAGTCAAACAGCCAGGGGTCTACAAAGACTGCTCAATGTTTTATCAGCACATAGTAAAGTAAAGGGTATGACAGTAAGTTTTGAGAAAACCAATGTTGTGATCTTTGGACGGAAAAAGAAGAAACTTGGTACATGGTACTTCAACAAACACCGTCTGTCTACCGCTTCTACATATAAGTACCTTGGCTGTTGGTTAGATGATAAGGGTGGCCATTTAACTCATGAGAACTCCCTCAAAGCAAAGTGTGCGTCACTACTATTTGCATTCCAATCCATTTTCAAACGTACCAAACAATCCTCCTTAGAACCCTTGCTGAAAACAGGGAAAGCCAAGCTAATTTCTACGTTAGCATACGGTTCGGAAGCCTTTCCGGGAAACTGGGCTCCTTTTTGAACAAATCTCAGAGTCAAGTTTTTAGATCCCTATTTAAACTCCGAAATCATTCTGCAGCTGCTCAAATTAGATTAGAATTTCCATTGCGCGACCAAGTTTTAGCCAAAAAGGCATGCACTCTTAAATATTTACATGTTGAAAAATTTAATCTGGAAGGAAGTATCATCAATGAACCATACAGTAGCTCATAATTCTTGGTCTGTCGCCCTTCATGAAGCACTGTAACTTAAAACAGCTCCAAGTTTATGGAATCAGAATCTCCCACACCAGAATTTCAAAAAAGTGTTAAATCGATTAACTCAAAAAGCATCATTTGTACAAGATCGTCGGCCCATTGTTGCTCGAAAGCATGCTTATCTTATACAAAGAGGATACAAGAAAAGAAGGATTCAAAAATACCTAACAGATACTTTTGCTGTGCAATATAAAATTAAGTACTGTCTTATTAGGATGGGAAATTTTACATCACTCGACCTTTTACCCCCATGGTCGATGGGTCCAGCATCAACCGAGTGTCAGCTATGTGCTCAATCCCAGGAGAACCTATCTCACCTTCTCTGTACTTGTCCGGCTTTAATCAACGACCGCAGGAAATTTCTTCGCCGATTATGGATCACGCAGGGCTCACGTACAGTTAAAGCAGCAGTATATTTCCTGCTCAATGACGCTCATCCACAAGCAATTTGTAGCCTGAATAAATTCCTACATAAAACAGATAAATTGCTAAGAGCTGCTACCCTGCCAGACACTTGTGAAGTATAATTGGTACCCCCCATCCCTTTTTCCATACGTGCTTTGGTACTTAAAGTTTTATTTACGGACTTTATTACTTACGATTTATACTTTTTTTCTCCCATAAATACATGAATTACTGATTTATGGGTAATTAAATAAGATCACTCACCCAATGACTATTTGATTATTAAACACTCTTTTTAGACAGAATATTTCTTACCAAATATGTATTACTACTAATTCACTTATAAGACATTGACAGTTTTGTAATGGATTTTATAACTGGTTCCAAGCCATTTTCCTACATTACTTATTATCATATGCAAACATGATTTTATATATGAGTCCTAAATTTATAACAACAGTTTTAAAATTGCTCTGAATTATGTTTTTATGATATGTTTTTTATTTACACCTAATCTGTATGGTGTTATATGGTCTTATCAATTTTGTAATGGTTTTATTAGCTGTGCAAAAATAAATAAACTTGAAACCTGAAGTGAGTTCCCATCACAGGGGGAAACTCTTCTGTCCTGAAACCATTCACCCAGATTAGGAAAAGCCCCCAAGTAAAAGATAATATTCAGCCTAAAGCCAGTCAGGACAAAATGATGCTGCTGGTTAAAGTTAAGGTAATTCTGAATCCCCTCTACTGAACTCAGTAACAAGTAGGACATGTATACAGGTTTACCAATTTCTCTCATTACCCTCTCTCTATTGTTTATTTGTTTTAGCCAACCTTTTATTTCCAATTTCAGCACAGTTAAGGAAGAATTTGCATCAGAATATATCACTGGTAGACATATTTTCCTATGCAGTTCCCTAATAAAATACATCGATAGGATCTTCAGAGGAAAATCAAGCAAGAAACAGGCAAAAAATATGCGCCTTGTTAAATCTAGTCTCTCTAGTCGCATGTTAATCATGTCCTTAGCACAGAACACCCCTGGTTTTATTTAACAGATATTAGAAAGGATACTGTGGGGGACTACAAGTATTCGTCATACAAAATAATTCCCTGCTCTTTGCAGTTGTTGGCAGGAGGTATAGCACCCGACTCCTGCGTCATAAGCAGCTGCAGAAATACATTTACTAGTATATAGAGGCATCATTTCCCTAGTCAGCTGATTAATCTGGTTGTTGGCAAAGTGGAGCACAGCCATTGTGGTTTTAATGAATTGCTGTTCCTTTAACGTTTTGAGATGGCCCCAATTGCCAAGTCTATCAAACTGGATACCCAGATAGGAAAAACAGTTAACTCTTGGTATATACACTCCTTTGACCGGAAATACGGTAGCTTTGGCCTACCCTCACCACAAATCATAATATATTTTTTCTTAAGGTTAATATTCATATCTAGATTACCAATATATTGTGAAAAAGACCCCAGCAATTATTGTAGCCCATTAGCCGTTCTTTCCATACAAAAGGCATTTTCTGCATATAAAAGTGTGGGGGAGGGGGAGGATATCCACTCTAGGCAAATCTAACCCTTCTTTTAGTTATGCCATCTCCACGCCATTTATACAGAGAGTAAATATAAAAGGAGCTGGCACACAACCTTGTCTGTGTCCCTTCCCTACCTTAAAGGGCTTGGTGCATTCACATTTGGGCCGAGCGGACCCTAGAAGCAGCATTCGGATAACTGTAACTGAGCAGACAAATGATCACTTCATCTGCCCCAAAAACTCTCATTATCTGGCACAGTTAAGTGTGATTGACACAATTGAATGCACTGCTAAGGCCCATAAAGCCCAAAAAGAAGAAGCCGCTCTTGTCCCTGCTGAATAAAAGTTCAAGGTTCAGGCACTGCTCGGCAGTGCCGACACCCTTCCTAAACCCCTACTGTAGATCTAATAAAAGTAAGTTATCTTCTGGCCATTCTTCCAATTTTCTCAAAATAACTTTGCCAAATAATTTGTGTGAGGAATCAAGCAAAGATATGGGTCAATAACACCGTGGGTCCATTTTGTTGTCTTTTTTAAAAAATAGCTAAGATAACCGAACTAAAACATGAGTCTGGGGGTACCCCACTCCATACTGCTCTAAAGACATTAGTTCATAAAGAGGTCCAAAGATCAGGATTTGCCATGCAGATACTAGTAGGAACGCCATCTGGGTCCGCAGCTTTCCCTGAATAAAAACAGCGTGTTCCTCCATCAATGAATTTGTTAATTGATTATTAAATCATGATTAGAAATAATGTCCAATCTCACAATAATAGAAGAATCAGATTACAAATTAAAAACAGTTTGTAAAGTGATCAATCCAATCTTTTTCTGACACATCCACTGCCATTGGTAGGGTGCCCAGGTCCCTTAGAAATGAGGAATTATTGATACCCCAAAATGAATTGGAATCTTTAGTACCGCTTGCTCTCAGCAAATTCTCCTATGCTTCTTCTCTACGTTTCTTCTTCCCTTTTATACCGCTTTCTTATACCTTGATCTACAACATCTAATAAAGTCTTTTTTTCTGGGCTGACCATGTAAAGCATTCTTTAACTTTGTGTGAGCCTTCTTACCAATAGAGTTGAACCAGCCTTTAGACAAGCATCCCTTCTATGGTTTGTCTCATTCAAGCATTCTATTTGCAGTGGTGCAGATGCGTTCAAATCAAATCCTTTCAAGAGAATCTATGCCTTCTTCCTGCAAACAGACACAGAATCTGATAAATTAATGACTAAATCAGCTGTGAATTCAGGTGGATTTATGCTAGCCCATTTAACGCAAGTTCCATTAATCTCTCCCCATTTCCAGATTCCCTACACACTTTATATTGCTGGCTAGGATATATTCAGTGCCAAAAACCACAGCAATAAGAATGTTCCTCACTTAGACATGAGGGAGTTACTTCATAATCCGATGTAAAAGAAATTAGATTAAATCTCAAACTAAGATTAAGTTGATTATGCTTGTAAACCCTCTGCCTGTGAAAGTAGAGAGAGAAGGCGAGTTTTATTGAGTTAGCTTGAGTGAGGTTCTTATCAGGGCTTCCCCATATACCGTGTGCTCATATTATCCACAAAGCTGCAAACCCGCTTTGATGGGAGGAGGCAGGGATGACAATTAAAATCATCTGCCCATATGACATAATAGCCTGTATCACTTTGCAGAAAATATCTTTCTAAATCATGCTGCATGCCATCTACTACTTCAAGTTGCTGGGCACTAGTACAATTATTATAATAGTTGATTATAAAAAAATCATGACCTTGCTTCACCCGTTGGTAATGAGGGGAATCCGACTTAGCTCACAATATATCCGCTACTAAAAGGACAGAAATGAAAATGGCTAATCTTCTTTTAGCCCTGCCTGACAATGAGCAAGTGGCTGGAGGATAGAGCAATTTAAACCCATCCACATGGAAAAAGTGTAAAGCCCATGTTTCCTACATACAAATTATGTTAAAATCAACAAGATGTGAATGCCAGTCTTGGTTTGTCAATTTACTTGAGGCACCATCAACATTCCACAAGGCAAATTTAATGTTCCTGGTGCTACGCCCACCCCCCTCCCTTGCACTGGCACTACTACACATATCCCAACATCAGTTGTTCCTTTAATATTCTCAGGGCACATGGCCTGGTTGTCCGTGATCGCTCTATGAGAAATGAGGGCGTCAGTATATTGTCAGTCTAGTACACTAACACCAGACAACAGCTCTTTCACTCATCTACAAATGCTTAGGGTAGTCACACCATATGCTTATCCCACCCATTCATTGTCATCAACTGCATCTCAGCCTATGATTCTCTCACCCTCTATGTCTTTCATACTTGTTGTCTCTCACAATTCTCTTCCACCTATTGCCCCATTTCTCGCTGTTTCTGTCACCCTTTGCAAATGTAATTACATGCATCACTCATCCATTGTCTCATTTTACCTCATACAATTACATCGAAACTGAAAGACCAGACCAAACTTTGAGAGAACGTGATGTAGCAACCCCACAGGTGTGCTGTAGAGGGCGAAGCACATTGAATGTCTGGTGTTCCCTTATATGGCAGTGCAATAGTTACACAGCTTAGACATGGGGGTGGCCGTAGGCATTCAAATGCAACTGGGGAGGGGACCTGAGTCTGCTGCCTGGGGAGAAATGAATGTCAATATGCTTGATGAGTGCCAAGGAATGTCCCGAAAAGTGAGCCATATACCTGAAGTTTTATGGATACGACACAGTCTACTTGGGAAGTGGAGCGAAGAGTCTTTATAGAGCCCACATCTCAGAATTTTCCCAATGTCGTTTTTACTCAACATATTTTGGGGAATAAATCCTTCATCTGGAGTCATATCAACAATCGTCTATAAACCTGAACAACAAATAAATCATTAATCTCCAGCATAACATGCACTTTAGTATATTGCCAAACAGAGGCATCGCGTGTCTCGTAGCCCATTTCACATCATGGAAAAGGGAATCAAACTACAAGTCATTTCTGTAGTCTTTCCCCTATGTTTATGATTATCCGTCTTTCTTTTCCTGGCTGTGAAATCTAGGGTTTTCCAAAATGCTCAACAAAATTCAATTGCATCTTTAATCTTTCCATAATTTTTACTCCCATATTCCTTAGGGATGAACAACCTTTATGAAAGGCAGAATAATACAAGCAATGGACTTTGCAGGGGAGCCTAAAAGGAGGGTACCCCATCAAAACTTCAGAATGGGGGCACGTCAAATATGTCACAGGGGAGCACTGAATCTGCATTGTGGGGTTTTCTGTGCATCGGGGGCCCCACAGATGGTTTGGAAAAGGTTGGAGTTTACCTTCAATTTGCTCCTAGGTGGGGAGAGATGGTTAGGAGGGGGTTGTCTGAGGGTGGGCAGAAAGCCACTGAGACCCCAGGGAAAAATAGCCACAAAAAAGAGGTGGGCATGGCCCTCCCAGGCATCGGACTGTGCCTCACCCCAAAATGGCACCATCAGTCAAACTGCTCTACTGAGGAGCAGAAAGCCAATTAGGCACCATGATAAAAGGGTCAACAGAAAAAGGAGGGATGGGCTGGGCTACCAAGATATTGGCCCGTACCTCTGCCCCAGAACAGTACCAACAGTCTATTTGCAACCCTTGGGACAGATTGGGGGATTAGTTTACCCCATAACTGCTCGCCTTTGGAGCAGAAACCACCAAGACACCAAGAAAAAAGGTCAAGAAAACAGAAGAAAGGATGAGTGTAGGTTGATGAGGCATCAGGCTGCGCCTTCACACCATAACAGGCTTAAAATGCTTTCTGTCCCCCTGATGACACATTGGGAAGAGTTTACCCCGGTCTGCTTCTCCTAGGTTGGCAGAAAGACACACTAAGGAAACATTGTCAAAAAAAGAGTGTCCCACTGATGCATCGGGCAGTGCCCTAACCCCAAAATGCCCCCAGCAGTTCTTCTATAGCCAGGTCCTTTTGTGGATTCTAGGCCTAGACACAGGTGGGGCACTGTGTTTGTGTCAACGTTGGGAACTAGGGATTTTTTGGATTCCCAAAAATTCCAGAACTTTCCCTCACAAAAATGGCAGGAGAGTGCATGATTTTAGCAGGAGTCATGATTCCTTAGGCCCTCCTCTGTTTCTAGTTTTAAGAACTGTCTGGGTTTGGTAGGTTTTCATGGTGGCCGAGGCAGGTCCCAAATTATTTAGGTACCCTCCACTGCCAGAAAAAGGATGGGGCATATTATCAAGGGCTCTATCTCCGCTTTAGCGGGACTTTTTGCCGCTAAAGCGGCAATATTTTTAACGCCCTATTAGCAAGCTGTCGCTAACAGGCGTTAGCGACAGCTTTCAGGCGATAGCGGCCGGGTTTTACATCGCCTTGCATGTCAGCGATAATTATCGCTAATGACATGCAAGGTAGGCGTTCCCAACTAAAAGCGACAGAAAACAGTCGCTTACATACCTATCGCCTATTAGCAATACCCGCGAGCGATAAAAAACGCGCGCTAACCCCGATTAGCGCTTGTTTTTTAGAACTGATAAAAACATGACTTAGCAATGAAAGTCAATGGGAGGTGGATTGTAAGGTTAAGTCCCCAGATTTAGCAATAGGATTTTATCGCTGGATTTCTCGCGTTAAAGCTGGGTTTCGCCGCTATCGCTGGATATTTTATCGCAATGGAGATAAACCTTGCTAATAGCATGTTATTTCCGCGGTAATATCCAGCGATAGCCGGCGATAAAAAAAGGCGCGCTAAGCAAGGTTTGCGATATTTTTCGCATGATCTTGCTAATATGCCCCAATATTTTTTTACTCCAAAATTTGATGTCTCCATGCCACATTTAGGGGCCTATCCAGTTGCAGGCGCTAGACCAAGCCACACAACTGGGATACAATTTTTATTAGAAAAGTGTGATTTGTAAATGTAAGCCAGTGAGCAAAGAAAGAACACCTTTTGCAAAATACTCTCTGAATCACATTACAGTATAAGTAACCCCAAATTCAGAGTTGTACAAATATCCACCAAAATCGCGGTGTCCAATCCTCTTTAGGAAGTGTACCGATACACCTACCCCGCCTCGCCGAAATCGGCGCCGCGATTTTGGTGTCTAGATTACAAGCCGAACACCGATTGGAGTGACACTCTCCTTACAGATAGGTCACCACTTGAATCTGCGGGACATTGAGCTCGCATTCATGATACTTGGTAGGTAGGAACTTTACCAACCACTTCGTGTAGATAGTGCACCCACTAGGTCCTGAAGAAATGCCACGGATCACATCCGACCATTGTGCATGAAACATGTTGACCATGAGAGTAGAGCCTAGCTCCACTGGACCATAAAGTCAGAGAGCGGCCACTCTAAATTGCTTTAAAGAAGGTGGATAGCCAGCCTGAATAAAAGTCTTATTTTGACTATCCAACCTTTTTTAATACCACTCACTTTCACCACATCTACACCACCTAGACCCCTCACACCCACAGCACCATACGGCAAGGAACAAAAGATCTCCGCTAAAGAGCCCCTTTACGGGTGCCCGTCGGGTATTGCAGCGCCGACCCGACGAGGAGCAGGTCCATATGATGAAGCATGACACCTAGCTTGCTGGGTGTGTGAGGACTCTAGTTCCGTCAAGGAGGATCCCCCTCCTCCCACCTCTTATTTGTTTTATCCACCTTGAGGAACTGCATACCTATTGTGACTAAAGTTAGAAGAGGATGTCAGGGCTTGGGCAGCGATGCTCACTGACCTGTTAACACCACTGGACGAATTGCCCCCATAGACTAAAAAGATTTGCATGAATGAGCGGCCTGCAGGATGGCAATGGAGGAAGATACACAAGTCCAGAAGCTCACATGGAGGGGTGGGTCAGGCCCGTCCCCCGACTGATATGTAAACACTGTTCTTAATGTAAGCGGATTTAGGAACTATCACCTGCACGTTTTTACGAGTCCTGAGAGTTGGGGGTGGGTTGGAAGGGAAGGGGAGGTCGAATGCTTATCTGAAATGTTTTAAAGTGATCTAACTGTACTTGGATTCTGACTACTGCTTGCTGTAATGCATCTCGACCCACCATAAAAACTATACAAAAAAAAAAAATGTAATGCCCTTTTGACGCTAAGTAGCACAAGCAGTTCATCGCTCTACTTTGCGTTACTTTTTAGGCAATTTCCAGTGCAAAACAAGTTTTGTGCTGGAAAGCTAATGATAAAAAAACATTTTGTGCTTGTTTGCGTCACTTTTGTGATGCATTGTTGGTAACTTTACCCATGCATGTGTCTACTATGTTACAGGGTCTGCATCATGATCTGATGCACTGTCTCAGCGTAGAGCCAAGCGATTGTTTTTATTGCGTCTAAGTTCATACATATTACTCAGAATTTCTCCAAGTTAATGCATGGAACTGTATTAGCATTTTGAACCCCAGGAAGCTAGAAACTGTATTTGTATGTCTTTGGCAAAACTGTTACTGCATGCCTCTACGTACTGGGCCCTTTTCTATTAAAACTCTTTTTGTATTAAAAAAACCTACTAATATCGATACACCTCAGCTACCATTACCAATCTCTTAGGTCCTCCGGTGGATCTTGCTCTGTGCTGTAAGGGACTAGAATATTTAGGGGACAAACAATGATCATACAAGGACCTGGAATAGATAATTGATACCACATTTCCTATAAACTTGAATCTCCTAGCATTACCATTACCCAAGTAATGGATTCTTGTTCAGGACAGAGTCATTCACAGAAATAATGAGACAGAACCAATAGAGAAATTTATCTTAACCATTTATCTATGCCTCAAGAATGCTGTAATGCAAAAAATAGAAATTAAACAGATCATATTTAATAGCGAATCAAGTAGTACATTCAATATCTTCCTCAGCCGAGGGAGATTAGACTAGAGAACAAGCTTATAAAACAGTTTCAGTCGATTCTCGTACAAAACAAATTAATGAAGGTTTAGACATTTTCGAGATTGCCAGTTCCAGTCGTTGGACAGGCCGCTGCCCTACCTGCTCTGCAGCACCAATGCCGCAGAAGGTGTCAGGTAAACCCTTCAGCCGAAAGGTTTCACTGTGCAAGCCTACCAGCCGGTAGCAAATGCAGGATAGTGTCACAGTTCGCTTAATGTCTAAGAGTCCAGTCCATCAGTCTCGGTACCACCAAACGAGTGGCAGCAGGACAGGGCAAAGCCAAGGATGTGAGCAAGCGTGCTTGAGCCAAGTGAGAGCCAGAGCCAAAATGAGAACCTCCAGAGCCCCCTCCTTGTTTAGGCAATTATACTCCAAAGATTCCAGGGGGCAGATTTACAATTAACTAACGCAGCACGGCGCAGCAAGTCATTTTGCTGCGCCATGCTGCGTTAGTTTGGAAAGCACAGGGATGCGACATATTTACAAGAATATGTCGCATCCTTGTGCTTCCCCTGCGCTGGCGCACAAACTGCAGCCATGCGCCGGCGCAGGCACCCTTGCACCATGGTGCAAGGATGCCTGCGTCATGGGGAGATTGTTTTTGTGCAGGAAGGGGAACCTTCCTGCACAAAAACAATCACTACAACCATTTTCCTCTTTCAATGCGTGCTGCAGAATGCAGCACGCATTGACAGAGGAAAAAACGAGGAGAAATGAAAACATTTCTCCTCGGTGCGCCTCGCTACGCCACCTCTAGGGTGGCGTAGCTTTCAGACGCATCTCCAGAGTTACGATTTCTCGTAATTCTGGAGATGTGTCTTGTTCCATGAGTGTTGCGTGGGAACACCCACAGCAACACCCATGGAACGCCCCTTCACCGCAAAGTGCTGCGTGTGAATGGGCCGTATTTACAAGGAGAGGAAAAGTCACGCAGGGTGGCTTTTCCTCTCCTTGTAAATATGGAGCAGCCCCTGCGCCACCAGTACGTCACGAAAAGTGACGTACTGGTGGCGCAGGGGGCTTGTAAATCTGCCCCCAGGTTTACACCCCTTAAAATAACCATTTTGTCGGATCATTCTCTTTCATTGGCTGTTCATGGTAGGACGATATGATGTGATAGGTCAAGTATACAAATCGGGAAGAATTAGGTGATCCATTTCTCGCAATTTCCTTACGATTACTGTATTTCAATTGTTTAATGAAGTATAACATCCTCGGACATAGGCGGATCAATGCCCTCGGCTGTTGTCAGTCCGTTCCCAGACATATTCTCTAGGATGTAACAAGTTTAGTTGCAAGTTCAGTCAAGTGTGCTACAAGTAAGAAAAGAGTCCATCGATTGCTAGAACACAAGTGGAATCTTTACGAAAGGTTCCCATAGGCTTCAGACTGCACAGTTCAACATTTTAACACTATATGAGAAAGCAAACTTTTGAGGCCTACATGAAAATACAGCTTATGCACGAAAACTCTTGTTAAAATATGAATGTCACACGTTTCAAAGTACATTAATTCTTCAATTTAATCAAAATACAATTCCTACATGTAAACCTATAATTAATATGGGTCAGTATGGCGTACTCCTACAAAAAATGTAAAAGCGCATCAGTCTCGTTTTCACGTTGTCATGTAAATCCTTTAGTATGTTACAGTTTAATACATCTTTTAGAAAACATTAGGCACGTTTAATATAAAATCTTCACACGAGTATGTCACAAGCTAGGTATATTTATCTACATCTCATTAGTGCAAATGCACACGTTACATGTTTTTCTAGAGTTAGATCACATTTGCCTACACAAACGGTTGAGATTGCATATATCGATATAAAATTTTCTCTATATTACTTTTAGTTTTCGACATTTTCTAAGCACGTAAACACATAGCATTAAAATATTCACTTTTCGCAATACGTTATTCGTCATCCAGTAAATCTGTTTCTAACATTCTGGATGCTTGTACGGTGCAGTCTAAATCTGACTTTGCTCGTGTAGTTTTTTTTCAATACATGAACTTGTCACACATTCATCATAGTCGTAAATGACTGTCACAATCATTTTCTAGGGTAGAATTTGGTAAATATAGATGCAAGATTACATCTACACTCTATCAAACCTTAGACAGAAAAAGTCTTAAACGGTGAGCATAGATCGGCTTTCAGGTCTTTCAACTTGTTGTGGGGGAAGTTCATGCATTAAATCGGAGAAATTCAGAGTTCGATGTATGAACTTCAGACGCCCCAAGCAGGTGCGCCGACCCTCGTACGTTCTGATAACGCATGGAAATAGACTCCCTTCACCCCTTTGATGGGATGTTTCATTCTCATTACATTTTCCCTTTTACAAAGCCTCATAGAGAAGAGCAATAGTCTTTGTTGCAGCTGAAAAACAGCGTGAGAGCCCGTGATAAACACATAACAGCCAGGCTTTGTCTTGCTTCTTATAGGCTCATCACAAGACGAAATCGGATCTTCTGGGTGAAAGGGCATCACTTGCATCTATTCACATAAACTGGATGTGAAGGTGGGGCTTCGAGAGGAGTAAACATCCCTTCTGGGAAACACTGACACAAACCCCTCGCGCAGGAACAGGTGGGACTGCCTTGTCATTCGCTGCAACAGGTCAGGTTAAGCACACACAAGGTCCCACAGTGATTTGCAAATATGGTGGTATATTGATGGGTATTTTTTAAAATTTAAATAAATTTAAATAAATAAAAATAAATGAATGAATCCATGCAGAAACATGCACAAAGTTACAAGATTTTTTTTTTTTTTAGGTTCATTGAAAAAAACTAAAATAAAACACATTATTAACATATTAGGAAATCACAGTTGTGTTTTCATAGATTATTTGTAAAGCTTCACTAACTATGGATACAAAAAAAAATCTCTCACCACGGAAACAAGCATTTGCAATGCAATCGGTCTCGCCTTTGGGACCTTATATGTTTTTAGCTATGCAGCACATTAGCCTGGGTGCTGAAACATCTACTGTTCTTTAACATGGAGGGAAAGTAAGCACCAAACTGCGTGACACGCCAGGTATGGGAACACAAGGAGAGAAATATTGCCTTTCAGCGGGAAATGGTATAGTCCAAAGCTGTTTTTAATATAAAAGCAGGGCCTTCGGTGGTCATATCACTGAAAATACAAGATGTGAAAAAAATATTATTGTCTACGGGTGCTTGTGGAAGACAATTTCTATGGACTGGAATCTAGAGAATGCTAAAGTGATTCTGGTATTTTACTGACCTCTGCTGGTCGTTTTCTATCAAGACAGTTAAATATAGGCAGTTGAACAGAAAAATAAGTCCGTAAGCGGAAGCAGACAAGTCCTAGGGCTGATCTCCAGAGCCCACAAAGTACATACACATATAAGTATATACTAAAGTATATACAAGAGGCCTCGAATGCTCGACCTAAAAAGGCTGTTCGGAACAACAGCACCACCGTGGTGCACTTTGTCGTCCATGGCGTGCAATGCCACTGCACAGTTCACTGCCACCGGGCTCTGGGCATCATGGCCATCACAGACAACACACAATGTAATATCAGAATAAGGAGGGTGAAATATCGAGAACCAAACAACGTCAATGAGGGTATACACAGGTACGTACAGATGCACTGTGTTTGCTATGCTTAACTCCACAAGTACGTATCCTGGTGATATATATATTCAAGGTACGTGAATGTGGAGTCAATATTACCGAAGCTACGCGTACATAATTCCCTTTGTAATATTTCGGAGCCTGGTATTCGGCCACGGCACTTTTGCATCAACATTTCTGCCCTGAATATTCTGAAAAACATTTTTGGGTCATTACCCGGGGCTCTCCTTATGTCAAAGCACGGCGTGCTAGCTGCGGTATAAAAGAGTACAAAAATCCCTCACCCCACCAAAAAAAGGAGATTTATTTTCATGTTATACGAACACTTTTATCTTTAAGCAAGCTGCTGCCATGAGATACTTCTAGCTTACCACAGCAAATGGTGCCATACAAATGTGACCATTCCCCGGCCCCTTCATTACATCTGTGTCGGCCATTTGGGGATTCCAGTGAAGATAAGGAGCTACGGAAGCTGCTATCTGAGTACTATAGTTTTAAAAATTCAATAATACACTGCTTATTACCAACCCCCCCTCCACACGAATTTTGCTGCCACCTAAACACTATGGATGGTGTACTAGTTTTATCGACCTCAGACGGCGGAAAGACTTAAAAACGGCTGTCTGGAGCTTGCTCGTAAATCTATACAACAGTTGCATTGACCCACTGAGCTATTTTACTTGCGCCTCACAGTACAGCTCTATCGTTGGAGCTGCCGAAGATAAGGGATTCAATGTCAAAACGCGCCGCCGGCTTTGCCAGTAATACAATAACGCTGAAATGCTGACATCGGGGTCTGTTTTGTGGACGTTAAGGGGCAGATTTACAAGAAAGTGACGCATCTGTTAGATGCGTCACTTTCCCTGCGCCACCCTCAGAAACCCTTGCGCCACCATAGATGCGCCGTATTTACAATACAAAACCAAAGGGGATGATGGACGCAGTGTTGAACATTGCAAGCACTCACCCCCAGTCAACTGATCTGGGTTTAATCCATCATCATTCTTTAGCTCACTCCGCCACCCCAGTTCAGACATGGCCATATGCAAATCAGTCTGACCCTGTGCCTCATGGGAACAGTCCAGCCCGAACTGCCAAGCCATGTCTTCCCTGGACCGGAAACAAGCATCCTGGGACCGGTTTCTGGCTTACAGCCGTCATCAGCCAGGCTATCTTGAATCCAGTGGCAAAGTGAGCAAGGGACCCATGTCTGGGCATACCCTGCCAACTTAGGGCGAACATAGCAAATGTCTGAACTGGGGTGGCGTGGTGAAGCAAAATAACGATGGATTAAACCCAGATCTGTGACTGGGGGTGAATGTTTGACAATGTGCAGCATTCCGTCCATCATCTTGTGTGTTTTGCATTTCGCCCTAGGTGGGAAGGGTATGCCCAGACGTGGGTCCCGTGCTCACTACGCCACTGGAGTCAAGCTATCCTGCCTAATGAAGGCTGATAGCCTGAAACCGGTCCTAGGATGCTTGATTCCGGTACAGGGAAGACATGGCTTGGCAGTTCGGTCTGGACTGTTCCCATGAGGCAGAGGGTCAAGACTGATTTGCATATGGCTATGTCTGAACTGGGGTGGCGTGGGGAAGCAAAATAACGATGGATTAAACCCAGATCTGTGACTGGGGGTGAATGTTTGCCAATGTGCAGCATTCCGTCCATCATCTTGTGTGTTTTGTATTTACAATACGGCGCACTATGGCGCAAGGATTGACAGATGCGTCAGAAATTCTGACGCATCTGTTGGTGGAAAAGTCACGCATTGCTGGAGTCGTGTCGCAAGCACGACGCAACTCCAGCAATGCGTGTTGAGGCCTATTCCCACTACATTGCGTCACTACTTACGCCTGCTTCAAGCAGGCGTAAGGTTTTGACGCAGTGGCGTCCTAAAAGTGGCGCAGTGAAATCTTGTAGATTTCACTGCGTCACTTTTACGAGGCCTTCCTGCGTGGGAACGCCCACCCTGCATACATTATACCTGACGCAGGTATAATGTGACGCAGGGCTTTACAACGTGACGCATCTCCCTAGATGCGTCACGTTGTAAATAGGCCGCATTTTTTACGCTGCCGATGCGTCACAAAAGTGACGCAACTGCAGCGTAAAAGTGACGCAAGGGACTTGTAAATCTGCCCCTAAGTTCGTACCAGGTATTGCTGGAGGCTTGAATATATCGTCAGGTATCTGTCTACTTGCAATACATCCGGCCAGCGCTTAAATTCCCGGGGGGCTTTAAAGCGTGCACCCGTCCAACCAAAATCAGAGTGCGCAGCTCTAAAGATCATTTCGGCACATTGTTGTCAATGCTGCTTGTTCACAACAGTCTAAGCACGTGCATGCTAAGGAATTAGAAGGAATTAGTGTCGTGTAGTTCCTATAAAAAGTATACAGGATCTGCGCGTTTAGACAACATATACTGTAGGATTGGTGACAGACTGACTCTGAACACCCCCACCGGGTATGTTGGCCCTTTTGTACCAACTAGCTCACAGTGCCACTAGAATCTCCTCTTACCAAGGAGAGAATAGGTCCTGGCAACCATCGATCATGACAACCCTGATCCCTCAGGACCGTGGAAACAATATACTACTTTCCGCTTAGTCACTCGTGCTTACTTGGTCTGTCTCAGAGAGATACACAGACTAAACAGGCTGGGAGTTTTCAATAAGTATTTATTGAACAGTTGTTATTCTGGTGTAGAATAGATGAGCTGCAACAACCGTTAGACAGTATAAGATATAAATGATTAGCAGTACTATAAAGGTGAATGGATGTGATCCAGCTCGACAAAATAAACTTTTTCCTTATGACACTGATCCAGAAACACTTACTCTTCCCTAGCATAAAAACCAGATGTCGGTGGGGCCCATAGCACCGCATACATACATTCACTCAATTTCCTGGATCTCGAGAACACTAAGGAAAAAATGAGCTGCTGGACGAACGGGATACCTTGTTAAAGTGACAGAATTATAAAACTATACATTTATTTACATTTTAATTTGGATCCTGTCGGTTCTAGACATCAAGGTATTCCGCTATTCGGTCGATGGACCAACTAGTAGAATCAGTTGATGGCGATTAAGACCAGCTCAATCACAATTAAAACCTTTAACATTTATTAAACACAATTTTATTTAAAGAACCACAGACTCATTTAGAGTTAGCAAATAATTTTATCTAAATTCTTTGAGCATATAAGTAAAGTTTTTTATTAGACAATACATTTAGAAATGTCAAAAGCATTTAAGTAAATTTAAGAAATTAGAAATGAAATAATCATTACCCTTGGCCATAGGGCGCTGACAAGAATGGTTCACCAAAGAAAGAAAGATGAACCGCAGGTCACAGGATAGGACTCCCAAAACTGACTGACTGTTCCGCTAACCTCCTCGGACGCAATCTTCTCCCGGGCAACTCCCGCAACGGTCTCGTTCTTTTCCCAGTCAAAGTTCAATAGTCCGAAATGACAGAGTCTCTCGCAGCATCAAGGTAGAAGATGAATAAGCAAGCAAAAGTTTTCATAACGTAAAAGCAGACAATCTTATACCCTATTCTCTGGCTCACTACACTTAAAAGTTGCAATCCTTGGGGGCAGAAATCACGCTAATTGGTCCATTGGAGGGGTGGTGATGGTCACCTCATCGCCCTCCTTGTTCAAACCAGTTTGGGGACAATAACGCATACAATAACTCTCGTGACTCGCACATGTCCAAAATTATTTCAATTTGTCAATGTTCTTTGTAACAATTCCGATGGTCACGCATTAGTTCTTTCTCTTTCGCTCAATGTTCCCATTCGGTTCCCATGGATTTATGCTGAACTCTTGGCAAGATCCTTTCTACAGGTCAGACTGGCCTTGACATCTCTCACTCCAAGCACAGGCCGCAGACACGTGACTGGAGCATCCATTCCACACATGCGTGGAGGCCATTTGTTCAGCGCACGCACCTCATCCCTCTCCAGCGGCCATTTTCGAAGCATGGCCTAGCAGGCCCGAACGAAACTAATATAAGAACAAACACAACCGAAATTAAAACAAAGAAAATAAGCCTTTCTGTTTACCATCCGCCATTCTAAAGACCCGTGTTAGGTATTACCTAGCAGAAGCGACATTTAAAGCCATTTTACTTACCATCTGCATTCTTTGCCACTGTGCAATTCTACTACGCAACACAATCATGGAATTCACTCTATTTACTAAGCAAATCACAATACTAGTGTTATTTTGCTTCACAATTGTAAATAAATTAGGTTTTGCAATTTTAGCAAGTTGCCCACGTGTAATGTTTAATAAAAAGGTGCATTTGTTGATTAGTTCATGCATTTCAAACGGTTAGTATCATTAATCGTTATGAGGTCATTCATTTCCAAGGGGTACAAAAAAATATTTTGTTTCCCCTGCTCCATCAATTCCCCCCTTTGGTGATTTTTAATATCACCACTAAAACCTATCTCTACAAATTTTTCGGAAAAATTGTTTCTTGTCCACTTGCATTTGTTATTTTAGACATTTGTGTTCTTTTCATCTTGTCTTTTAGACCTCTTGTACATGTTCTCTTTAAATTCTTCCAGTTCAATCTCTCCCCTTTCCCGTTCTCTTTCCTTATTTTTCTCATTTTCTCCCTTTGCTCTATTTTGTCTTTTTCTCCTTTTAATACACACATATGCTAATCTTAATACTAACATTACCACTATTACTAAGATCACTGGAATTAGTACTTTTACAATTATAGAACTACCTATTTCAGTGAACCATTTCTTTATTGAGGAAAAACTCTTACCAAGTTTCTCCCAAGCACCTTCAACCTCCAGTGGGGCAATTTCTTTATGCAAATAAGTAATGTTCTTTATATACTTCTGTATATTCTGACTTTTGTCTGGAATGTAAGTGCAACAATGTTGTACTTTCAGCATTTCACAGACTCCACCCTCTTTTGCCAAAAGAATGTCAAGGGCAAGTCGATTCTGCATTACCATAGCTCTCATGGCAACCATTTCGGTATTCACCATCAAGAACCCTCCAGCAGTATTCGTTGATAAATGATCTACTACTGTAGACAATTTCCGAATCTTGTATGCATTCAAAGATACACCCACTGCTGGGATCAATGCTCCAAAAATGTCACCTATTATCTCTGAGAAGCTTTTCCTTCTCCTACGTGTTAATGGTTTACCTATCTCGTGAATTCCTTTCGTTCCTCTTTTCACATGAAAAATCTTTGGAAAGACCAGGCCTAAGTAGCATGTTCCATACCAATGGTCCGGCAACCTATAGTATGCTCGGTTTCCACAAATGTACTAGATCCCTGGAAATACTGGATCTGTCCTCCTTTGAATCCCCATCCCCCTAAAATTTTGTATGTATCTCGGCACTCACTAGAACCCACGAAATAGTTATCATACATAGTATTTTCTCTACTAATACACAATTTTCCCTGTTGGGGCCAATCTAAACTCATGGCTGTATTCATTTCACTCTTATCATAATTTCCCTCTTCAAACGCCCAAGGTGGGGTTTTTGTCTTTTCTCCTGTTGCTTTTCTTTGAAACTTAACCCTTCTGTCTTCTACCATGTCTAAGAACACTTTTTCTTCCTTCCTTAATCTACAAGTAAGATTGTGTCTAAATGCATATTCTAAGGTTAATTCTTTCGTTTCTAGGAAAAATTCTCCAAAAATCTTTGCATATTTCATCTTATTTAGTTCAGGAACTACGGAAACTTTAGCAAAAACAGCATCTGTGTCAGTATAATAATATTCTAATTTACCTGTTTTATAAAATAAACTAGCTAAAACACTACATGTTATTCCATACGTCAAAGGAAGGTGATGATACGTCACACCTTCTGTCACAGACGCAGGTAACTGCATACATACATAACAATCTCTAACATCCATGGTTTCTACATATTCATATAAAATTTTGTAAAGACATTCTTTGAGAAATCAGTTATTGACTTATCCCTATGAAATTCAGTACTATCTATCAGTGTTGCAGTATTCTTTATGTTAGATTTCTTGTCACTATTCGTGTCATTTGTGATTACAGATGTATTTTCTCCAACTAATCTAAGTGGAATTATTATTGCTAAAATGAACCAAATAAGCATCAGAAAACCTGTACAATAAAAACACATTCTACACCATCTACGGAAAAACTCACATCTAGATCTTCTACTCTCAGTGTCTACCATGTTTAAAATATAATCTAATTATATGTACAGGAAGATGTGTTTCCACACCTCAGAATGACTTTCTTGCCGTTTTACCCTTTCTTTTACTGATTACTAGAACCAGTTTCTTTTGGTGCTCTTTTCTGTCTTTCAGAAATTTTTCTTGTCTTTTCCAGTTTGTGTGTCTAGTCCGGTTTCCTTTTCTCCTCTTCAGGATGGGCGCAGTTCTCTCTCACCCACTTGTTCACAGTCTTTGTCTGGGTTCTCGTGACTGCTATCCACTTCGTTAATGTCAAGCAGTACTATGTATACCCATTCAGGTGACTTGTATTTCAAGTTAGGTCTTTTCACTCTTTTTGGTCTTTGCAACAGTCTTTTATTTGTTTCTCTTTGTTTTTTCTGACTTGTTATTTCATTTACTTGTTCTGCATTATCTTTGTTCAAATTTATTATTCTATATCTCAGTCTTTTGATTTCGTTGGGCCAATTATCTCCTTTTCTTGGCCTTTTCAGTTCGTTCTCCCTTTCTCCTCGTTCTGTTCTCCAAGTTCTCTTTCTTGGTCCTACTCTTTGCCTTATTTCTTCTTCACTTTCTTCAGATTCTGTCTCAGATCTCACTTCACTTTCTTTAATTTTGAACTTTATGAATCCTTACTCTAATCCTCCTCGTGTTTCTTCTGCAATTTTCTCAACCTGTCTTTCTAAAACTGAACTTTCTATCATTTCTTCCGTTTCTAATTCTCCTCGTGTTTCTTCCGCAATTTCCTTAATCTCTCTATCTGAACCTGACTCTAATTTTTGAGTTATCTCTATAATTTCTGGAGGAATTTTCCCAAAGCTTGTACTTGGCTGTTCACCATCACTTTCTATTTGTTCAGTTTCTCCAGTTTCATTATCAGTTCTTTGTTTTTCAGATTCCTCTGTTTGTCTTTCACTGGTCTCAGGTTGGTCTGCTTCAGATGCCGAACTGGTATCTGATATTTCCAGATGTCGACTTACAGGTCGAGCTTCAGGCTCTGGAACTCCGATTGCTTCAGTCTCTGCTTCAGACGCCGAACTGGTATCTGATATTTCCAGATGTTGACTTACAGGTCAAGCTTCAGGATCTGGAACTCTGATTGCTTCAGTCTCTGCTTCAGACGCCGAACTGGTATCTGATATTTCCAGATGTCGACTTACAGGTCGAGCTTCAGGATCTGAAACTCTGATGGTATGACTGGCATGAATCCAATTTTTCACACCTGCACACTTTACTGCAGTTGTTGTCACCAGAATCACTTGTCGTGGCTTATCCCAGCGTGGAACCAAGCAGTTTCTTCTTCTGTGGACCTTTATGCGTATCTAGTCTCCAGGACTCAGATCATGAACTGGTTTTCTCTCAAGAGTGGTCGCATCCGGCCCAACCTGATGAAACACAGAATGCACCACATCAGCCAATCCTTTGCAATAGTCCAGTATGAGATCATCAGTTATAGTCAGCAGTTTGTTGACAGGTACGTGTGCTTGTCTCATTGCTCGTCCCATTATTATCTCGTGAGGACTTAGACCTGTTTTTCTGTCAGGTATGCTCCTTATGCTCATTAGCACCAATGGTAAGGCATCGGGCCATTTCAGTCCTGTGGCTTGACACATTTTCTCTAACCTATTTTTTATTGTGCCATTTACTTGCTCTACCACTCCAGAAGCCTCTGGTCTGTAGGCACAATGCAGCTTTTGTTGAATATCTAGTGCTTCACATATTAGCTGAATGATTTCATTCTGAAAATGCGTTCCTCTATCTGTTTCAATCGTTACTGGAAAGCCATACCTGGGAATGAATTCTCTCAACAGGAGCTTAGCTACAGTAACTCCATCATTCCTTCTTGTCGGATAGGCTTCCACCCAACGAGAAAACAAACAGACGACTACCAGGACATACCTCAATCTGTTACTCGGGGGCATTTCTATAAAATCCAATTGCATTCTGGTAAAAGGACCTCCTTCACGTCCTATAGTTCCCAAACTCACCACTGTCTTCCTTCCAGGATTTATCTGTTGACATATAAGACATCTTTGGCAAAGGCTTTCAGCTATAGCCCTAAACTTTGGGTTGTACCAGGTTTGTTTGAAAAGTCTGATCATGGCAACCCTACCAATGTGTGCCTGCCCATGGTACATCCGTGCCATGTTAGAGATCATGCTAACAGGCATAACTGTTCTTTCATCCCTGTAAACCCAAACTTCATCTTCCTCTCTCCGTCTGCAACCTGCTTTTATCCATCCATCTTTTTCCTCATCACCTGCCTCTTCCTGCAATTGTTTTACTTCATCCCATGTTTCAACTGTGTTAGTAAACAGCAAGGGACATGAAACAACTTCTTTTTCCCTTCTCCGATTCATTGAGGTCATATTTCTGGCACAATATTGAGCTAATTCATCAGCAAAATTGTTACCCACAGTAATGTAATCAGTTCCATTTTTGTGAGCAGTGCATTTTACCACCGCTATGTGTTTGGGCAGCTCTATCGCCTCAAGCAATTTCTTCACAAACTCACCATTCCTAATAGGAGACCCCGAGGAAGTCAGGAATCCCCTCTGGGACCAGATTTGTCCAAAATCATGGACCACTCCGAAGCCATACTGGCTATCCGTGATCACAGTGATTCGGAAATTCCTTCCCAGTTTGCAAGCTCGAATCAAAGCAATCAGCTCAGCAACTTGGGCTGAACGTATTCCTCTCAAACAAGATGCTTCCATTATGGTTGCCACCGTACACAAAGCATACGCCGCACTTAGAACTCCTTCATCTGTCCTCAAGCATGACCCATCCACAAACATCACATAATCTGACTCTCTTAGAGGTTCATCTCTAATATCAGGTTGGGGCTTTGTGCAAAACTCAAGCACGTCCAAACAGTTATGATCAACATCGTCTTTGACCTCTGCATTTACTGCATCTGGCAATGAGGTGGAAGGATTCACAATTGTACATCTTACAATGGTTACATTGTCTGCACCCAAAATCACTTTTTCGTACCTAGTCAACTGACTATGTGTCATGAATTGTGTTTTTGTTCTGGTTAGAAGGATTTCAACAGAATGTGGGACATATACTCTCAAAGGATATCCCATTACAATGCCTTCACTCTGTTCCAGACTCACACAAGTAGCAGCTACTGCTTTCAGGCATCCAGGCAACACTTTTGCTACCGGGTCTAAAACAGCTAAAAAATAAGCTATTGGTCGTCTCATTCTTCCATGCCTCTGCACCAATACAGAAAGTGCACATCCATCCCTCTCACTACAATACAGCTCAAATTCTTTTTCATAATCAGGCATTCCCAATGCTGGTGCCTCACACAAACTTGTTCTCAGTTGCTCAAAAGCCTTCATTTCTTCCTCATCTAATGCAATCAGATCTTTGACATCACTCTTTGTCAATGGCTGTAAAGGCTTTGCAATTAATGAAAATCCACTTATCCACTGTCGGCAATAAACAACCATTCCAAGGAACATTCTCACTTCTCTTTGTGTCATTGGGGCTCTCATTCCTTTTATAATCCATATTCTTTCTATTGTCACTTTTCTCATCCCTTTCTCAATCTTATGACCTAAGTACTGTACTTCTTGTTGACAAAATTGCAGTTTTGAGGGGGACACCTTGTGTCCTCCTTCTGCCAAATGATTCAGTAAAGCAATTGTGTCCGTAACACATGCTTCTTTGGTCTTTGATGCCACTAATAGGTCATCAATATACTGGACCATCACAGATTTTTCAGGCATTTTGAAACTTTCTAAGGATTTCTTCAGAATTTGATTAAAAATAGAAGGACTTTCAGTATACTCTTGAGGAATTCGGCACCATGCCAAAATACGCTCTCCGAACCGGAACGCAAATAATGGCTGACTGTCAGGGTGCAAGGGAATAGAAAAGAATGCATGGCACAAATCAATAACTGTGTACCATTCTGCATCATGAGGAATCTGATACAGTATTACAGCAGGGTTTGGCACAATCGGGCAGCAAGAAATAACAATTTTGTTTACCTTCCACAAATCCTGTACTATTCTATATGTTCCATTTGGCTTTTTCAATCCCATTATAGGAGAATTACATGGACTGCTCATTATTTCTCTCAAAATTCCCTGTTCAATCATTTTATTGATCACTGTGGTTATTCCTTCAATAATTTCTGGAGTCAATTTATACTGCGGGGTATTTGGGTAATTCGTTCCTTCTTTTACAGTAATTTTTACAGGATCAACTTCTCTCATTAATCCAATATCTTCACCCATGAAATTCCATACATCAGACTTGACTGTTCCTTTCAATTCAATAGGGATTTTCTCTACATCAAACACAGGAAACATCTCATTCATTCCTGGTTCTAGTTCTGCCATTGTCATTTTATACAGAACATCCTCATCTGGTGTCTGGAAAGCAATACCATCTGGAGTACAATAGATGGTACAATTCATTTTGCATAGCAGATCGCGTCCTAATAAATTTACAGGACTACAATCACACACCACAAAACGATGGATATCTTTAAATGGACCAATTTCCACCTCTACTGGTTTCGTAAGAGGGGTTTTAATCTGCCTGTTTGAAACACCTACAACTTGGATATTTTCTCCTGAGAGAGGAAGTTTTGGAATTTCCACTGATCTAACAGTAGAACGGGTAGCACCAGTGTCCACAAGGAATGTAACATTTACACCATTCACTTTTCCATCCACAAATGGACCTGACTGATCTACCTCTAGAGTTGCGCCAAGCACGCACTCCTCTTCCTCTCCTAGGCACCGTCATAAACTTTCATCCGAGTCATCTCCATCCTGTCGTAACCAATATTGTGAAGTAGCAGCTGCGCGCGGCAATTTCGTTACCTGCTCTCCTCCGTAGAATCCTGTCTCTGTACTGTATCTCTGAGGATTTACACTCTTTGGAAGAGGTGGTTGCGTCACCTGATACTGTTGAGTAACTACCTGCGGCTGTTGGTAACTCACCTCATTCTACACCTGTGGATTTAATGGTTGATTTTAGGGGTTAACTCTCGGAGGTAATTTACACTCGTTTCTCCAGTGCCCTAATTTTCCACAATTATGACATTGCCATTTCTTTTTAGCTTCTTCTACACTCATCTGACCTTTTCCCTTACCAATATTCGGTTTGGACTTGGTTTGTCCTGCGTCACTAGACTGATTATTCATTTGAGCTTCTTGCTTTTCTGCAACCTTTACTTGTGCCACATTGCCTTTTCCTTGAGTTTACGCTGTCTACACTCAATATCGTCACTGCAATATTTTGCATACCGTAATACCTCGTCTACTGTGCTATTCTGCCAACATAACATATGCTGCTTAATCATCTCACTTATCTCAGGTCTCAAACCATACACAAATCTATACACAAAATGACTCATGTCTTTTACACTCAAATTCTCGTATCCACTATACTGCTTAAAAAACAAAAGCAACCTCTCGTAATAGGCATGTACAGATTCCTTACTTTCCTGAGTCGTTCTATCAATCTTTACCCAGTCCGTTTCTTTTGGGGGAATCTTATTTTTCAAAAATGTGATTGCCTGTTCATATTTTCTCATTACTTCTGAACCTGGGGCTCCTGTTTTTGCATCTCTAGGATATTCTTCCTTCGGCCAATCAATTGTAATTTTACACTCTGTCCATAAATCTGCAGGAACGACAATCTCAAACAAACCATCCAGATCTTCCCACAATACTTTTGAAACTTTTACAAACCTTTCTACCTGTCTATACCATTCTACAGGCTTTTCTCTCAACCTTGGAAAATCATTGGTAAATGACAATATATCTTGTCTGGACCATGGGACATGCACATAACTTCCTCCTGGAGTTTCTCTCATTGGACATTCCATTACCGTCAATTCTTTCTCTTTTACTGGAAAAGCCAATGAGGCTTTATCAGTTGTTCCTTCTTTTCTCCTTATCCACCTACTTCTCCATTTGTCTACATCTCCCCATTTTCTCAATAATACAATCAGTTCTTTTATCTGTGTTAATCGTCCTGAAGTGTTCAGATTTTCTATGTCCTTTTCACTGAAATCTACTCTGTACGGTTTCTGCAATCCCCTGATTTTTGCAAACTCTACTCCTAGTTCATTCGCTGTTTCTTCCAATTTCTCGTGCAAGTTCCTGGCTCTCCACGTGATGCTTTTACACATAAACATTAATTCATCATCTTGATAAGACTTCAATCGATCTGTACCAATCGCCCCTAGAATCAATTCCTCCATATCTATCTTTAATCTAACCACATCCAAAGGTTGAGGTTCAGCATCTTTCTTCTGCAAACTCCTCACCCAATCATTTAATTCCTCTGCACTCGGACCCACAGGGGTTTTATTTATTTCTGCCCAGTTCACACTTCTCTCTGGAGTTTCAGTTGCTGACTCAGTTCCCATAGGAATCTTATTTATCTGACTCTCATTAATTGTCAAATTTACAGGTGGACTTGACCTAAATGATCCAGCGGAATCTCTTGCCTCTCTATTTTCTGGAATTGTCCCTTCTCTTACTTTTTGTACACTAGAATTCAATGGAATTGTCAAGGAATGTTCATCTATCCTTTGATTTTCAAATACCGGGATTACTGGCCCTATCGTCACTGGCACAGTCACAGCTTCCATATTCATTGTTAGTTCTCTTATCTTTTCAGTCAACTCTCTTGTGGTTCTGGTTAGTTCAACTGTATTACCATTATCATGTCTCACAGTCTGTGGTGTTTCTAGTTTATCAAATGGCCTATTTATTTCAGAAATTTGTTCAGGGCTTTTATTTCTTACAGTTTCCATTGGCGGTGCATTTGGAGTCACCACCGCAGAATTCTGCTGATATGGAGGTTTTTTTAAATTTAAAATGTCCTCCAGCAACTCATCCTCTGTGTCGCCAACTCCATATCCATATCTCTCTGAAACTACATGCTTCTTTTTCTCCGCACACTTTCTCCCTGCTAATTCTTCACCTCTTCTGGCAGGAAACATGCCATCCGTCATATTAGCATACCACCATCGTTTCATCCTGTCTTCATGACTCACACCCCATACTCTTACATGAATAAAACCATAATTCTTTGTACCTCTGTGTCTTTCCCTTTCATACATCTCATCTTCCCATTCACCTAAGGCTTCAAACTGTGTTGGTCTAAGTCTCGGTTCAAGTCTCATAATTTTTTCTCTCAAATTTCGAATTGCAGCCGTGCTAAACGAACCATTTTCCGGAAATGCCAATACTCCATCGTCTTTGGTATATTTCGCCCAATTTTCCAACCAAATGCAAGTATGATAGCCATATTTCATCATCATATAAGATGCTGGCGTTTTCGGCGGAGGAAGTACTTCTCCTTCCCTAGTCACAACCTTTTTGTCTTTCTTAAAAAGATTTTTAAGCTTCGCAACCCATGACGGTTTCTATCTATCACGTTCATCGTAATAATAAGCCATATTTCCCTGTTCTTTTGCCGAAATAAATTCACGCAATTCTTCACCACTCAGTTCTTTCTACCGTTCGGTTATTCTGACCTATCTCAGCGCGTCTCACACCAACGCACCAATCAGAAAGCTCTATGTCACTCTCACACTGACCTATCCCAGTGCGTCTCACACCAACGCACCAATCAGAAAACTTAGGGGCCCATTACGATACCCGGCGTAAAAAAATCCGCCAGGCATGGAAGCGGCAAAAATCCGCCCACACACCCTCTGAACACCGACCACGCCATTACGATTACACAAACCGAAAACCGCCATCGGCGGAAAAATCACACAAAATACCGCCCGCGAACGTCCGAGTCGGAGTCAAACCGCCCGCCACGGACGGAAACACGCACGACAACACAAAACCGCCCGCCCTCACGGCCGACACACCGCACGTGAAATTACGATTGCACCGCCATGAGCGCGGGAAAACCACAAATATACCGCCCGCTAGCGCAAACAACGCCGATGAGAATCGACACGGCAGAAGCCATGGCGCCCACGTACCTGCACAGAAACCATCCGCTCACAAAACCAATAGCACACAACATGGCCAACAAGTCCACACAGCAAGGCACGCACAAATACACAAGCACAGTACACATCCCGAAAACACCCCCCGGACAAACAAAAAATACCAAGGCCAGAACCCCAGACACAACACACCTGAAAACAACAGACCATGAGGACACACCCACATAGGTGAGTACAAAAGCAGCACTCCCACAGACCACAACCCCTTGCTACATTGCAAACCAGAGAGGAGAGGAGAGGACACAGTGACACAGCAAGGACAGCAGCACACCACAGAAACGCACACATCACAACCACCACCACCACCACCACCAAACACCTGCACCACAAACCCCCTGCACATTACACAACACACACCGCACCAGCACCACAAACACCATGGCACCACAAAGGATGCCCAAGTACACGCCCATTGAGCTGACGGTCATGGTCGACGAGATCATCAAGGTGTACCCACAAATCTATGGGAACATGGTCCAGCACACACCACTAGCCACCAGAAACAGAATGTGGAACCGGATCGTAGACCAGGTCAATGCAGTCGGGACCCTGCCCAGGAACAGAGGAGAAATTAACAAACGTTGGAATGACGTAAAGAGCCTGGTCAAGAAGAAGGAGGGAAAAACAGAGAGCTGGCTGCCGTCACTGGCGGAGGGAATCCCGCGCTCTTCAAGACCTTCAAAGCGTGGGAGGAGAAGGTGTGAGTCATAATACATCCGGAGATCCTCGCCAGATTAGCAGGGGGAGTGGAGGCTGGTAAGTACAAACTAATGTATACCAGCACACCGCTATGTACTCACATGCACTACCACCATGCCACAGCTCCCAGGGACAAACACCCCCATTTCCAGCACACAATACACAACACATCACACACACATGCAACAGACACCACCACACACAGCCCAAACCGAACAACTGTAACATACGTGGGGACATGTGTACACTCAGCCAGCCACGTAACCACCAACAGGTCCCCAAATATGCCAGAAGCGCCACAACGAGCACCCACCACACCCATGTGTCCACCACAGCTGCACTAACCGACAAGTAACAGGTAAGTGGCAGGAACACAAAGTGCAGTGGGTGGGACGGTGGACAGCCCAAGTACAACACACACCAGGCCCCTAGTCCCACAGCACAGCAAGGAGGAGCATCCCCCACACCCCACAGCCACGTGTCAGCCACCGCAGTGCACAACGACAGCCGAAAGGCAGACATCACGGTCCACAGCAATCGGTGTCAGTGGGTGTCCAGCCACCCCCACGACCCACAACACCCACCCACCCCCACAGACCTGCAACATGGAGCACCCCCGCTTAGAGCCATGTGGCATCCAGTACAGTGCACGCACGAACAACTTGCAGGTGGGTAACTGGACAGGGCTGGATTACTGGAGGCATGAGGACCATAACACGACCAACACATGGGACATGTCACGTAGCAGACGAACACGCAGCACCGCCCACCGTCACGAACAAGTGAACAATGTGCACACGGACATGAACAACAGACTCACACCCCACATGACCCATCACAGACATAGCAACACCCAAGGAGCCACGTCTGCATGCACAAGCCACACTGAATATAGTACCACACGGCAGCCACTGTGCAACTCATCACACACAACCGAAACACCATTGAAGTCCTGTCCATGTAGCCCCTACTGCCTGTCAACCACACACCCCACGACTACGCCTATGTAAGACAAACAACACTAGACGCAACAGAGCGGAACAACATAAATGCACACGAACACCACTGAACCCATCAAACACACAGACACACCATGCACATACAACATTCCATCCATCCCATCCGTCAGCCCCAGTCTCATGAAAGGCATGTCATCCGCACAGCTGCCACACATACAGCAGTCACGCTAAGATACATGCCCATGACCAACCATGTGCCAGAAGTCAATGAAGCGCACAACACACTGTGAGCAACAACACACAACATGGGCCACACCCCCCGAGCACTGCAGTGATGCACATGGCACAGGGCAGCACGCACACCAAGGAGATGGGACAACTGCAATACGTTGGCTGGCACACAACCATCACTCACTCATAACGATGCGTCCAATGCCATGTCCAGTAATCACAACAGACAGCAAATATGCAGGCCATGTCAAGCATGCACACACCTCAAACCATGCACTGTCATGCTGCCACAACACATGTCACGTTCGGCACCCATGGCTCACAGCATGTACCCCAAAAGCATATCCCCTCCCAAATGCGAATCTGGGGCATGGCCCCCATGTTGCCATATGCGTTCCTAAGCGTTCCATTTGAACCCCAAAAGCATATTCCCTCCCAAATGCGAATCTGGGGCATGGCCCCCATGTTGCCATATGCGTTCCTAAGCGTTCCATTTGAACCCCAAAAGCATATTCCATCCCAAATGCGAATCTGGGGCATGGCCCCCATGTTGCCATATGCGTTCCTAAGCGTTCCATTTGAACCCCAAAAGCATATTCCATCCCAAATGCGAATCTGGGGCATGGCCCCCATGTTGCCATATGCGTTCCTAAGCGTTCCATTTGAACCCCAAAAGCATATTCCATCCCAAATGCGAATCTGGGGCATGGCCCCCATGTTGCCATATGCGTTCCTAAGCGTTCCATTTGAACCCCAAAAGCATATTCCATCCCAAATGCGAATCTGGGGCATGGCCCCCATGTTGCCATATGCGTTCCTAAGCGTTCCATTTGAACCCCAAAAGCATATTCCCACCCAAATGCGAATCTGGGGCATGGCCCCCATGTTGCCATATGCGTTCCTAAGCGTTCCATTTGAACCCCAAAAGCTAAGTACAAACCAGACCCAGGATGGGCCAAGAGCCCGCATACACCAGAGTCACAATAAGTAGGGGCACAGCAACACACCCATCGGCATGGCCAATCCGTCCCATGCCACATGTGCACAGCACACAGTCCCATTGCCAAGCACACACAACTACAGATGCTACAGCCACACACACGCCTCCGGGAAACCCATGTACGAGATTGCACGAACTGTTAATGTCAGACGACAAATACATACTTCGCCAGGTGCAACACAATAACAAATCTCATTCTCTCCACAGGTGACGAACTGCTGGATGCTGGGGATGGAGCCAGCAGCCAGCACAGCCAGCCTACAAGCCCCCAACGAGGACACACGGATGTGGAGGATCTGTCCTCCTCTTCGGACACGGACCACCAAGCAGGCCCATCTGGTGTGGCAGGGCCCAGCCGCTCCCCAGGACCCCTCCTACCCACCAACCCATCATCCAGGGCTGCTGAACATTCCCAGCCCCCTGCTGCCACTGTCGTTGCGGCCACACCCACGGTCATTGTGGCCACTACCACTGCCGCAACCGCCACCATCGCCGCACCGACCACCACCGCCGCCACCACCACCACGTCTTCGCTGGCACCAGCCCCAGCGCAGGTGGTGGCCCGGCCGACTGGATCCACCCTGGGAGCCACAGCGAGGACCGTGGTGAGCAATGTGGCTAGTGGGCAGGCCGGTGGCAGCAGGACTGGTAGGAGGAGCAGGGTCAGGGAAACGCCAGCCTCCCCTGGGAGCCATGCCCTGCCTCAAATGGCCAGAGTCCTTGGGGCCTATGAAGAGGCCCAAGGACAATGGGTCCGGTCTGCTTCAGACACGCGTGAGGTGCTGGGGGTGCTGAGGTCCATGGACGCCCGTATGGGCCAAATCGTGGACCTCATGGGCCAGCTGGTGGTGGCGGTGAGGTCACAGCCAGGGACAGCAGCTCCCCCTCCGCCACCACCTGCCGGGGCGCAGGGTGGAGCAGCAGTGTCCAGTTCCCCTGCGTCCACAGCCAGTGAGCACACCTCAACCACCAGCATGTCGCAAGCAGGCACCCCCTCGCAAACGTGGAAGGGGCCGTCCGAAGTGGAAACAGATCTCCCGGGAGGACTTCGCACGCTCCAAACGCAAGTGAGGCAGCCAGCCAGCCTTCCGCCAGCCTTCCTTGACCAGCCACTGCATTGACTTGGACTACGATCCCACTCCACACAGCCATCTGGATGGCATGTGTGTGTTGGACTATGGACATAGAACCAGTGGGTACACCCTGAGCATCACGCAGCCATGACCGACAGCTCATTGTCACTGCACGCACCACTTTTGTCATCACCTTACACACAATCACATGTCACAGTTTGTAATAAATGCACCTTTTACACTAACTGCTGTTTGTGCCCTGTGTTTTATTTGTACGGAATACAACGGCCACCTTGGGCGGAAAGGCACCTGATGCGTGGCATGGCAATTGAATCCGGAGGGCCTGTAGGGACCTAGGGGTGGGAGACAGAACAGGAGCACATTCAATGAGTGTGTCACACACCCATCACACAGTACATGTCAACAACTACAAGCAATGTACACACATCGCACAGAGCAATAGGGCACAATGCCACAGCCACCAACAGTGGCATACTACCCTGGCCATGGAGCGTTGACACACAGCACGCAGTGAACAAACGGCCACCCTGACACAGCACACACACACCTGCACAGATACAGCCACATCAGCCGTCGTACATGGACACTCACCGTCAAGTGAAGTAGCGGGCGATGAGCTGCTGCCGCACATTACCAGCTTCCTCCTCTCCGCTGTCCTCCTCACTCGAGCTGTCCTGGTCTGCGGGCTGGGGCCCTGGTTGATCTCCGTCATCCACGATGAGGGGGATCTGCTTCCGAATGGCCAGATTGTGCAGCATGCAGCACGCCACCACTATCCGGCACACCTTCTGTGGGGAGTACGCCAGCGCACCCCCGGTGCGGTCCAGGCACCTGAACCTGGACTTGAGGAGGCCAAAGGTACGCTCGACCACACGTCTGGTCCTCCCATGTGCCTCATTGTAGCGATCGTCTGCTGGGGTGCGAGGATTCCTCAATGGACTGAGCAGCCATGCCCCATTCGGGTACGCAGAGTCACCTGGGTGTGAGGGACACAGAGAACCGTTGCAATTCCAACTGGACAGGGGACAGCATTGCACAACCAGCACGCTACACCACTCCACATACTCACCGACAATACAGGCACGATCCTGTTGCATATTGGACATCAGTCGTGGCAAGATGCTGTTGCGCATTATGTGTGCGTCATGGGCCGAGCCTGGGAACTTTGCACACACGTGGGTGATCACCATGTCCGCAAGGCACACCACTTGCACATTCAGGGAGTGCGTGTGCTTCCTGTTGCGGTACAGGTGCTCAGTGGCCTGTGGTGGAACAAGGTCGACATGTGTGCAGTCAATGGCTCCAACGACGTGTGGGATTCTGCCAAGGGCATAGAATGCACCCTTCACTGCCGCCAATTCACGAGCCCTGGGGAAGCGGATGTACCTGTTTCGGTACAGAATCATGGCTGCCAGTACATCCCTCAGCACCTTGCTGAACATGGGCTGGGACATCCCTCCTCCAATGCCCACTGTGTGCTGGAATGACCCAGTGGCGAAGAAATGCATGGCGGCCATCACCTTAGCCGTGGGGGTGACAGCAGTCGGATACACCCTGCGGGGACGGAGATGGGGTTCTAACATGGCACACAGTCGATGCAGGGTTGGCCTGTCCAGCCGAAACTTCCTAATAACCTCTGTATCGTCCATGTCCGCCAGCAATTGGTATGGGCGGTCAATGTTCGGTCTCCGCCTAGGGACAATGGCAGAGGACACATGTCAAAGCAACACGACACATAGCAATTTCGCATACACATCACTGACATGACTGAGCAAGCACATGAGCCACAGCCCAGCTGTCAAGCTGGGACGGCACGGCCACAATACACTTACACAGGTCTCCCAACAATGGCAATGGCTAGTGATACAAACCACTGCCATGTGCATGCACATGGGGATCTAGGCCCCAATGACCTGCGGGGCGTGCTGATGGGGACTGACTGCATATTTGTCAAGCGGCAACGCCATGGCAACATGAATGTCTGCTGAGCATGGAACTGCTTCCGCGGCTGGATGAGTATGGCACACGACGACGACGATGTGGGCACAGGCTGAGCGGCCAAAACAAGTGGGACCTGTGGCACGAGGGGACATGAGACAGTAGTAGGTGTCAGCACTGCACCCTATGTACAGCACTGTACGGATCACACCTCCCGAAACATTGACAGGTGTCCACATTGACAGCCCCATGCCAAGACGGCTGTGTGCTTGCAGTCACACGTCACAGGTGAGAGGTTACATTGCACGTGCCAGGTGGCAGACGTACATAGTGGGAGCTGGCATGTGTGTGCATGTGTCTCCTGTTCAGGATCCACCAGATGGGCGCTGACTCTGTACTGACCATTGGACACAGCATGTTCCGTGGAAGGCTTGTGTGTGTGGGATGGTGGCACTGGATGTGCCTCCGTTGGGTGGGGGGCCATGCACAGGGCGGGTACGTCGATGATTGCGCATTGTTGGTCACGGTGGGTGCACCAACTGAAGATGTGTTGCCCTGTGTTCAATTCCTATGTCCGCATGATGATGGACTGTAGATGTGGGCAGACTACACATTGGTCGATGTGCTGTCTATATGCATGTGCCTTCACACCAGGCACAGCTGCCCCTGCACATGTGACCCCTGCTGGACTCGCTGCTGGGTCTGTGGAGCTGATGCACCTTCTGCGCGTGGGGCGGACAGCTCTCCTCACTTCCCTCATTGCGCATGTCATGACTTTGCCGCAGGTGACATGGATCATGGAGGGCCCACATGTACGCGTGGGTAGGCTACACATGATTGTACACTGGTCGCCACCCCCAGTCAGTGTTTCGAATGGGAAGGTTGTCGTGCTGGTGGTATGTTCGATGTGGCGGATGGGCGGGCCTAGGTGCGGGCTTACATTCCGGACATGGGGGGTAGTTGGATTGGCGACTAGTTGCAGTACACACGGGACACGTCTCTTCCTTTCCACATCTGGGTCATCCCTTGTACTTACTGACAGTGATACAGTCATCTTCGCCCCAGCCCTCATGTCCTCCCCTCGCTCCCCCAATATGCATGCTCACCTGCGAGGCTAGCGCCTGCACAGGCAGCCCCAAGCTCGCACCAGAGAGGGCAAGGAGTGTATGTGTGGGTCCAGTTGCACGAGTGGGCTGTCTCAGGGTATGATGTGTGGCGGGACGCCGTCCACCTGCGTGGTGCCCCAAATGGAGACCCGGCCTGCATGGACTATGCATCACAGTCTTCGCCTTCCGGATCCGCCACCTGCGACACCCAGTGGCTGTGGCTGCCCTTGCGGCCAGGCCGCGTCCGTCTGTGGCTGATGGCCCACACATTCACTCTTTGGCCTCTCTGGGGAGGGCTCGGGGTGGTGGCGCACGCGCTTGCACTTAGTCGCAATGGCATGTGGCGTGGTTGGTATGATGGGCAATGGATGGGATGGTGCGAGCCACCTCCCGTGACGTCAGTGCTGCTCGTGCTGTGGTGCGTCCCCCTACACTTCCATTTGACTTGTGCCATGCTAGACGTTGAGGTTCTATTGCCTGCGTGATATGACCAGGAGGAGCGCGAGGAGACCTCTCACACACCATGCTCCACTGCCATCCCGTGCCCTGTATCGCCTGTGCGGATTGACTATGTTGGGGTTACACCTGGTCGACTGGGGCTGTGTGTGCCTTGTCAAGGGGCATGGCGGGCGCACAACAGGATCCAGCTTGTCCACAGAGGGTGGGCTGAGGTGCGCCTGGTACCGCTTTGTACGTGTGCCCGGCTGCTGTGCACACACGTGTTCACTCCCCCCGACAGGTGTCCTCTCACAATGCCCAGGGAAGCGGTGGTGTACTGTTCATGACCCCTCCCAACACGGCGTGCTCCAACTTGGCATGTGCGCATCTACCCGTCGCACCCACCCACCTGAGCACTGCGTCCATACGACTTCACACGACACATGTGTGTCTTCCACAGTAGTGCTACTCATTTGCGTTGACATCCAATACCAGTGGACTACATGGTCATGTCACGACTGCCGTGTACTTCACATACTCTCATCCTCTCTCATTCGTACTTGTGAAATGAGTCAGCGGAGACAGTTTTGGTTTCAAACATTATATTGAGTCTTCTGTCCTCTGTGATGCAGTATAGTGGACACTACGGGCAGCGGAATACATGTTGAGGATATACTGAGCATGATTGCAAATGGGATAGGGTGTGGGGTTACATGTGATTGGCTGTTGCATGTGGGATGTGGGCTTCAGAGTGACATCTGCTTGGCCAAGGCTGTGCTAATGTACATTTACGTATAGCTGCGGAGCTGCGGACTTTGACACAGACGGTATACATGTAGCCTACCAGACCGCTTGGCATCATGGGCACAGTCCATCTCAGTTCCATGTGACAGGTTTGCTGCGGTTGTTCCTCATGCACGCGTGCATGTGAGATGACATCAGGGCATGTGCTTGCGTGCATGCAGCGGCGTGCCACTTGTTGTTGCACTGTGGTGGTTACTGGACATGTCACAGTCACTGGGGTCGTGTTGTTGTTGTATGCACTTGTCGTCCATGCAAAGGTCCTGGTATGGGATTCCCGGGGCGGGGGTGGGAGGGGTGCAGCACCCACAGACTCCAGGCGACCTATTCATGTCCACTGAGCGGTGTGTGTGTCCATGGGCGCTGGATCCATGTCGTGTCCTGGTTGTTCGTGCAGTTCCGTCCATGTGGGTGCGATACACAGAGCCCATGCCACTGCCTCCCACGATGCATGCGGTGTTCCTGGATGTGATGGGGAACAGTGTGCATGTCCCGGTCATATCCGATGTCATGGCGATGTCGTTGATGGTGTGGTTACAGTTGCCGGTCGTTTGGTATGGCTGTTGTGGTGGTGACTGGCCAGTCCGTGCGGAAGCTAAGCATGGGTGCGGGGTTGGACATCATAGGTCAATCGGGGAACCTGCGTTGTGGTCCGACGAATTGACAGGTTGTCAGGTATGCGATGCCGTCCAGCAGGGCTTCCATGTCATTGGTGGTGTACATGTTTGCCAGCCAATGTAGCGGATGGTGGCTGTCAAGGTGTTGTTCGTAAGTTGTCCCTTGGAGGACCATGATGGGGCATGCTGGGTGACATTCGATGTAGCTGTTCTCGATGATCCGTCGTGTGGAGGCACAGTGGTCCCATTTCAGTGCGGGTGCGATGTTGGCCACATACGCCATGCCCCCATAGGCAGAGCAGGCCCTGTCGTGTGCGTCCAGAGGGAGGAGTAGTGGTAGCAGGTCCGCCTTCAGACATGCCGGGTTGGAGAGGCATATCTCCACGGGATGCTGGTAGGGACACCTCCGACAGTAGAAGACGGGCATGACGCAGCTGAACAATGTGATGCGGTAAGTCAGTCGGTAACTTACGTTCAGCAGGGACAGGAGATCGCATCCCAATGTATGAAACAGGTTGGTTTTGTACAGCTTGAGCTGTTCGGCGTAGTTGGGTAGGTGTGTTGCGGTTGCCATTTCGCAGCGGTGCGTTGTGGTGGCGTGCTCCGGCTGTGTGTGCAGTCTGCAATGTGCACGCTCCGAGGTTGCTGTGAGCTCTGTGTAGTCGTAGGGAGACAGGACTTGTGTTCTGTTGGCTTGTTTGGAGGACACGGGCCCTCTTCCCACATGCTTCTCAGACAGTTCAAGGTCAGTGATGTGTGACTCCTTCCAATTAACTTGCATGTGGCCGACATGGGGGAGTGTTTTCTTCTTTCTTCCCCGTCCGTTGTGTGCTTCTGTGATATGCGCTATCTGCCCTGTGGTCGGTCTCCTCGGCATGCCTGTGTTGGTCTATTCTTGGACAATGGCTGTATTCACCGGCTTCTGTCGTAGGGCTGTGGTTTCGGAGTTGGAATGGAAGGTCATTCAGTGCTGTCTGCTCTCCCTTGTGTGGGCGGCAGGCTGCCTTTCCGCTCTGCGTTGGGCCTTGTGTGTGAATGTTATTCTTGGGCCACCTGTTGTCGGTCCCCGGGCTCTTTGGTGTTCCGTTTTATATGTCTTGTTCATATGTGCAGGGTGGTATGGGTGTTTCAGTGTGGTACTGGCGTTCCTCTTCCTGAAGGGGCCCTGCTTCTCCTAGTTGGTGTTGCCGCCGCTGTGTGCTACGCCATGTTTGTTACACTGGGGTGTGTCCTGCTGTTGCGTGTCTTCACTGACATGTGTGCGTCGGTTGTGTGGCGTTGGGTGTTGTCCGTGAATTGGGCGTTGGTGACATGTCTGTGGCAGGCCTGTCACGTGTCATGTGCGTTCGGGGTGGGGCTGATGTGTGTGCTGCTTGGTTGTGTCCCTGTGTCTGTGTGCGACGCATGCATGGCGCTGCGGTTGGCCTCTGCGTTGTGCGCATGTGTGGCGGCGTCATCGGCGCTTTGGGGCCGTGACGGGGTGGTTGGTTCCTAGTCCCAGGTGGTGTGTACACATGTGTTCCGCGATGTTACGATTTGGCCTGTGTGTCATATGTGGATGCAATGGTGGATGTGTAGTGTACACGCGCTGGTGGGGGGTTGTCCGCTTTTTCCGCCCTTGCACTGTGTGCGCTGTTTGCGTGCACTTGTTGTGTGTGTGCCTACCTGCGTCTCCGCGGTACGTTGCGTCCTTGGTGGTGCATCAGCAGGAGCATGGGGAGGGCCTGCAGTGCTGGATTCATGCTCGGGGGAGCCGCTTCTTCGTTGTCCGTGCTCGGCGTCCGTGTTGCCGCTTCGGTTTGTCGTACGGTATCTCTTGGCCGTGGGAGCCGTTTGTTTGCGGCATCGTAATTTATGCGCCGGGCGGTACGTGTTTCGTCGGGCGGTGTGTGTCAGTTGTGCTGCGCCGCTACGTGTACGGGCGCACTTTGATGGCGGACGGTGTTGCTGGCTTGCCGGCGGTGTTTGGCCTACTTTTCGCATCGTAATTGGGCGGGCGTGTGGACTGCTGCGTGCCGGCGGTAACTGGTGGTTTTTGCATCCGCCAGCACGGCGGTTGTGCTTCCGCCCGCCATCGTAATGGGCCCCTTAGTTTTTCCACAACTGGCCAATACCAGCGCGGTTCTTGTTGACGTCAGTTCTACTCCTGCTTCTACTGACCCCTCCTTTACAAAAATTATCGGCAGTTTTCTTTACTTTTCTTTTCAACTAAATCGATTAGTTACAACATAAAACACATTTCCATTGTCTGTTTTCTCTAAACAAAAGAGATAGTTTACTCCAACTTACAAGAATACTGTTTCGTTCGATAAGTGTAGCACTTCCCTCTACCTTACCCTTCTCTCAAGCAACAGGGAAACCTGTTTCTCTGGGGATAAAACACATGTGGAGACTATACTGCTCCTGAGAATTAAGGCCAAAGTTTCACAAGAAAACCTGATGCTATTTCACTCATATGTAACTCGTACATGAAATTTCCCTAACATAACACAATCCTGTGTTATCACCAAAGGTGAAATCAGACAATGCACAATTCCGTGTGACTTCTCTTGCCACACGTGTCCACTTCCTACTTCCCGGAAGCTTCAAAATTTTGACTACACACAACGTAATACGAACTCAACATAAAGTGTTAGACATGAAAATCAATAATTAATAATCAATAATCACCAAACTAATCTATAGAAACCATAACTCTGCTACCAAGAAATCTGATCCAGTGCGACAAAATAAACTTTTTCCTTATGACACTGATCCAGAAACACTTACTTTTCCCTAGCATAAAAACCTGATGTCGGTGGGGCCCATAGCACCGCATACATACATTCACTCAATTTCCTGGATCTCGAGAACACTAAGGAAAAAATGAGCTGCTGGACGAACGGGATACCTTGTTAAAGTGACAGAATTATAAAACTATACATTTATTTACATTTTAATTTGGAACCTGTCGGTTCTAGACATCAAGGTATTCCGCTATTCGGTCAATAGACCAACTAGTAGAATCAGTTGATGGCGATTAAGACCAGCTCAATCACAATTAAAACCTTTAACATTTATTAAACACAATTTTATTTAAAGAACCACAGACTCATTTAGAGTTAGCAAATAATTTTATCTAAATTCTTTGAGCATATAAGTAAAGTTCTTTATTAGACAATACATTTAGAAATGTCAAAAGCATTTAAGTAAATTTAAGAAATTAGAAATGAAATAATCATTACCCTTGGCCATAGGGCGGTGACAAGAATGGTTCACCAAAGAAAGAAAGATGAACCGCAGGTCACAGGATAGGACTCCCAAAACAGACTGACTGTCCCGCTAACCTCCTCGGACGCAATCTTCTCCCGGGCAACTTCCGCAACGGTCTCGTTCCTTTCCCAGTCAAAGTTCAATAGTCCGAAATGACAGAGTCTCTCGCAGCATCAAGGTAGAAAATGAATAAGCAAGCAAAATTTTTCATAACGTAAAAGCAGACTCTCTTATACCCTATTCTCTGGCTCACTGCACTTAAAAGTTGCAATCCTTGGGGGCAGAAATCACGCTAATTGGTCCATTGGAGGGGTGGTGATGGTCACCTCATCGCCCTCCTTGTTCAAACCAGTTTGGGGACAATAACGCATACAATAACTCTCGTGACTCGCAAATGTCCAAAATTATTTCAATTTGTCAATGTTCTTTGTAACAATTCCGATGGTCACGCATTAGTTCTTTCTCTTTCGCTCGATGTTCCCATTCGGTTCCCATGAATTTATGCTGAGCTCTTGGCAAGATCCTTTCTACAGGTCAGACTGGCCTTGACATCTCTCACTCCAAGCACAGGCCGCAGACACGTGACTGGAGCATCCATTCCACACATGCGTGGAGGCCATTTTGTTCAGCGCACGCACCTCATCCCTCTCCAGCGTCCATTTTCAAAGCATGGCCTAGCAGGCCCGAACGAAACTAATATAAGAACAAACACAACCGAAATTAAAACAAAGAAAATAAGCCTTTCTGTTTACCACCCGCCATTCTAAAGACCCGTGTTAGGTATTACCTAGCAGAAGCGACATTTAAAGCCATTTTACTTACCATCTGCATTCTTTGCCACTGTGCAATTCTACTACGCAACACAAATCATGCAATTCACTCTATTTACTACGCAAATCACAATACTAGTGTTATTTTGCTTCACATTTGTAAATAAATTAGGTTTTGCAATTTTAGCAAGTTGCCCACGTGTAATGTTTAATAAAAAGGTGCATTTGTTGATTAGTTCATGCATTTCAAACTGTTAGTATCATTAATCGTTATGAGGTCATTAATTTCCAAGGGGTACAACAAAATATTTTCTTTCCCCTGCTCCATCAGATGGTATAGCTCTACCATCTTGCAATAATCATGAATACATTAGAGTATATAAAACACATGATAAAAAGATGCGTACTCCTACGATGCCTTCCTAACTAGATGTACATAAGTGTACCTAACCTGCATGTAGGTGTTAAGCCAAGAATCCCTCTAGGATTTAGTCAACCCCATTACCTGAAGTGAGAGACTATGGGACCCGTCCTGGTCTCGAGTTGGACACCCCACGAGGGATGTTAGACCACTGCGAGCTCGAGTGTCTGCATGCAGGAACCTCAGCATCTCTGGTCAGTGTGTCAGCTGGGAAGTCTCGGTCTCCTCTGTCTTATCTTAGCAAGATGTGATGTATATATACACATAGGTCTCAACCAGGGATTCTACCTCACTGTATTACTGTGTCGGCCTAAGGATGACGTCAGGCATGAACTTTGTACATAGATTTTATACAGGAGATGGTAGTCCTGCTGTGCTTCCAAGAATCCTCATGCATAATGTATGAGATTTTGAACTAGGGAAAACCCGCGTTCTGAATGCAGTGTCGTATCTAGGTAAAAGGTCAGTCCCTGTAAACCGTGACAAGTGTAATGTAGGGAAGAATATAGGTGAAGGGTAATGAAGTTACCGGGGCCTATATTATGGTACCTATATGGAATATAACATTAGTTCTGCAACAGTGCAAGTGGGCAGCTTTTGGTCGCACTGCAAAGTTGCAGAAGGTTGAACAAGTACACGCGAGTTTTACCCTCAGCTGCTGCACTTGGACAAAATAGCTTGACCGTGGGCAAATCCCAGGGTTAAAGTTTCATACGCACTTTGAAACAAGTCAACTATCAGTACAGGAGCGATGTGATCTCAACGTGGGCCCTACATGCCCTCTGCAAGCGCCTAGAAGCGATTCAGGCCATGGTGTAGTGCTAAACAAGTCTTGTTTACTTCACACAAGAACAATACAAAGAGGACGTCGCCCGCCCTGCATTAAATACCCTTTACAGGGAGCAGAGAAGGCCATTGTACAATTTTCTCCCTCTTTTGCTAGTACAACACCCGTTATGTAATGGTGGCCCAGTGCACACCTCCTAGCACAGGCGGCGCGAGGCCGACATTGGCGAAGGCCTGGGACAAAGCAGTTAATACATGAGCTGTTGTGTGCTCCGACTGCACATGGAACAAACCGGGGAGCCCACAGACTGTCTGCCACACACCTCACAACTCCAACACCAGACACTATCCAAAGATAGCGCCTGCAACGTACTGTTTGTTTTCAACATAAACACGGAGGTTAACCCAAAATAGCAATTAGTATTTGTAGACAGGAGCAGTTTTGGGCCACCATAATAGCCCCAACGCCGTCTACCGAGCTCGGGACATTTATCCTGGTAGCGCACTGAGGGCCACGGGCTCTCGGAGACCTCCGGAGCCTTTCAGACGTGCCGAGGGAGGGTCCCGGCCACTCTCAGCTTCTGATGCCCGTGGCAGTAATTCTGCCTTTGGGCATGGCAAAAATGATTCCCCCTTCTAGTGTGAGGTGCTGGCTCAATGCCCTTTTAATCCACTTCCCCTTCTTGGAGCCACATCGACAAGACAAGCAGCACATGTTGGAGATGAGCCTCTGTGTGTGTGGTGATGCCAGTCCGACTGTCAGGGAGAGCAGGGGAACAGGAGTTGCTGACTAAGGAAGGATCGCAGAGGGGCTACCGCAGCTAACCCAAGTGCACAAAACACGAACAAAATACTCAACCAGAAACAACCTCACACAAACCTTAAAATATAGCACCCTCGCCCACAAAACAGATCCCTCTCGCTCAAAAAACGTATCACGTGTGCATTGCAAACCTGGCCACCCTCCCTAGAATACAAAACAACCGTTAGCCACAAACAATACATGCATCACAAAAAGGGGCTGAAACGTAAACCCGCACCCCATCAAAATCCCGATCACCCCACCCAAAACCTAAATTACCCTCGCCCACAAGCCCGATTGATCATCTTCATCCTAAAAGAAATCACCCCGACCCAAAATATGGTAAACCTCCAAAAACTACATCACAATCACTCAGAAAACACACCAACTCACACAATAACTGGTCCATTCAGAAAACATATCACCCTAATGCAAACCCGAACCACAGCTGCCTTCCCTCTCTACAGCCATGGCCCGATAATTCTCATCCACAAACATAGTCCTGAAAACCCCATCGCAAAACCTTATCATAAATCACGCAAAAGCAGACCACCAAGGACCAAAAGACCTGGCCATAAAGCGCCCAAAACAAGCGCAGTGAAGATTGGACACATGGTGCGGGGTCGTTCAGGAGCACACCCAATCTCACATCACTTGAGGGCTGTGATAGCCAATTCACATTTTTAATGTTAAATCATCATTTTAGCAGCCAATTGGAAAATAGCTCCAGATTAAACTCTGATCCAGCTCTTTAAAAATGCACATCTAGCGCCTACATTCTACAAAGCAAGTGAACAGAAACCTGGTCATCTAGCGCCACAAAAAGAACACAAGCTTTCAAGCGCCTGACTGACACACCGAAAATGGTGACACCGTGCAGGTCTACACCATAAACCTTACCACCATCGGAGAACCCCAGAAATTCGACAATGAAGCATCTGGTAAGTATCCAGAGGGTACCCCGCAATATTTGGGGTAGCTGAGAACATCACGGTTATTCAACATTGGGAGGTGTTTAAGTAACATAGCCAAGGAAGGGCACGAGATACTTCGGTATTAGGTAAAGATGTGCGACAAGGACAACATGGGGGAGATGTGTAGAAAAAGATAGCCATGGGTGGATAGAAAGAGAAACAAGCATTGGCAATGCAATATGACTCGCATTTACGCGGGACCTATTGCATTGCATTACAGACAATGGGAGGGGGGGGAGCACGGACATCGTGAGTGCGGGCGGGGTAGAAGGGGGCGAGAAGGCAGGGACAAAGTAGTGCTCACAGTCTAAATAACACGTACCATACTGTGTAACACTCGAAGTAAAGGGGCCAGTAGCCATGGGAGGGTACAAATGATGACATGACCATAGTAAGGAGGGACTAACAAGCCTCATATTCAATCAGATGGCAGCATTTACGAAAGACAATGACACGAGCCAATTAAAAACATAGGCGGAGAGCGGGCGGAGCTTCCACGGAGCTTCCACTCCATACTGAATACTGCATGCCTCGCAAAGCGAGCAGCGCATGCGCGCTGCCGCTTTAGGCTCAACCTAAAAAGGACATTCTGGAACACTCGCCCTGGAGTTTCAATAGATTGATGCTAAATTCACAATTATTAAATTTACTTAAAAAACGCATTTTCTACAGGTCAGAAAAATATGCTCAAGCATCTTGATTGTAAAACCACAAAGACTACAAAGATGCTGATATCGGAAAAGTGATGAAAGAGAAATATCTCTAGTCTGCAAGCTTCAGTATAAACTCAACAATGTAAGTTTGCTCCCTATATTTCCAATATGTTTACTTTTGATGCGTATTTATTGATTTGTAACTATTATTAAGAATGGTGAGCCCGGCCAGCCTGCGTTAAAAAGCATGGCAGTTTATGTTTGCTGACCCTTGGCTACTGCATATCTGAACTCAGCGCCAAGAAGATATACCACAGATAGCTATGCACTTTATATAAACAAGTGACACAACATAACCTACTCTGTTGCATTTGTGGACAACACCTTTCTTCCATTTATATTGTATATATAGTCTAATTGAGGGTGTAAATGCAGTATTTTTGCTAATTTTGTATATTTGTTTATGTGCTGGAAGGATGGCTCAGTAATTTAAGGGGCCTTTTTACATGATCTGATGCTACACTGCATTTCGGCAAGGTTGCGTCACAAAATGTAGCGCTGAGTTGTGTTACTTCTGTGCAACATGGATGTGCTGTATTTATGGTATGGCCCACCATGTCACAAGCACCAAAGGTGAATCGGAAATTCATGCGCATTGGGGAGTAAAATGACGCAAAGTGTCCTAACGCAACTGTAAACTACATTTCGCATGTCATAAGTGCCGCAAATCAGCTTACTGTCACGTAGGAGTGTGGTGTGTGGCAAGAAGCTGAAAAAAGCAACGTGTTTGCAGGAAAAAATGATGCATTGGAATCCTCTGCACTTTTGGACCATAGTAAAAGTTATAAATGGAGGCCAACAACACCGACCCCGGCAGGGATGACCAGACAGCAGCCCAGGGGAAGAGGAAGACCAATTTCAGTGAGGAGGAGAATCACATTTTAATAGCTGAGGTGTTAAAGAATGAACATCTTCACTTTGGTACCTCCAAAATGCCATTAGGGAAGAAGGAAGACATTTGGCAGTCCATACTGTATAAGATCAACGGTGTAGGCTAAACAAAAAGGACAGTGCCAGAGTGCAAGAACTGCTGGCATGATTATCAGCGCAGGACCAAAGAGAAACTTAATAAGAACCTTAGGGCAGATATGAGGATCAGAGGAGGACCCGATCTCCAGGAAGAGTTGGGCCCATTGGAAGAGTAGGTGGCGTCACTCATCTCTACAGAGTTGGTGGCAGGAGTGGAAGGACAGGGAAGTGCTGCGGTCGAAGACCAGGATAGAACTTCAGGGTAAATCAAAACAAGGGACTATATGGTCAAAACTGTCATGCAGCGCAGCAACACACTTTGCTGTGCTGCACTACACTTCGTGCTAGGGAAAGGGCAGGAATGTCTCATATGTTAACTCATACATCACTTAAATGTAATTTACATGGGGAGTGATAATTCATTCAGCCCAATCTAGCCCTGCCAAGTATCTCAGGGTCATGAATGATGTGCTGGCCCAGCCCAGGTTGTCCTTTGAATCCGGGGACTTGTAGTCTAATGTACAACATGATTGACCAGGACTATAAGTCCCACAATACCAAGCAAGAAACCCTGGACTAGAGCAGCACATCATGCATTGACCTTGGAAACTTTGCAGATATGTCAGTGACAATGCAGCCCCCCTTGCACCATGAAGCAAGTGTGCTCGTCCAGGTGCCAGGCAGCAAACAGTGAACTGGAATGGAATGCGATGTGCCAGAGGGTAAACTTCTCAGAGGCTCTCTAAGTAGGATCATGTGAAGAGCCAGGTATAGAGTCACTAGCACTAAACCATATTGCACACAGTTGTCCTGATGTGCTGGATGTGATGTTTTACTGGTGTTGCCTGTCATGTAAGAGACCACCCTACCTCCTGCCTTGCTCAAATGAATATCTGGGGTGGGGGCGAATGCAAGTGATGGACAGCAGAGGTCCATGGCTGTTTTTTGGAAGCGTAGATGGTGTGTGAGCCAGGTGGGCTGCTGGTAGTGTAGTGCCTTGTAGGTGTGGCTAAGCACATTATACTGGCAGTGTCACAGAATGGGCAGCCATTGTATCTCACGAAGGTGAGGTGTGTGATGTGTGTGCTGCACGGCAGGCTGAGTGATAGTCAGTCACTGCTGTGTATGATAGTTTGTCAATTGTGCAGCAGCTGTGCAGAGATGCCATGGCAGAGGGCATTGGTGTACCACAATCTACATGTCCTTAGGGCCTAGGTGAAATTGTTGCAGGTGTCAGGAGGGAGTCATAAGAAGAAAGGTCTGACTATGGAACATATGTGAAAGCAGATGGATGTGCATCAGGGAATTGTGAAGTGTCAGGGTGAGGTAGGTGTGCAGGATGATGGGCAGGTTTCTGGGATGGTCTTTGGGACTAGTCGTGTGGGCAACAAGGGTGGGTACATGTGACAGGATATCACCACTACTACCTTGTGAGGTACAGTATGAGCCATAACTCGCACATACAGATAGGTATGTTGGGAAATTGCATAATGTAACAAATGTTGGTGGTGTTGGTGTCTCCTGAGAGTCATTGTATGATATGGGTGTCATCAGTGAGTGAGAAGAAGGCCAGTCCCTGGGTCTGAATGATGGTTGCCAGAGAAGTCATGTACAAGTACTAGTGAGTGGTGCCGAGCGAAGTAATTTGCGCAACTCTGCAGATGAGCACCTTGGGTTCTGAGGAAATTAAGTGTGCATAAGCTGTTGCATAATTCCAAGTGTGACAGTGGCTATCCCCTGCAGAGATGTTTCTCAGTGCTTAATGTTCAGGAGATGACTGTGTGTGATTGGAAACAACTGTTTGGATTCCACACATGTAAATGCATGTTTTCATCTATTCCTGCTGTGCAGCAAGGTTGCCTGCTGTGTAGAGTAGTGTGGATGTGGGTCAAATATGACCCCAAGGCAACATTATAGCACAAATTGCAAGCAAGCCAGATTGGTGTGTTGTACTGAGAAAAAGGCAGATTGCAGGATTGTAAGTGATCGATTACAAAATACCATTACTTGGTCAGTGCTGTGGGCTAACTGATGGCTAGAGTGAATGCAGGCACCCTGGTGACATGCAGCAATGTTCTCAGCACTGGTGTCAATAAGTTAATGTGACTTCATTGTAGACAAAAATAAGATTAGCAAGTCAATATGTGAAATGGTGTCCTTACCTGCACTCACCCTTTCAGGCAGGACATGCCAGCCAGCTGCCTAGCTGCGTTGCATTGTGTGTCATTACACAAATGGGCCCCCTTCTCAAACAGTGGTGACTAATGTAAATGTATTGCCATGTGAAAGGCAACAATAGTGTTACATGCCCACATTTACTTATGATAGCATATGTTCCACATATCTCTATGTACCTGACAGTGAATAATAACAACAGTTTAATCGGCATCTAAATCACTTATGTCTAGACCTATCATGGATCATTACTGACATATGTCTATCTCATTGCAGAGGGACAAACAACACCTCCTGTGCAGCTGCCTGTCCTTGATGACCAAACCTGTTGGTGATGCCATCCTGCCCCCCGTACCCCCGGACGACGACACCTTCCAACAACTCCTGGATTCCATTGAATTTCCTCCTCCAGACTTTGCAAGGAAAGACAGTGTTGCAGGGTCTCCAGAGGAACTGTCACCCACAGGACATGCCCCTTCTACCAGTCCAATCCCAGGTGAGGACTCAGAGGACGGGGATGGAGACCCTAGTGGGCACCCTAGAAGGAGTCCGTAGATGTCCTAGTAATGATATGTTATGTTAATTGTTATGTTAATTTGGCTTTTATAGCGCACGACTCACCCGGGGGCATCTCGGCGTTGTTAGCGAAACCTGATTGAGAGAACCAACCATAAGAGATTAAAACAGATAGGCTTTTAGTTGTTTCCTGAATATGATGTAGATGGGGATCTCACGGAGAGCCAAAGGTAGCTTATTCCAGTATCTTGGGGCAAGATAAGAAAAAGCTTTGCCCCCTGTACGATTAAGGCGTATTCGGGGCACCTGTAAAAGGGCAAGTGTACTAGATCTCAGATTCCTGCAAGGGACATGGTTTCTAAGTTTTCTTCGCAGATAACGGGGGCCTTTACCTCTCAGGGCATTGTATGTAAGGCAGCAGATTTAAAAAAAAGGACCGCTTCTTCACAGGAAGCCAGTGCAATTCCCTCAGCAATGGACCAGAAGGAGTGCCGGCCTGGCGATTCAGGATTATTCTTGCCGCAGTATTCTGAATCACCTGTAGCTTGGCAAGCAGGGTCTCTCCTACTTCGGCCAACAGAGCATTCCCATAGTCCAGTCTGCTAATCACCATAGCTTGGACAAGGGTTCTGCGTGAGGTAATGGGCAGATAAGGGAAGATCCTGCGCAGAAGACGCAGGTTGTAGTAACAAGAACTAGTTATAGCAGCAATGTGATCTTTCATTGTTAGTGTCCGGTCAAGTTTTATCCCTAAGTTTTTTACACTTTGTTTGGGCACTGGTACTGCTCCCAATTGGTGAGGCCCCCATTCGTCCGACCAGATGGTTGGGGCTTTCCCCATTAGCATGATCTCCGTTTTCTCCGGATTCAGCTGGAGGCAATTCTCAGTCATCCAGCTCGATATTGCAAGCATTCCAGTGGTAAAGCAAATTTTCTCTGTTTCTAAATTGGGGCCTACAGTAAACATAAGCTGAGTGTCATCGGCATATGAAATTATTTCAAAACCAAACTGTTCTACGATCTTTGCCAGTGGGGCCATATATATATTAAAAAGGGTCGGACTTAAGCAGGAACCCTGGGGTACGCCCTTGTCCAGGAGCGTTTTATGTGAGGAATAAGGCCCTAGTCTGACAAAAAATGCTGCAGCCATTTCAAGGCTGTACCTTGGATACCACAGGCCTGTAATCTATCCAGAAGCTTTGAGTGCGATATGGTATCAAAAGCCGCAGACAGATCTAATAGGATCAGTACTATTGATCCTCCAGCATCTATAACCTGTCTAAGAGAGTCAGTCACGGCCAAAAGGGCAGTCTCTGTACTGAACCCCGGTCGGAATCCTGATTTCGAAGGGTCCAGAATATTGTTGGTCAAGGTATGACCCTAACTGCTTGTTTATTAGGCTTTCCAATTGCTTACCCAGCAGGGGGAGCTAGGAAATGGGGCGATAGTTGCTGAATACTTGCGGATCAGCTGTAGGTTTTTTCAATATCGGCCGTACATAAGCTTCTTTCCATACCATGGGATGCTTCCCGATTGTATCGAACAGTTAAGGATGTTTTGAATCCCAGGAGCACAGCAGGCAGCTAGGAGAGTCATCGCCTTAGGGGGACAAAAGTCCCGGGGCGATCCGGATTTTGCTGTGGTCAGGGAGTTTAGAACCTCCTCCAACGTGACCATTTCAAAGCTGTCCAAGGTACTAAGGGTTACCTTTTCTAACTCCCCAGAACTAATGTTAGACTCTGGGTTATGACTGGATATGACTAAGGCAATTAGAGACACCTAAACTTGGCTCCATGGGATGGGTGAGTCCCTAGCTGATATTGCTGGTGTCATGATGTAGAGCGAACAACAACAGCCCTCTACATCTGACACCAGTGAAGTTGCCAGCCAGCTGGGGGCACTTCATAACATCATGGAATACCCGGAGGGCAAGTTGGACTCCTTTATTGCAGCAATGGACTCCCTCAACAGCAACGTTGTTGCTTTGTTGGCAAGCCACCAGACCCTTGCCAGGGATTTCCGGGCTGCCTTACTGGCACTGATGAATGCTGGTGCGGACGGGGAGTCACAGATTCTGCCCCTGATCTGTGTGTGCCTTGGATGCCTCCCATACAAGCACGAGCAACTGCAGGGGAGGCACAACATCCATCAGAGAAGGAAGATGTGACTTCACCAGTTTCGGGCAGCGATCTGCCCGATGACATTTGTCAGTGCCTCCTGGCCAGTTTCATGGTGGTCCTGTATTTATCATCATGTCACCTCCTTTGTCACCCAGTCCTGGACTTTTTGTTTGTGCCCATGTTGATTTTATCCACTTGTGGACTTCGAAAAAACCATACATTTCCTATTGGCAATTTGGACTTCCTCATTGAAATTCTCCTCACCTCAACATTTCACATAACATGTCTCCCAAAAGGACTCTGTCTGGTCATCTATGCTTTCTATAACTGTTGGACAAAATTGGAAAATTGGACTCCCATAAAAGATTGTGAGGGACCAACAATCTTCGATAAAAATAACCGTAGTACACCAACTTGTACTAAACCACCAAAGTATTGGAAGTTTTTTTAGCTGAAAGGACTACATATACCATGGTGAAAGAGTACATTCATAACCCACTTGTTTGCATCACAAGAAGAGTGAGCGAAACTCAATTTTACATGTTGTCTTTGGATATGCACCTACACCAAGCTAAACCACTGCAATGTTATAATGAGCAATGTGTTATCTCCCAATGCAATGTCAGTATGTAACAACAAGATGCAGTCATTTGAATGACACACAGTGAAGATCTACTCCTTGGTATTTAGACAGAATACATTGTGTGACATAAATACTGTATTGAAAATATCATTGTTTGAAAATATCGTGGTATGTAATATTGAGGTCAAGACTATCGAAATTAGGCGGTGTGGCCAACAACATGGCCGAGTGAGACGTGTTCTCAAGAAGGTCCGGCCAACGCTATAGATCCAAAGTTAATCCGGCAGTCTCGTGTGAGATAAAAGTTGCCCAAGAGTGGGAGAACACCACCAACGATGAAGCCAGCGATCACATAGACTTACAAAAGGTGTATAAACAACTCAAAGCCGATGAAGAAAAAGACGCCGCAGAAGCCGAAGAATCCCGGCCGGGACTTGGCCCGGAAGGCAGGGCTTCTGCCATTGCCTAGGCCGCGGTGGCGGAGAGACGATCAGCCATGGGGCCGAAAACAGAGTAAAACCTACTGAGACCCCGGGTGACGGAGTGCCCGAACAGGGTCACCGGAGTCTGGGACACCAAGCTTGAGGGGACTCGCTGAAGGGACCAACTAGAGACGGGAGACAACGGCCCCACTCGCCCGGACGGCGACCATCATCTACAAGTGAAGTGACGCAGCAGTGAAGGGGCCCGTCTGAGAACCAAACGGAGAGGGGTAAGCGCCAGACATACACCCACGACAGCTGCTCCCCCACCCTTCCCTCCGCTCACCTGGAATGATGCTGCTCTGCTGGAGGACATGAAAGGCCGCAGGCCCATTGACGGAAGGCCGCATTCCCGGCATAGGTGACTCGAGGGCCCGGGGAATGCTGTTTGAAGACCCTGAAGGCGGCCGTGGGAAAGCCTGCACCGGAAAGCAAAGGAAGCAGCACCCCTCCGGAGCTCGAGGTGAGGCAGGAGTAACATCAGTGGGGGCAGGGCCGCAAAACCAGAAGGGAACGAGACGGCCAGGCGAGACGATCCTGATGCGGCCCGGATCAAACTGAGGTCCCGTATGTTCTGAATCTCGTTTGCAGGGGTGGCAGGGAGTGAACTTCCAGGCCCCAAAGTCACAAGGGCCTGCCACAGGAGAAAGGGCTGTAGGCAGAGGCCAGACCACGACGCAAAGGGCCCGGGAAAGGCATGGACAATGTTGTAGAGGGATGAAGGCGACCAGGGCACGTCTGCCTTAAGCCTACGAAGGGTTCTGGGACTGAGACTAGAGGCAGGCGCCAGAGACAAGGCCAAGGCCGATACAGGAGACCCATGTAGAGATACACCAGAGATACATCTGGAGGGGAAAAGAGTGATAATAACATTGTTCTGTGAAGGTGATGGACTGCACAAGCAATTTTGAGATAGAGACAGGGACTGTTATCGGGTACTAGAACACAGTGCCAATCTCGAGCGCCGGCGAACCGAGGAAAGTGAATAGACTTGACCGCCCCGGTAGTAGAAGGGCCAGCGTTTGGACCCCCGGTGATGCATGGCTTTGAGTAGGCCGGTACTCGAGAGGAGAAGTGGGGTCATTTTTGAGAGACAACTTAGATCGCCGTGAGGCCTGATGTGAGGCGATAGTGTTTTGTTTCACACTGTGAGACAGAGGTGGAGATTCGACGCGACGATTCCCTGAAAAGCTGCAGGAATTATACAGTGTCTCCCCCGAATGATAGGAGACCCTAAGAGGTAAGCCTGTGCCAGGAGTTGGCCCCGCGACAAGTCGAGGAGAGAGATATCGCTTTGGGTCGGTCTGTGGCTAGTTGTGACAGATAACTAAAACTGGAACAGGTCACATCGACGAAGCCTACACCCACCTAGAAGGAAGAGAGTGGTGCCACCAGCAGGGGGCTGACAACAAGGCCTTATACTCAAAGAATACGTAACACGGGGTGACTCACCTCAAGAAGTTGCCTGCCCTTAAGACAGTTACCACATCCGACTAGGCAATGGGTAAGGACAAGGATAAGGACCCCAAACTTCCCAGACAGGGGAAAATGGACCGCTACACTAAGGTGCTCACTCCACCCCCGGAGGGTCCGACACCTCCTATGTCAGACACGGAGACGCTGCTACAGGCAATTCTCGCGTCCAGAACTGCGTTAGAAGAGCAAATAGGGGCAGTGGGCTCCGATATTATGCTGCTAAGGCAGCACCTCCGTAATTTATCTGAAAGAGTAACAGAATCTGAGACTAGAGTGACAGAAGCGGAAGAGGCAGTGAAGGAGCTTCGGAAGGGGGTTGCTGAATTACAGGCTTCAAGTAAGGATGTACAATGGCGCATCGAAGATGCCGAAAATAGAGCGAGAAGAAACAACCTACGCTTCGTGGGCTTCCAGGAAGGGGTTCAAGGAATGAATGTACCCGAAATTTTTGCGCTCCTGGCTCCAAAACATTATCCCGCTCTACAAATTCTCCACATGTTTTGTAATTGAGAGAGCACACAGGGTGTTGGCGGCAAAGCCCCCTCCAGGTGCCCCATCAAGGCCCATCATAGCGAGATTTCTGAACTTCCTAGACAGAGATCTGATACTGAGAGAAGCTAGAAGACTGGGAGACATCACCAATGCAAAAAAAAACAATTGATGGACAGAATGCAGAACAATGTCATACATTCACCCCAGTACAGAGATCTGGGCCCAAATCCATCGTTTTTTTGCTCACCATGCCATTCCAGTTTGAACCCATCCATATGCAAATCAGTCTTGACCCTGTGCCTCATGGGAACAGTCCAGCCCGAACTGCCAGGCCAGGTCCTCCCTGGACTGGAAACAAGCATCCTAGGACCGGTTTTGGGGTCTCACCCCTCATCAGCCAGGATAGCTTGACTCCACTGGCATGGAGAGCACGGGACCCACGTCTGGGCATACCCGTCCCACTCGGGGTGACAAATGCAAAAAAAACAATTGATAGACAGAATGCAGAACAATGTCATATATTCACCCCAGTACAAAGATCTGGGCCCAAATCCATCGTTTTTTTGCTCACCATGCCATTCCAGTTTGAACCCAGCCATATGCAAATCAGTGTTGACCCTGTGCCTCATGGGAACAGTCCAGCCCGAACTGCCAGGCCCTCCCTGGACTGGAAACAAGCATCCTAGGACCGGTTTCGGGGTTTCACCCCTCATCAGCCAGGATAGCTTGACTCCAGTGGCATGAGAGCACGGGACCCACGTCTGGGCATACCTGTCCCACTCGGGGTGACAAATGCGAAAAAAACAATTGATGGACAGAATGCAGAACAATGTCATACATTCACCCCAGTACAGAGATCTGGGCCCAAATCCATTGTTTTTTTGCTCACCATGCCATTCCAGTTTGAACCCAGCTATATGAAAATCAGTCTTCACCCTGTGCCTCATGGGAACAGTCCAGCCCGAACTGCCAGGCCAGGTCCTCCCTGGACTGGAAACAAGCATCCTAGGACCGGTTTCGGGGTTTCACCCCTCATCAGCCAGGATAGCTTGACTCCAGTGGCATGGAGAGCACGGGACCCACGTCTGGGCATACCCGTCCCACTCGGGGTGACAAATGCAAAAAAAAAACATAACTGGTCCCAGGATGCTTGTTTCCCGTCCAGGGAAGACATGGCTTGGCAGTTTGGACTGGACTGTTCCCATGAGGCACAGGGTCAATACTGATTTGCATATAGCTGTGTCTGAACTGGGGTGGCAAAGTGAGCTAAAGAACGATGATGGATTCAACCCAGATCTGTGACTGGGGGTGAGTGTCTGAAAAGTTTCAGCGCTCTGTCCATCATCTCCTTGTGTTGACTGGGAGACATCAGACACGAGAACTCTCGCATCATGATATTCCCAGAATACAGCAGGGAGATACAGCGACAAAGACGAACCTTCGACTCTGTGAAACAGAAGCTCAGGGCACACCAGATTCAGTACATGCTCTTATTCCCGGCAAAACTGAAGGTAATCTTTAAAGACAAAACGCATTTCTTTCAGACACCGGAAGAGGTGTGGAAATGGGTGGAGGAGTGATCAAACCTAAGTAGATCGGGAAGGCCGCAATTGAGCGGAGAGAGGGTACATGAAATAGATACACGAACAAACGAGACCCCGAAGAAGACGAGAGCTCTGGAACAGAGAAGGACACGCGCAAGAAGGGCAACGCCCTACCTATTCAGAGAGACAGGCAGATTTTGTAGAAAGAAAGAGGGCTAAAGAGAATCAGGAAAGGGAAATGATTCCCAAAGTACGCATCTACCCAGCCAGAGGGAATCCCGGACAGACTCAGAGAGTAGAGAAATTACTTCAGAGGAAGGAGAAGAAGAAGAAGGAAATCAGCACCCACTAGTGAAAGAAATAGCAGCACTGGAACAAGACGTGGAGGCTGGAGAACCGATGAGACAAGAAGAGGCACTGGATTCAAGCTGAAACAGAAATAAGGGAGTGCTGTAAGATTTGGACCGGAGGAGCGAGAGACTGTGTGGCCACCCCCCACTCGCCTCCTTGGCACTCTACTAGACAGAGAGACCCAGAGATTCAGTTAAGGGGACAGGTCTGCGGAGGCCTGCAACAACCTTTTTCTTTTTGACTCTCTTCTCTCTCCCTTTTTTACCTTTCCGTTCTCTATATTGCAGTTTCACCACTGTGGGAGGTTGAGCTCATAGTGTAAGTTGGTAGGAGGGTGGGCGACAGACCTCTACTTCCCCATAAACACGGGACCTGAAACAATATGGTTAGGAATGATGTGCAGAAGGGGAGGTGAGAGGTGGGGAGGGGGATTGGCTGGGTGGGATTGAGATTTGTTGTTTTAGGGTTTAGTTATAGTTGCAGGACACATACAGGATGCATGTCACGACAGAGACACCGAGCCAGGAAGCAGTCTCTAACATACCACATTCAGAAGGTCAAATATAGCCCAAGACATGACAATGACACCGGATAAAGACCCTACCTCCATCCTAACATGGAACGTCAATGGCCTGGGGGATAAGATTAAGAGGGGCCTGGTGAATAGATACATCAAACAAATACACCCAGATGTAGTGTTCCTTCAGGAGACACATATGAAAGGAACGAAATGCGGACTACTTGGCAGGGGAGGTACAAGGTCTTGGCCCACGCAGGATACACGACTGGCTCAAGGGGAGTGGCAATTCTGATTAAAATGTTGCCACCTTTTCATCCCATATGTACATTGATAGACCCACAAGGTACATATGTGGGGGTGACCGGGAAATGGGGCAGACGCAACATGAGCCTTGTCTCCGTATATGCCTCACCTAAACTACAAGCCCGTATGCTAAATCAACTAACAGAGATCCTTCTGGAGTCCCCGTCCTCGCTACATATAGTGGGGGGCGACTTTAATGATGTCATGCACACACCCATGGATCGTCAGGGAGGGCAAGCCCAAATACATATGGCTACACCCCTGGCTCGTCTTGCAGAAACACTGGGTCTACTGGATGTGTGGCCACAAGTTAATCCAAGCGTGCAACAGTACTCATACTATTCAGGGGCACATAACATCTACTCGAGACTGGACTACGTTTTTCTCCTGAAAAGCGAAGTTGGGGAAGTAAATAAAGCAGAATACAAGGCTACAGGCATTTCGGATCACTCCCCGCTCTATGTACAAATAGGGGGTCGACAACAGGACAGATATACGCAATGGAGGTAAAACGCGTGGGACCTCCAAAACAAGACTATACTAAAAGGTCTACGGGCTGATACAGTAGTCTTTTTTGAGGAAATTCTAGGATCGGTTGAATCTGGGGTCATAATTAGGGAAACATATAAAACAGTCCTGAGAGATAGAGCCCAGAACCATATATCATGGGAAAGAAAGAAAGACCAAGAAGACCAAGCGAACCTGGAAAAGAGTATTCTAGCCCTAGAGAAACAATACATTAGCCGGAAAGACCCCCTAACACTCAGGCAACTACAGGATCTACAGCAGGAATTTAAAGATGTGGCAAGCCAAGCGGCTAAGGCGCAGGCTTTAGCGACCCTACATAAATTATATGACATAGGAGACAAATCTGGGAAACTTCTTGCCTGGCTCGGTAAAAAAGAAGCAGAGGCCAGATGGGTGGAATTTATTACTGATGCTCAGGGACTCGTAAATCGCACCGACGACCAGATTATGCAGAACTTTGCACGATATTATAGGGCCTTTTATGAAGCCCACCCTCTAGGAGACCCGCCTGCCATAGAAGAATACCTGTCAGAGGTGCATACACCGACACTTGATGACGCAGACAGACTGGGGATGGAGGGAGACATCTTGACTGAGGAGATAAAGGCCGCCATAGCTAGATTACGCACAGAGAAGACCCCAGGACCCAATGGCCTCCCAGCGGAATTCTATAAAAAGTGCGCAGATCTACTAAGCCCCGATTTATTGACTCTCTTCACGGAGGCATATGAGGAGGGAACCCTTCAGCTAGACCTCTGTATGGCTACAATAATACCGATTCATAAACAAGGGAAACCTAAGGACAGATGTGAGTCCTACTGTCCAATATCCCTCCTTAATATGGAGGTAAAGATATTGGTGACTATCCTATCAACAAGACTGCGTCAGGGTATAACTACCTTGATACAATGCGACCAATCAGGCTTTATGCCAGGCCGAGCCACCAGATGGAATCTACGGAGAACACATAATTGGATGATGAAGGCAAAAAATCGTGACACACCACATTTATTAATATCCTTAGACACAGAAAATGCGTTTGACGCTGTTCATTGGGCCTTCTTGGAGGCTGTCCTGCTTAAATTCGGTATAGGTCCGAAATTTAGTAAATGGGTAGGACTCTTATATAAAGATCCGAGGGCGAATGTTCGGGTGAATGGGAGAATCTCACAAGACTTTCCCATAGGTCGTGGGACGCGTCAGGGGGGCCCCCGGTCCCCCTTGCTTTTTGCAATGACTGTAGAGACATTAGCATGTATGGTCCGTCAGTGCCCAGAGATACATGGCTTTCAACTTGATCCAGAGGACCCCAGGGAGGAGAAGATATCGTTGTATGCGGACGATATCCTTTTATACGTCACACAACCGGACACGATTCCCATCCTTTTGACACCATAGATACATATGGACAGAACTCAGGGTACAAAATAAACTGGGATAAATCTGTGATTTACAGCCCCAAAGTAATAACAACATGGCTCATACTTCCCAGGGATCTTCAAATAACATATCACGGGTTTACATACCTGGGGATTTTCCTGACCACAGATAAAGATCTATGCTACCCAAAAAATATTAAACGTATACTGATGAACTTCAAGGAAGACGCACAAAGATGGAAAACACTGCCCTTCACTATACTGGGACGGGCGGCAATGTTCAAAATGATAACACTCCCACAATTTCTATACGCTCTGCAAAATACATACCACCTACTCCCACGATCAATATTCCGTGAAATAGATGCTGAACTACGCTCGCTCCTGTGGCTAGGGAAACAACCTAGAATAGCATTGCACACACTGCAACGCAACCAATATAATAGCGGGATATCACTACCTGACCTGGAGGCCTACTACTGGGCGGCACATCTAACACCAATCAACGACTGGATACACACACCGGGCGACCACCCAACATATAGGCGAGAGAGAGACACGATACAAAAAAATACATTCCTCCATTACCTATATGGCAGTAGAGGGGTTGGAGAACTTCTCCCAGCCACACAGACAACGATAGAGGTCTGGGGATGGGCAACCAAAGCAATTAGATGGGATCATAAAATCACTAAAGAAATGCCCCTATGGCATGGGAACTGGCTGAAAGAGGTAAAATAACTAAGAGGGTTCCGGGAATGGGATACCATCAGTATTTCCACGGTAGGAGATATTATAGATAAAGGGGTCCTTAAGAGCTTTGGTGCTCTCCATACTGAATTCTCACTACAACTGAACCAGTTCCTTAAATATGCTCAGTTGAAACATGCATGGAACGCAGAAAATATAGCGGACTCCTCCATACCAGACTATGCACCACTGGAGGGGAGGTTACTCCAAGAACGCCTCATGACAAAGGCAGTATCGGCCACTTATAAGACACTAAACAATAATGCTCCAGACAGGCTGGAGAAGTTGAGGTCCACATGGGAACAGGATGTGGGAGAAATGGAGGATGTGGACTGGGTGGCAGCCCTGATGCATCCCAGGGAGGTTGCAATAAAATTCAAACTCCTGTTAATCCAATACAAGATTTTGCATAGCGCCTACTACGATAAGGCCAAATTACACCAGATGGGGCATGCAACAGATCCAATGTGCCACCGCTGTGGAGAGGAAGAGGGAAATTTCTATCACACAGTGTGGGAATGCACACACATACAGACATACTGGACAGCTGTCCTAGTGGAACTCAATAAAATACTACAGTCAGTTGTGTCAACTGATAAATGGTGAATAATGCTACACTGGGATAAGTAGGGTAAATGTGTTCCTCTGCCCCTGAGAGGTCTCATATGTTTTGAGTGTGAGTGTAACCAGATGTTACATCTATTGTACATTGTACACACATATTTTTGCATAGGAGCCAGAACCAGAAACAAAGCAACACTTCCCAAGGGAAAGAGGACATGGAAGACTTATGGGCATGAAACCTTGAAATTAGTTAACCAAAGTGACATGCATAAAGTGCCACACATAGCAAGTCATCAATTCCAATGATGATGGAGGTTATTCAGGCAGGTGTGGATACATTCATGATTTATAACCAGCCAACAAATATAGCCCATGTGCACAATGGTGCAAGGGTATGTGCTGTAGTGGCAGGCACCAGTGTGTGTCCCAGTGCAGCCACTATCTCAACTATGCAATCAAAAGATGGGGGGAGATAGAGGTTGAGGTTAGGTTCACCCTCCTAACTAAATGAAGTTTCACAAAATCTGGAATACCAGAATAAAAACCTAACCGTGGGGAAGAACAGGGTTTTCACTGAACATGTATGAAAATCCTCTTTCCAGAAAGAAGAATTCTTTTCTAGAGCCCCCTCACCCACCAGGGTTTCCCCTAGGTGGCATGCTTCATCATTGGGGTCCTCTCAATCCGCTGTGGATAGAGGCGTGCTGCGACTTGCGGAACTACGTAGGAGCACTAACTTGTGGAAAATGTGTAGTGCAGTGAAAGTGGAGTGGAAAAACAAAAAGTTAAAAATACCTAATTAGTGGGCTAATATTTTATTCCTGCCCCTAGTTGGTATGACTAAAATCAGGGGTTAATAATAGGGAAAGTCTAACTATAATGAGTATAGAGTCCCTAGTATTGGGTCGACATGTTTCGAGCTGTCCCCTCAAAGCTCTTCTTCAGGACCACACGAGGACCAGTCCCGTGCATGCCACTCCTAAGCAAACCTATAATTAGGAATTAATGAGGTGCACACCTACTGTGTACACCTAACACGTAATACATACGGTTAATCACTGACACGTAGTATCTGAGGAAATAAAGCAAAGAAAGGATTAATATTGCGCCCGCCTCCCAGCCAGGCTGGTAGGTCCTTGACACATGCGGCATCTTAACTTCATCAATGTACTCCTCTATAGTGGGTGGGTGTAATTAAAAGTAATAATTAGTGCGAACATCCAGCGTGGTAAGAAACTCACACTCGCGACGCCTGGTAATAAATAAGTGCTTAAATACATAACAAAAAGCACTTGTGTAGAGACACCACATGACATACAACATATAACACTTAGGGGCCGATTCTGATGCGGGTTGGAAAAGCTTCCCGACCGAGGGCCTGATTCTGATGCGGTTAGGAAGGCCTCCTAACAGCATTTGCTCCTTCCAAATCGGATCGGGAACGTGTCTTCCCGACCGAGGGCCCAATTCTGATGCGGTTAGGAACAAATGTTCCCATTGAAGTCAATGGGAGTTCAACCAAATCGTATCTGGAAGCATCCGGATGCATCCTACTCCGCCGGTCGAACTTTCCCGATCCGAGTGGGTCGGACACCATTTCCCAACCGATTCGGTCGGGAAGCTTTTCCAACCCGCATCAGAATCGGCCCCTTAGTTGTCAGCATATTAGTGACACATACTTTAGTTTAGGCAGAATATTGCATCATGATCTGCAGGGGTAGAGGGCTTGTAATCACACCTAAGGAAATAATGGGGACACAGAGTGGTAATTAGTGAGGAAAAAACCGGAGGGAATTCTCCCGGTGTCTCACATTAATCTACAATGGGATATTGAAAACTCATTAGTTCCTAGGAAAGGAACTTAAGGAGAAAAGGGTTAGCAAGACTTACTTCGTCAAAGCGCACCTCTGGCAAATCACCTAATGGCACCCCCGGAGACCGCATCTTACCGCGTCTGTCTCCCGGAGTCCATTAAATACTGCCAGAACGTCCAGTCATGATTGCCTTGGCAGCTAGACCGTGAACCTCCAAAATGGCCGCTCCATATGGCAATACCGGGGGCCATCTTGTGCGAGTGACTCAGATGCCTTTCGTTGAGATCTCCGAGTGGCATATTTCATAAATGAAATGGGAACTGAAGATATGAAACCAACCCAAAAGCGAAATACTCAAGGGTCTGGTTATTGAGTGCAACAGAATGCTCGAAAAGAGAGGTCGGCTAGACTGGAGATAATATGGAAGGAAGCCATCTAAAATGTCTAAAAACGGCGGGGGCCATCTTGGAATGTCTAAGAATAATGTAATGGTACGGGGGCTCTAAACAAGTGGACCACCGCAACACAGGTGTTAGACATAGCTTATACACTTTTAATGTGGGATGTCAGTGGTGATCAGGTTGATGACAAGGAGACCACAAAAAATTGGTATTACATAGTGCCAGTGTGGGTATCTTAAAGGGATTGATCATTCCCCTGAGTGATACTGGTAGCAAAGTATTGTTCCTAGAACACTGTATCTAAATTGTAGATCGTGCGTACCAGAATCATTTTACAAATTGCCCCCACGGAATGTTGTCATTCAACCCTTCAGTGTCCGTGTGTAATTTGTACACACATCTTTGTTCTTTCTCTAGTAACCTGTGTTCTAGATTGTCAGTGTGTTTGATGTGTTCTAACACCACCCAATGCAGATCGTTTGGGGTATGTTGCATTTCTTTAAAATGTGATGTCATTTTTGTGGTGATCCTATTGCACCTGATGTTGCTTCTGTGCTCGCATATCCTGGTGCTGACCTTTCTAGTGGTCATACCTACATAATGCAGGTTGCATGTGCATGTGATCATGTACACCTCCCCAGGGGTCTTGCAATTAGTGAAATTGCGTAGTTCCCAAATCATCTTGTTGTTAAAAGTCACTTTCTTTGTGGTGGAGGTAAGATGACACACGCTACAATTACCGCAGGGGTAGTGACCTATTGGTAGCGTGCTCAGCAATGGTTGTGTTTTATCGTTCCTAGTTTGGGGTGGGTGTGTACCAAAATGTCCCTGAGGCTGGTGCATTTTAGGAACGTCCGCTGTCTTGTTCTGCACTGCCTAGGTGGTAGTCCGGGGGGGGGTCCTGGGGGTGGTGGCGGTGGGTGTTGTGGCCCTCTTGGGTCTCCAAGCTGCATGATCATTGGCTCCATGGCATCTCTTGGTCTTCAGATGTGGCTCTGGGCTGGGCTCCCTTTCTACTGCAGGTTGTCGTCCTGCTTAACACCAGTAGAAGGCAGGTGTTAAATCCCTGCTGCTAGCGCACCTTATCGCCTGTTTTTGGATCGCTTCGCCGATCTGGCTGGTCGTTGAGAATATCGGGAAGTGGTGTTTTCGTGTGTTTTTGCACGGGAACGCCTACTCTGCATATCATTAGCGTTAGTTGTTGCTCTCATCCGTGGCAATGTTTTTTGCGGCAGCTATCGCTGGAAAACTGGCGATGGTGGCAGTTTGCACCAGCTTGAGAATGGGGCGATAAATCTATCGCCACTTTTGAGGCGCTAAAGTGCCGATAAATCGGCGATAAGTCCTTGAGAATATGCCCCTTTATGTAAAAGAAATAGGTGTTCCAATTGTCGCTCAAGACGGTACCCAATCTCTAGTAACCTTCTATTGCTTCTCGAATAAGGTCGAATTCCAAAAATGGAGAAAAAAATGATTAATATATTATTTACTAAATTATCGTTGCCAGTTAATGCTGAACAGCAACTTGGCTTTAACAAACACAATAGACAAATAGAATCCACTCATTAGGATGCATGTGAGTTAAACTGTCTTTGCTGCTTTTCAGAGAAACAGAGACACATTTGTGACAAATACAGACACATGTACATGAGATAAACAGTGATACACCAAGGTCACAATTCCAAACTTGTTTATTCAGTTAGGTGTATGAGATAGTGTGCCATAAGTATCCCAGAGCTCACACCTAAAGTTTACAATCATAGATGGGCTATCAACCATGTGCCATTGTCATAATTATTCTGCCAAGATTATATGCCATACAATGCAGGAGGCACCTACATAGAGTCAGCATGAAGAGCCGCTGTAGTCAAATACATAATATTACTATAGAAAAGATCTATTAGAAAATACCTGAAAACTGATGATGTACAAAATAATTGCAGCAAAATGAGCAACTGAACAAGATATTTTTCAGGTTATCACGTAAAGTATCTGTTTCTTAATACAAACATAGTAACACTTTGAGCAACCATTCTGTGAAAATGGGGGATGAACAGTACTGGCTTTAATAATTATTTGGATAAAATGTATTAATGATTCTTGTAATGACTATTCGATAGGTAGGTTAGAAAGTAATGACAAGACACATCAACCCTAATTCTATCAACCATTCAAATGTGGCAAATCACTTTAGGTATAGGATTAGCTATTTTTGATGGAATACCTCACAAACTAAGGGCCTGATTTATATATTGGGGGTATGCATACTCTGTTGCAACAGTGATGGAGTACACATACCGCCAAGATAGTGGTCCACCAGCCATATTTAAAAGGGGCGAACCGTAGGTTTAATCACAATAAACATCTGTTATTCAGCCCTAAGATGCCTACGGGTGAACGTGCACTTTACATATGCACATGTTATATTATGTTATGTTTATGGCTTGTGAGGATCAGATAGGTTATTCATCCGTACAATGTACTTATGTTGTTCTTTTCCTCATGCCCAATTTTGGATGGCTCACTCTTGAAGGCTCTATGGAGTGCCGCATGGATGTGACCCCTCCCTCTCCTTTTCCAAAGACCCCCAACAAAGACATAAATGAAAGGGTCAACACTGCCGTTAATGGTTGAACAGAACATGCCGGCGTGTTGAGCAGTGAAGAATGAAAATTCCCCTGGTGGGAGAACCTTATAGTAGAGGAGAAGTTCTAGGGTGCGTGGAGGTATGGTGGAGATGAGGAAGAAGAGTACCGATATGACAATGACAATGTACAGCTTTGGACGTTGGTGCTGACGGGAGCTGTAGCCTATCTTGCAAAGTAGGGTCAGGTTGGAAATCACCATGAGTGGTGCAACAATGATGAAACCAAAGCTAAATGATGTTATTAGCACTGCAGAGCACTGAACATCCTCTGTTTCATACATCTCCTCATCACAGAAGAAGAACTCGGGTCCAGTCATCAAACAGGAGAGTCCCCAGAGGATGACACACACTATGGCTGACTGATGCTTTGGGCGTTGACATTTGTACCACATTGGCTTGAACACAGACAAGCACCGCTCTAAACTGATAGCCGTGAGGAGATAGAGGCTGGTGTTGTAGCCTAGGATACGGAAGAGCCTCAGGGTCAGCAGTACACTCCTAGCTGTGTCAGAAGAGTGCTGTCCAGGTGGGCGGCCAAAGACATGGAGCAGAGTGATGAATGAACTGGACAGATCGCTCAAGTCTGCCAGAGCCAGGTTAAGAATGTAGACGGTAAACTGGTTTGATGGAATTCTGAAGAAAAGATTCCACAGTACAATTCCATTCCCAAGTAATCCAATCAGTGAAAAGATGAGAGAGAGCCACCTCAGAGTGAGTAAAAGCGTATGATCCTCCTCTCCAGGCCTGTCAAACCAGTCAGAAGCTTCAGCAGACCACTCTTGCTCTGAAGTGCTGCTGCTGGTTGGGGTTTGATTTGCCATAGTCACTGACTCAACGATGCAGTAGCATTCACCTTCTGCCCTGTAAACAAGAAGCAAAAACACTGATAACTCAAGATTATTTTATCAACATTGTATTTTGAGTGACTAAAGTTTATTATGTATTGAGAATATTAACATACCCAACCCATAATTTCTCTTTCAGAAGGTCTTTGTACATCAATACTCCTTCTTGCGAATGACACAAGCTTCGGGCTTAGGGCTTGGAGCAACCACTTTACAAGTTTAGTGTTGTGGAACACAGAATTACATTTATACTATAGTCAGGACATTTGCCATTCAGTTTTATTTAAGGGTATATGTTGCTTTGATTTGTGAAGTCACAACATAGTCAGAAGCTGGAAAAGGTCCAGATGCTTCAGGTTATGAGTTTGGATAGGGCATTTGTTCTTGCTAGTTGAACACACTGAGCACACGATGAAGATATGATGAAGACAACATTTGTCCTGCTTTATATATTTCCAATCCTTTTCTTTATGGCGCCAGATAGTTGTCAGAGCTTGTTATCATAGAAAGGCCTAGTGGACGGATTGAGGTGTGTGAGTCCCAAAGTTTCAGGGCCCTAGATATTGAATTGCAAGTAACCCACATACGAAATCCCACAAAGAAAACCCACACTAGAAATCCACACAGGACAAGATTGATTTACAAACCAGGACGGTTTATTTCAAATGTAGAAATCATTACAGCAAGCAAAAATGCAAATGGTTAGTCAATTCAATTCATCCTCAATCAATAGTAAAATATTTATAAAATCCGAAGGACTGCCTCTAAAGAATAAGCAAAATGCTCTGAAATTATTATAAGTATAAATCACTAAAAAAATTGTCATGAAGCCTGCCTTCAATGAATAAGGTAAACATTCTCCTAAAATATTAGTACGGAGAAAATACACTGATTAGCGTGGATTCTGCTCTCGAGGTAAACCCAAGAAGGTCTTGTTTACATCTCAAATTCAGTGCATTATATATCTTTGCAAACAGAAAAATCATGCTATGAACGGGCTGTGAAACACAATTCCAATGGTATAACAGAAAACACAACATATAAAAAAAATGACATTTGCTCAATTAATAATTAATAATCCAGTATTATGTATGGAAGAGAAAAGAAAGGCACATTTAAAACTATGTACACAAACTCAGGTAGGCCAGAAGAAATGGTCTTGTAAAGATACATTCGAGCTCTGTTTGTTCTCCAGGAACATCACAAACACCAAAAATAATACAGCTTAAAGATACATCAGAACAGGACCGAAAGACAGCGTGAATTTAAAAGTATTTTACAAAATGTTGAAGGACACATTTGCTACTCTAAGTACACAGACAGAGAAAGGAGAAAACATGTCAACTTTAAATATGTGCAATGTACAACACATGAGAGTGGAAGCCGAGTTATGTCAAGTTAAAAATAACTTTAATATGTGAAATAGAGTGCATTCCTATTGTTTGTGACTCATTCATGTTAAACACAATTTCTTAATTCTAAAATCACTTCTACAAGGTCTCGCTATTTTCTCTGATTCCTGCTTATTTTTTCTGATCTTCCCATTTCCTTGCTCTGTTTTAGCTTTCCCACCGCCCCTCATTTATTGCTCTGCTTTCTGTCTCATGCTTTGCTCTCTACCTGCCCAATTTAGGGGCATATGTACAAGGAGTTAACGCCGCGTTAGCAACACTTTTCCGCCGCTAATGCGGCGATATTTTTATCGCCGTATTCACAAGCTGTCGCTAACCTCTTTTAGCGGCAGTTTTCCGGCGAAAACGTCCATTATAAAGATCGCCACTTCTGTTAGCGATAATGACATGCAAGGGAGGCGTTCCCGTGCAAAAACGGCCGCTAAGCCCACTTCGCGATATTTACAAGGGGATTCCTAAAGTTTGGAGGACCAAAAAAACTGCCTCTAGCTGCAGTTAGAGGCAGTTTTTCAAAACCAGAAAATAGCTGGTCTTAAAAATGGAGATAACCCTTGGGGCCCATTTCAGCAGGTTTTGTTGCTGGACCGCGCTGCAAGCAATGTAGCTGCGCTGCCCTGCGACAAAACTACAGGGCAGGACTGCGCACCATCAATAAGATAGTGCGCATTCCTGGACCTCACTCATGAAAAGTGTTGCAGCGCTGCGACAAGACAGCGTTGCAACACTTTTCACTACCCCCTTCTTGCGACACCACGGATGTGCTGTATTTACTGGACAGCGCTCCATGACGCAAGTAATGACAGATACGTCTGGAATCCTGACGTATCTGTCTGCGCTAAAGTCACCCATTGCTGCAGTTGCGTCACAACCATGACGCAACTCCAGCAATGCATGGGGCCAGCCTATCCCTGTGGCACTGTGTCACCCTTACGCCTGCCATCATGCAGGCGTAAGGTACTGACGCAGTGCCGTTCTTGAGGGGGTGCCCGGGTGTCAGCGCAGGTGGAGATCCATCGGTGGCGGTTGCGCGCTGTGGTGTCATCGTCTGTAAGCGTTGGCGGAGTGGTGGTGCTGAGGGAGTTAACGAGACGTACTTCGGAGGCCTGGATCCAGCTGCGAGGGGGGCGATGATGGCGGTTGTATTCTGTGGGCATGGTGAAGCCGTGATGTATACAATGATGGTCGGTCCAGGAGAGTCCGGTGGTGTGGCTTTAGTTGAAGGTCCCGATGGCGGAGGAGATGTGCTCGACCGTGTGTCCTGCTATGTGGCTTGCGGCGGTGACTAGCTGCTTGAGTCTGATGTTGGGGAGCTATCCCAGCAGGGGGTAGTGTTCTGGTCACTGGGGTTGTCCAGGTGGAACTTGAGTTCGCCGAGTAGGATGTCGTCAGTGGATGGGAGAGCCTGGTGTGCAATGAGGTCTACAATGGTATCGGAGAATGGGTGTCCATGGCCCGGGGGGCCTGCTGATGAGGGTGCCGCAGAGGATGGGGTTGGGGTTGGTCCGGATCTGGAAGTTGAGGTGTTCCATGGTCACCGTTGTGTCATTAGAGTGCGTGGTAAGTCGGAGTGTGCTTCTGTAGGTGATGGCAATGCCTCCTCCTGGACGGTCGGGGTGGTCCTTGCGGGTGATTTAGTAGCCGTCAATGATGGCGATGCCCGGTCCGGAGCAGATGTTGGTCCTGGCAGGCGATGTGGCGTCCAGGGTTGATGGCAAGGCGGGTGCTGGCGCCGTAGGGGTGGAGTGTCCGAGAGGAAGTGTCCTTGGTGCTGAGCGCAGTCCAGGGGCAGACGGATGCAGACGGGCTTGCCTATGGCTTGCCTTTGGCACGGGATATGTCCATTACAACGCAGGCATTACATCGTAATGCCTTTACAACGCAAATCCAACAACGCAGGTGCCTTTACATCACATTCCATTACAACGCATTGTGAGGTCAGTAATGGGGTATTTTTATTTTTTAGGGTGGGTATTTATTTATTTATAGAGCGCAACATTCGTCCATTAGGATATCACGGCGCTAATTAGTGAGACTCATGGTAAAGATACTGTGTGGATGTCGCATGTCAGTCAGTGTTAAGCTTTGGGGAACAAGTGAGTTTTAAGTTTTTTTCTGAATGCTACATAGTCAGTCGTGAGCCGAAGCTCTTGGGGTAACTCATTCCAAAGCTTGGCCGCCAAGTATGAGAAGGTATGACCTCCTGCTTTTACTTTCTGTATACGTTTAGTACTGGCCTGTGCTTGATAGCATGACCTTAGGCACCTTGTTGGAGCATAAAATGTGATCTTATTCCGTAGGATTAGAGGCCCCTGATTGTGCAGGGCCTTGTGAGAATGGCTAAGCATCTTAAATTTTGCTCTTTGGCGAATTGGTAGCCAGTGGAGCTGTTTCAAGCACTCGGATGCTGAGCTGAATCTACTTTTATTGCAGACCAGCCTGGCTGCAGCGTTTTGTACCACCTGTAAACGCGTAAAAAGATAATATGCCATGCCTACAAATATTAACAAAGATCCCTAGCACACGTAAAAGTTAAAATCCATACAGTCAAATAACAGTGGTACATTCGTATAATATCACAAATATATGCACTGGTCACAGGAGATTTCTTTAGTCTTTTATTCTTTGTGTGGACCTTCTCACGTTTGAGTTCTACGACAGACCGATAGCCAACACGTACTCGAGGGAGCCAGTGTGAGGGGTTTGCACGCATTACGGAGAAACGGATAAATTACCAAGACACTGAAGAAGTGACGGTCGCTAATTGGACCCCACCACAAATATTACCTCACGCTGGAGGACCATGTGGGTCGGAAATATCACCACATGTTAACAGTTGCATACTAAAGAGGTTTGAGCCTTGAAAAAGTTGCATGTATATGTAACAGAAGCGACGAAACATGTGTTGGCTATCGGTCTGTCGTAGAACTCAAACGTGAGAAAGTCCACACAAAGAATAAAAGACTAAAGAAATCTCCTGTGACCAGTGCATATGTTTGTGATATTATACGAATGTACCACTGTTATTTGACTGTATGGATTTTAACTTTTACGTGTGCTAGGGATCTTTGTTAATGTTATATTTGCAGCTTAGGCCACAGAGTTTGGGGAGGCAGGTGGTTCTCTCCACCTTTTAGCACCGTACAGATAGAGGCTACCTAAATACACATATTGTGGATATACCCTGTGGCGCCATTTCCCTATTAATAATACCACCAACCAATCATTTGCACATGCCTACAAATAGTGCATTGCCATAAATCTAATCTACTAATCAGCAAGGCCTGTGTGATAGTTCTTCTACAGTCCAACGGAATCCAAGGAAAAAGCCCTTTTAAGAGCTTCAGAAGTGCAAAGCTTCTTCCGCATAGGACCCGCACATGATCCTGCATTGATAAGGTGTTGTCAATCAGGACGCCCAGGTTTTTTGCACATTGCTTGGGAGCTGGGGCATCTCCCAGGGTTTGGGGCCACCAAGTGGCGTCCCAGATTAGGTTGGCTTTTCCAAAAAGCAGAATTTCAAATTTTTCTGCGTTTAATTTAAGGCAGTGGTTCGACATCCAATTGGCCATTTCTGAAAGGCAGTTGTTCAATTTCAATCTTGTGTCTTCATGACGTTCTTCAATGGCTATTAGCAATTGAGTGTCATCCGCATAGGAGCAGATGCTGAAACCCCATTTCTTGCTGATATTTGCCAGAGATGACACATAGGCGTTAAAAAGCGTGGGGCTCAGAGATGCTCCCTGTGGGACGCCGTATTTGAGGGTTCTTGGTTTGGATGAGAACGCGCCCATTTGTACACTTTGTGACCTATTACTTAAAAAAGAGCTGAGCCATTGAGGAGCTTTGGCGTAGATTCCCTTTTCATAAAGTGTTTCCAGCAGGAGTTTGTGTGAGACCGTGTCGAACGCCGCCGACAGGTCCAACAGGATCAAGGCAGCGGCCTTCCCCTGATCAAGAAGAGATCTTATGTTATCCAGTATGGCTAGGAGGGTAGCCTCAGTACTGTTTGTGGCTCTAAAGCCTGTTTGGGAGGGGTCCAGCAATTCGTTAGACTCAAGATAGATGGATAGATGTCTGTTGATCAACTTCACCATGACCTTAGAGAGATAAGGGAGCTGAGAAATCGGACGGTAGTTTGCTGTATTGTGGACATCTGTTCCTGCTTTTTTTAGCAGAGGCATCACTATAGCCTTTTTCCATATTTCAGGGCATACCGCAGTGTGAAGAGACCTATTGAATAGCTGGGTGACGTATGGACAAATTGTAGATATAATCCGTGCAAAGATGAAGTGAGGGTATCGATCAAGGGGGGACCCTGACTTAACTTCCTCCATAGCTTTTGCTACCTCTTCCTCTGTAAATGGAGGGAACCTGCCCATGGAAGCTGATGCATCTGGGTGAGGGGTTTGATGTTCCCAGTTGGTTGTAGCTAGGGAGGTATTGGTACTGAAGCAGGAGTATATTTTACTGATTTTATCAGAAAAGAACTCGCTGATCTTTTCGCAGCATTCATCTGAGGGAGTCAGGGTTTGAGACATACTAGCGGGTTTGCAGAGTTCCCTTACTATTTTGTACAACTCTTTGGCCGAATTGCCGTTTTCACCAATTCTCATTGCAAAATAAGTCCTCTTAGCCTTCTTAATGGCATTGGTGTAGTTTTTAAGTTCGTTCTTATATCTTAGCCTATCAGTTTCAATGTTGGATAATCTCCAGTGATGCTCCATTGCTCTGCACTTTCTTTTCAGAGCCTTAAGATCGAGTGAGTACCACTTCTCAGATTGAGGTCTTTTAGTTGTTTTGGGTTTGAGCTTAGGTGCACACAGATCCACTGTGTTTGAGATCTCATTTTCGAGGCTAACTGCTCCGGCATTAGCTGAAAAAGCATTCAGAGTTAATGCGTCCTTGCGGAGGAAATGAGACTGAAAGACGCCATCAGTGACCAACCTCCATACTCTGTTTGCCCCTTGTAAGCGTTTTGCGGGCTTAGTTGAGTTAGCTGGAAGGCTAAGTGAGAACGATATGAGTGAATGATCTGTCCACGAGAGAGGTTTGATCTCCTGGATAATAGTAGTTTCTATGTTAGAAAATAACAAATCCAGTGTATGCCCTGCCGTGTGGGTGGGACCTGTGACCCACTGCTTAAGTTGGAGGATCTCCATGTCCTCTACCAAGTGCAAAGCTGCGGAGCAGTTTGCTTTCTCAAAATGGATATTAAAATCTCCCATCATTAAGTAATTTTTGTATTTCAAACATGTGGGGAATAATTGAGTCAATAGATTGGCACTGAGTTCTGTTTGATGTCCGGGTGGGTTATAAATCACAGCTCCACCAAATAAAATGTGACCTTCTCTGGCCACCTGAAATGATAAAACTTCGTGCTCTCCTAATTGCACTACTGTAACGTGGAGGCAAGCAAGGTGAGCTTTGAAGAGAATAGCTAGTCCCCCTCCTTTTCGTCCCTGCCTGACTTTTCTCAGTATTTTATAGTCGGTGGGTAGAGCGGTGGCGATGTCAAGAGAGTTCTGTTCGTCTAGCCAGGTTTTTGTTATAAAGATCATATCAGGATCTGATTCTTTTATGACATCCCAGATGTCAATAGCGTGCTTGGGTACAGATCTGGCGTTAAAATAGATGCAGCTAAGCTTACACAAATAGTTATCTTCTCCTTGTGGCCATTCTAGCTGTGCTAGGCTGCACCATTTGCAACCGAGGCAGGAGAATGAACCCTCCGTATATCCAGGATAAGCTTTTACACAATATATGTTATCCTTTGGTGCCTGTCTAGATAGTGCCAGGAGATCATCTCTCGAGTAGCTGGTTGTGATGTTAGGGGCTACTGTCACTGGTGCAGGGGTCCTGGCCCCTGGTCCCGTCTGGGCGCGGACGGGAGCAGACGGGCTTGCCTTTGGCGCGCCGGCACATCGGTCTATTGTAGAGGAGAAGGCGGGAAGGTTCCTTCACCCCCTTCTCGACCGGAAGTGCTGCGTGAGTGACCTAACCGATTTCTGCCACGCCCTCCACACAACCGGGGTGGGCACTAACAGGTAACAGATAAACAGATAAACAATCTGTGCAAAATGAGCAAATGGCGCTAGTGCAGCAATCACAGTTTAAAACAAAGGGTGTTTGTCTCTAAAACTAAGATCGGCAAGTGGTTCCAATATTCAATGTTAAAAACAAGGTTAAAATGTTAAAACAAGGTTAAAAAAGGTTAAAAGAGAAATTCAATACTGGCAATTAGCAGCGCTAAAGCGGTAGTGCGCACACCCTGCAGTTTTACCAGAGTGCCTCTGCGCGGACGCCGGCACATCGGTCTATTGTAGAGGAGCGGGCGGGAAGGTTCCTCCACCCCCTTCTCGACCGGAAGTGCTGCGTGAGTGACCTAGCCGATTTCTGTGAAATGTGGGGTGTATTATGGGGTAAAATTTGAAATTTGGGGTGTGTTTTGGGGTCAAATATGAAAATTGGGGTGTGCATTTGGGTCAATTATGAAAATTGGGGTGTGCATTTGGGTTAAATATGAAAATTGGGGTGTGCATTTGGGTCAAATATGATTTTTAGGGTGTCTTTTGGGGGCTCAAAGATGAATTTTAGGGGTCAGGGTTTGCTTTGGGGTGCAAGGGTCAGTTTTAGGGTTGCACTCACTGAAGTGGGAATAGTAATGTTTACATCTCCGCAATCCAACACCTTCCCTACTGTTGCAATATGCCTAGTATTAGTATGCATTGTAATGGAATGCGATATAATGGTATGCGTCGTAACTCAATATATACCTTTGGCACACCAGTGGTAAGCCGGCTGCGCCTGGCCGCACAGCCTCCGCCATTGAGAAGTGCTGCGGGGGGGACTCGACAGCTGGGAAACGCCGGAAAGAACACTGGATGGGGCGGGGACGCGTGTGTGTGTGTGAGCGGGTGTTGTAAATATTTAAATGAGAGAAATCTTACCTCAAGGCTGGGTCCTGTGTCTTCGTTGCTCCTGCTCTCCTGAGTCTGCTTCCAAGAACAGGAAGTAGGCAGCCAGGCTCCCTCCCCTAAGCCAATTACAACGCTGCAATGTGGAGTTGGGATTGGTCATTGGCGCCGGGACGAGGCGTTCAGCCAGGGGCTGGAGGTGTGGGCATGTTCTCCATGTAGGCTGTAATGCAGCCTGCATTGCGAACAGGACAGTGCGTATGACTGCTTTGTGCGGCCTGAGCGGGCCGACCAAACAGTCACTGCGCACTTGAGTGGGCATGCCAATCCGCCCATGCCCTGCTCCGTGCTTGGAGCAGTCCTACCCACCCTCCCACCCGCAAAGGAAACATTGCACGATTACATCAGTAAGTTATCATCATGTGATGATTGTTCCTCTTCTGTACTGCTTGAAAGCAGTGGGGCGACGCTCTTCCGCCATAGCGGATGAGCCGCCACTGGGGGTGCGTCAATCTACGTGTGCTAGGCCTGGGCGACTCGACCCCCGGGCCTCCTGTGCTACGCGTCCCACCTAGTCCTTACTTAAACATTGACCCCATGGCGCAATCCGCTGCACTCTCCCCAAATCTGTGACTCAGCCAGCAGGAGCCTCAGCCAGGTGTGATTTCACAAGTCTGGGTACAGCGGTCGCCGCCAAGTCCGCTGGTGAACCTCCCAATGCAGCTGATGCAGCAGGGCCCCCTTAGGAGTGAAGTTGCAGCGCTCCCGCCACACAAGTTTGGCGCAGCTCAGGGGCCTCACCCTCCACAGCGTCCGGCCAGCCCAACATCATCAGGCCTGTGATGCAGAGAGGCGGCACCCACCTTTGGTAAACCCCTCCGTGCACCCCGGTGTAGTGGAGGATCATAGCATGCAATGCAGACCTCCCTACGTTGGTGCGCAGGAGCGCCTCTACCATTAACAGCTCCAAGGGGCGCAAGCCAGTCTTCTCACACAGGTCAGCAACGTGTCTCCATGCGACTTGCCAGACTTCACCACCAGGTACGGGCAATCGTCGCGCCTCAATGTCTACCGCCACAGCTCATCGACTCCACAGCTCCTCCGCATCCCACTCCAGACTCCAGACGCAGGTCCAGCGAGGCATCCAGGCTCCAGACGCAGGTCCAGCGAGGCATCCAGGCTCCAGACACAGGTCCAGCGAGGCATCCAGGCTCCAGACGCAGGTCCAGCGAGGCATCCATGCTCTCATCCTGGTCATCCTGGATGTTGGGTGGTTTGCAGGGGTTGTTGATGTGTGCTGCACTTGGCCCTGGCTGCTACATTCTGCATTTTTTAGGTTTTTATGCCTATTTTCTATTGGAGGTTGCAGATAGGCTATTTTTTGCATTAGAGGCAAATAAAACTCACGTTGGGCTGACTAACGTGAGTTTTTTTGCTGCTAATGGGCCTATTGGTAGTTTTCGCCCGCTAACGCCGGAATTCCTATCGCCATCACGCTAATGTTAGCGGCAGTTTTCACCGCTGATCCCCGATACTATTGCCATGTAGCGACGGCTTGTAAATACGCCGCTAACATGTCAATAGTTTTCAGCGGTAAGCGGCGATAAAAAAACTGCCGCTAACTAGCGTTAGCGATAGTTATCGCCAGTCCTTGTACATATGCCCCTTACTTTCGTTCTCACTCACTTTCTATCTCTGATATTCCACACTGCGCATGTCCCACTTCACTTCTCATGTCTCATTCGTACTTTGGCTCTTTCTCCAATTTGTCCTTTAGAGTCGCACTGCATAGAATAGATACTATTTCTTCCATCTATTCAAAGATTTCTTCCTGTATTACTCTGACCTTCTTTCAATTTTCAAGCATTTCCAAAGGTTCTCAGTACTCCGCTCAGTGATCCCAAGAACACTTGCAGATTATGACCCGGATTGACTAACATTTTGCATCCCTGCTGTGCCACTTTTTTGGCGCAGCCACAATGCCAAATGGTAGTCGAGATTGACAAAGCCACGGAAGAGTAGATTTGCATCACCTTGCATGGTTTGTAAAAAAAAAAAAAAAAAGTGGCACAACATAGCGCTTTGCACTGCCTTGTGTTAGAGTGCATCGGGAAGGAGTTACATGGGTGGAGCACTGGCATTCTTATGCATCCATCCATGTATTTTGATGCAAACCCAAATTTAATTAGGACAGCAAACCTGGTTTTGTGCCAAAACGATGCGCCTACCCAAGAGAGGTATAACGAGGAGAAATATCTTCATTTCTCCTTGTTACGTCTTCCTTCCATGTGTGCTGTATTCTGTAGCACACATGGAAAGGAATATGCCACTAGGAATTGTGTTTGTACAGGAAGGTATTCCTTCCTGCAATAAATCAATCCTATCTATAATGAAGGAACCCTTGCGTTGTAGCACAAAAGTACCTGCATTGGAGCGAAGCAGCCACAAGCGTGCCGGCACAGGGAGAGAGCTGAACAGCGCCGAATATTTGTAACTATGACACTGTTCAGCTCGCTACTGGTCATGCAACGCAGTGCAGCCGCATGTCTTCCTGCATTGCTTTACGCAAACGTCTTGTAAATTTGCCCCTAGATGTAATTCTGCAGTCTGCGTATCTGAACATGTGAGCATTATTGGAATTTGCTTACAGTAAATAAAAGGTAAGTGGAAAGCCTTTTACATATTGTAGCATTGTGCTGCCCTACATCCTCTATATAGGCATTCAAAAGGTAGGCATGCCCAATGCTAATGTGTAGAGCAGAGTTCTCAGCCTAGGGAAATCTACAATTTTCAGAAATAACACGAGAGTTTCCATTTGTTAAGTGTAAAGAAAATCCCACAGTGAATCCTGAAAATCAAAGATCGCATGACCAGATACCATAGTCACTGTTCTAACCCCAAAAAGGTTCTTTAAAAAAAGTGTGATAAGTGATATTTAGGAAAGGAATGGTCAGAATGGAAATATTACAATCTCATGCATCCATGCTTGTGCTGTGTCTTATGACAGAGGATTGACAATAGATAATAACAATGGTCAATTTTAAATCTGTTTCATATCTGTTCCTTGCGGATATTTATACATTACTTAACCTGGTGACTGAAAGTCATTACAATCTTCTAAACAGAATAGCTCAAAGGTTTATGGTCACCAAGAGTTAAATAGCCATGTCCTTGTAGGATAATAGATATGTAACCAGATGTGAATATCAAACCTGCCCAATAGGACAGTGTAGTGTCATTTTGCATGGCCTCTACCATGGCAGAAAATTGTTTGAGCGTATGCCTATCACTTCGTAGGGGCCCAGGTCAGCTCTGTCACGCATAGTGTCACTTTTGTTACCCTAACCCTCACAGAGGTAAAATTGACAAAATAAGAGAGTCTTGCCATTATTTGTTGAAAGCGCCTTTAATATTGCTATGGTAGACATAGCCTATTAACATTATTTGGGTTTAATAGAGTGGGACAGAAGTGAGACTTCGCGGCCGGACCTCACTGAGTGCCAGAATCCCTGCAGGATTTGCCCCCCATTCTGACGTTAAAATACGCTACTCAGGTAAGGAAATCCAGGCACTTAATCCATTAGCTAATGATAGAGCGCTGATAGCACTCTATTTTGTATGAGTGCACTATACTCATAGTTTAAACGCACTCTCATGTATTCGTATTGTTTGCAGTGTTTTACGACTATTAAGAAACATTTATTTGAATCATTTGATGTTGAAAACTAGTAAACGCATTTAAGGAAACCTTTGTATGTATTACGATTCCTTCATGCATAATGTGCAGGACGATATTGTTTCTATACACCGTAATTGTGGTTAGTTTGGGTTGCCTGAATTATAGGCCCAAGGTCCTAAGTTCCAATTCTCCTTGCTCTTGAGAAATAAATAATTAAATGTTGTTGTGTTCGAAATGAGAATGTTCTCATCCTACTGCAGGTGAAAGAAACACATCGTTATTTTCAGAGTTAAGGAGAGACCCGGAATGTCTTTGAAGATGGCTGGGAAGCGAGAAGGGAGGATGCCTTTCGTATCTGGTCTGTCTCAAAGCCAAGGCTACTGGAAAGAAGATATCACTAATTAAATTTGTGCCATGAAAAGAAAAAGCTACTGCATAGAGGTACAATGGAAAGTTTTAAGACGAATGACGTCTTGTGGGTTGAATCCCATTTTTTGTATGATGCGCAGGGACAGCGAGTCCAGACTTCTGCTAGCTTTCGGAGGAGAAGGAGCATCTTAGAGCGAGCTCCATAGCCATAAGCTAAAACGACCCATTTGACGTGAGTACTTCTTAGGAAGTCGACACGTGCTGACAACGTTGGGAAATGATAGAAGAGAGACAGGAAGGGCCCTCATGTAGAGCAGTGTAGGGAAAGATTTTGATTTCTTTCAATGATTCGAGAACTGAATATCGCATCTATCCTGTGTTGTGTTGTGATTTTGGAATTTATAATCATCTGTCTTTTGGGCCGAATTACTTATATTCGTAAACTTGGCTCTGTATTAATTTTTATGTACCTCTATACTTTGCTATTGAGATGTATTTACATCCAATTGTTTTTGGCCTTATAATAAATATTCAAACTGTACTTTGGAGTTGGTGGTCTTTTCGGGCATGACGACTTTGCTGATATCTGTCTGAGTTGTTTCCTCCCCCCAACCACTTTAGGTAAATAAAAGATCGATCGCTTACACTATACTTAGTAGGGAACATTAGGTGTGCAATTTAGTGTAATCAAATGGTAGCAGAGGATGGTTTACCTTTAAAGTGGTTTACCTCTAAGGTGAGGGGAGTAATCAGGAGTAGGGTTGAAGGTTGAAGAGCCCTGAAGTGGAGCGGAAGACGGCGGAGACCGGCGGACGTTGATGGTGCGGCGGAAACAGTGGTGGCGTGAGTATGAAAGGACTTGTGGTGTTAGATTGCGGTGATGAGTAAGTGGGTGATGTCTTGCGGAGTTGGGATGTATGTTGAGTGAATGTGGTTTTTGGTTTACTGGTCCGGACACGTGCGGAACAGGAAGTTTTGGTGAGCGGACTCAAGAGAAGTCCAAGATCCCGGGATAGTTTTGTATTGTAATTGTCTGATCAAATGTGGGTGTTGTGAAGCGCTATCGACAATTCACTTGTGTTAGGGAACTTTGTGTGAATGAGGAATAGGTCGCGGTATAAAGCCTCAGGTACCGGGGGTGGACTATGGCGATTGAGTGACCAACGCAGGTCGGGGGTCACAGCGGCTAAATGTTCTTGTGAGAGTGTTCTATCGATCTTTAGAGTCAGACAATTACTTGTTTTATGTGACTGTAAGTTATTGTAATTGTGTAGGAACAGTTACTTGGTTTAATAACTTTTGGTTATACAGTTACTTGTGGTACGAATGTGTGTAAGCGAGTTTGCGGTAAAATTGTAAAGGCGGGTGAGCCGCTGCAAGGAGTGAGAAGTGACGTCAGGGTGCGCCGCGCTGTGATAGGTTGGTTGGTGTAACGCCGCACTGGGATTGGTGGAAGTTCGTTTGCAGGGGAACAGCGTAATTGGGGCTTGCAATTGATCGATTTTACAATGAGATGCTTTAGGGTATTGCGAGATTTGTGTAGAGGCGACACAGGGGTAGTGACTCGGGTAGGAGAAGAAGCTCCGCCAGAAGACACACCGGCACATTACATGGCAACAAATGTAGGACTTCATACTATAGCGTGGCTTCAGAATTGGCACAAACTTACAGAGAAAGAGGGTGAATTGGCTTTCCCTCGTTATGGGTCTTTTCGGATGGAAGTGCTGACCCAGCTGAGGGGGGTGATGAATGCACTGAAACCTCCCCCTAGACCCACACAATTTGAGGCATTAGATGCATGGATGAGAGCTGCTCTAGCAAAAAGGAGAGAGGCTTCACAAGGAAGGATGAGGAAAGCAATGAAGGCATATCATGATGCTAGATGGGATGCCCAGTTGAAAAGATGGAGAGTAGACACCATAGAGGAGAACGCTTGTACCCATTTCGTACGTTAAGAGAGGGGCTGAAGGGAACAAGACGACAGAGGAGGACAGTGATACGGATGACAGCTTCCTCGATAGATTGCTAGCGGACCGTCCTCCACCGTGCAACTCTAGATCAGAGACAGAGAGGTTGCGCCCATCAGAAGAGCTTATAGGTGCGGGACAAGTGGGTTAAGGGGAACAATCGGCAGGAGTAAGAGGCAAGATTACAATGGTGCACCTTCCGGGAGGGTCTGGAGGAATGAGGTATCCAAACCCTGAGCCAGTACAACCTGCAGGAAACATGCAGTTACCAGAGGCTTTGTCGGTACCAGTCACAATAGGGCCAGTGGTTCCAATATATACTCCTAGAGAAAGAACCGATGACAGTCAACAGCAAATAAGTGAAGGGGAAGAGACAATGTCTGGAGGGAGCCTGGCAATGAGTGGGACTGGGTTAAGTCGGATACCAGTGGAATCTAGTACTCCACTGCCAGCTACAGCTGATCCATCAAGAATGGATAGTGGGTCAGAATGAAGACGGACAGGAGCTCTAGAGAATTCTAGGTCTGACCTGCGAATGTGGGTTCAACCAGTGAGAGAGTCAATGATGCCAAGGGAAGAGACAAGCAAGAGACAAGAAACGCCTAGAGTACTGTTTGAGCCACAGGTTATTTGTGCAGGTGACCATTGGAGAAGTCGAAGCTTGGAAAGAGATAGACGCCCAGCTTCAAAGATAGAAGAGGGTGCAGTTCCTAGGAGAACCCAAAGCTGTGACAGGGAAGATACAAGAAACGAGGAAATTCAGAAAGTGATAAAAAGCACAATAAAAGCGCCAATGCTAGATGGGGTATGATTAAAGCAGAACTAGATGAGGTGATTGAAGGTAATCTACCCCTGATCAGAATTGAGACGTATGACTCGAGCGAACTACTGTTCGTAGCAAAGGACATGACAAGAAAGGCCAAACGAGCTTATGATGCATTGTTGCTTTTGGCACAAAGGTATGAGGTTGATTTGTCAAAGACAAAGCTGACACAGGGTTCTTGCAGATTAAATTACACAGATAAGGATTTGGAAGAGAAGCGAACGATTGGATTGAAAGCACAAATTAGAGAACTAGTGATAGGGATGCGGACATGGAAAGAATTAGACAGATGGAAAGAAAGATGGGCCAAAAAGAAAAGCTTCAAGACTGGAATAGGAGATACTCCGCCTCCGGGTGGAGGGACGGGAGCTGCAGGAAATTTCCCCCTCAGGGAGGTACAGAATGGAGGGTATGTACATGTGCCATGGAGCAGGGGTGATTTGGCAGCATTTACGAATGATTTCCCTCGGCTGAGGGAAAAACCTGCTGAGTGGTACAAGCAAATAGATCGGTTTGTAAAGATTTTGAAAGTATTGTGGATTGATTTAAACACCTTGTTTGATATAGTAGTGCCGGCGGATTTGTGGGCGGCATGTAAGATTGCTATTGAGTGGCCTACTGCAGAGCCACCTAGAGATTCAGTGACTCATGGTCCTTCACCTGATGTAATGAGAAAATATGAGCAAGTGATTACATGGTTGCAGTCGAAGGTAGCTCCTCAGACTGTTGATTGGTTGAAGATTGAGCGCACCACTCAAGACTCTAAGGAATCAGTACATGATTATTACGAAAGATTGTTGTTAGCTTTTAAGCAGCATAGTGGATTGGATACAATTGAACAGAAAGATATGGGACAGTTTGTTTCGAAGTTTCTGTTGGGACTGAAATCTGATATTAGTTTGATGATACAGCAGCACTTGATATGTTGGCAGAATAAGTCGGTGGACGAGATTCTGCGTTATGCTAAATATTGCAGTGATCAAGTGGAGTCAACACAGAAGAAATTGAAGGACAAGTTGATGTTGGTGTAGTTGAGAAACGCTGATATGACGCAAGGGATTGGAGGAGCGATAGGTAGAGGTAGAGGAGGTGGAAGAGGAATGGGACAACATATGGTGACCCAACCTGGTCAGGGTTGAGGAAAAGTGTTCTTCTAATCGGTATCATTTGTACCAGGACTCCATTGTTTTTTCATTGCCATTTCGTGTCAAACACTTCCACACGACCCACCTGGTCGTTTCTGCTGATGCCTGAGGAAATTCTAACTAACACGACAAAAACCATCTTGCAGCCTGCATTTCTGCCCAGGAACTGTCGCACACCCAACCCCCTGTTCTTTGCAGTTCGACAGAAAACCATGAGACACTCACGCCCTGTGTAAATGATTTGTTTCCCATCTCCTGCTCCCTGCCTGGTAAACATCCTTGACACCGTGATCGGGTTATCTGGACAATGGTCTGACTGCTGGGCCTTGATCAGGGTGATTGGACAATGGTTTGAATGACCGAGCTTTGATCAAGCTGATCGAACAATGACCTGAATGACCGTGCTTTGATCAAGCTGAGTGAACAATAAATTGAGTACCAAGCCCTGATCAGGTCACCAACTACAAACACCGTCTGGATCTGGTTATCAACTGCAAACACTGCCCTGATTGAACAATGGACTAACAGCCAAAAGACTGGAATGAAAAAGTATAAAAGGCTTGTAAGCTGCGGAGTAAAGCAGCAGCCTCCTCTGTCTTGTTTCTAACGAGCTTGGGACTCTGTTCCATAGCCCGGGCTATTTGAATAAATCTGGGTTCCTCCTGCAGACGAAGGCTCCTGTGTCTCCTTTTACTACGTATGAAGGGTATGGAAGACTTGGGCAATTCCCCCGCCGCCGAGACCCAGTGAGTGGGTTATTCCGGTTCTTCAAATGGCGCCCGAACAGGGACTCCACGAGTACGAAGGTCAGGCCCGGTGGATGTGAGGATGTGCACGGAGAGACTCCGACGGAGGCGCCCTACCCGAGGGATTCTTGCAATCCGGTAAGCCGAACGACTCGCCCGCTGTTCCTCCCCACCCGGTCTGGGCCACATGACCACGTCCTCGCTGGAGTCCCCTAGCAAATAATTTCTGGAGCAGGACACAGCCCTACATCTGCAGAAGAGAACTACCCCTGTAAGGTAAGGGTGGACTGATCACCCACCAAGTCTGTATGATTCTGCTGTTATTGACCTTTGCAAAAGCCAAGCATGCGAGGTGAATTTTAAAACCCGCCGGTGTCTGTTACCTATTTACAAGCATGCCAGTCAGTAGTAAGTTCAAGAAATTATGTTGTTGTATGTGTACGCAGGACTCCCAGCTGGAGGCGGCTTGTCCGCTTCCTCCAGAAGGGACCCCTGGCCATACGATGTATGTTAAACATGGCCCTTCTGCCATAATGTTTTCCTCATTCTGGGTAAAATATACGAAACAAAGTAACGCGGAATTACAGTGGCCACTTTTCGGCTCCTTTAATTCCCAAGTTCTCACCAACTTAGAGGAACAATTAATGAAAAGAAAAACGCGCCCGTCTATGTTTGAATCTGTCCGATTTTGGAGGAAAGAGATAGAGCAGAGAGCTAGAAAGCAGAAGGCCCAAGAAAGAAAACAGGAACGCATGTCAATGGCCGACCACGCCAGAGTAAATTTACAAAATCAAATGACAAAATCGGTAGAAATAGCCAACAGGGAGCATGGGGCCCGGGTGCAAAAATGCTATCCAGCTCGTGAGGAGAAAAGAAAGGGCCATATGGATGGGGAAGAAGAAGGTGATTCCTTGCTTGATACCATGCTAGAAAGCCCTCCTGCATATGCCCCAATGTACCCTGCCCTGACGCCTCACACCCCACATGTCCCCCCGCCACCGCCCACTCCTGCCCCCACTGCCCCTCCTACTGTTCTTCCTGTCACACCAACCCTCCCGATTTTTCCTATGACACCGACCACGCCCGCTAACCCTGTCCGCACTGCGGGAATGACAACAAGTCTCCATCCGCCCAACCCCTGCGGCTTTACCCCTACCCGCCCTTTTCCTACTTCCCCGTGGTCTACAGTTAAGCAGGATTTATATAAAATGTTCAATTCCCCCCGACTGGCCTCCTTGCGCTCTGCAGTCAGCTTTTCGTCCCTTCGAGAAAATTACCTACAGAAGCAACAGTGTGAATGTTGGATAAAGAACGGGAATATTTATGCCTTTAAAGACATATGGTCCACCTTTTCCCAGTGGACGATTATGGAACAGACCACCTGGGCTGAATACATGTGTACGCTGGTCATGCAAAAATTTGAGAATGCGCTTATGCAGATACCCACTGGATTAATGGACCTTAGGTCACAAATAAGAAGAGGCGATGTTCAGGAGAGGGGATGTTTGGTGCTGTGTCTGCTTTAATGGTTTACCGTGATATGACCGCTTTTTCCAACACCCCTCTAGAGACAGCTATGCCAATGAGAGAGGCGGCCCCTGTCTTTGTTAACGCACTTACCGATGCCCAAAATAATGGCCGAGGGGCTGTTGAGGCACACTGGCGCAGGCTTTGGGTTCATGTTCCTTGGAAAAGGTCAGAAGTAATGCAGTTAAAAGAACAATTACCAGATCCCCGGAAGAATCCGGCTGCCTTTTACAGAGAATTAGGTCAGATTATATCTGCAGGTACTCTCGTTCTTGAGGATATAGATTTACTTTTTGGTACGGTTGTTCCCACTGAAATTTGGGACAAGATTCGACATACTGATCATGAAGTGACGTTGGGAGGTAAATGGGCTGACCTAGAGGCTATGGAAGAAGCAAGGGTAGGAGGGACTAAACCAGAAGCTGCCATCCTGACTTTGCCCGGTAAAACAATAACGTTTATGAAAACACTTTTGCCGGAAACTGTCATTAACTGGGATAAAATAAACGCCTGTAGGCAGCGAAAAGATGAGAATGTGGCTGACTTCTTTACCCGTTTTGAGACAGAATACAAGGGACATAGTGGTTTGGATCCCCGGACCCCAGGTTCTGGCCCAGTGTTTGTCGATAAGTTTGTCAGCAACTTGCTTCCTGAGATTTCCACCAGGCTTAAGAAAGTTGAAAGTACATGGTCTGCCCAAACTATCACTGGTATCTTGGCTATGGCACAATATCATGAGAATAGGGAGAATGAAGATAGAGACAAGGAAAGTAAGAAGGTTAGGGATCTTAAGACTAAGGCACTTCTGCAGCAGGCTTATCCTCCCCGAGGTCCCGATGCCCGCGGGAATTTCAGACCTCAACCCCAACACCCTCCGAGGGCTCGCCAGTCTACCCCCTCCAGCCCTCAACATACGGGAGCCCTCCAAACAGATCAGTGTGCTTATTGTAAGGGGTACGGCCATTGGATAGACGAGTGTCCCGTGTTAGCTGAAAACATCCGAACAGGGAAGACTCGGCCTCGCGCTCCCAGGGAGGGAAGGCCGACTAGGGACCATGGCCCGCCCCATCCACAGGATAAAGAATGTAGGCCCAGGGATCACGTTCCCGTCCGGCCGCGCCCGGCCAATAGGTTTGATGGGTACGAAGCAACACGCACTTATTACAATGATGATTATGACGAAGTTGATGAGATAGGGTCCTACCAAGCATAGGACAGCCAGGAAAGGGGTATTACCAGAGTGCAAATTCCAGTGGATCAAAGGGGCCCGTATGTTCAAATGTCAGTTGTGGGGAACGATCAGAATTTTCTTTTGGATACTGGGGCCACCAGGTCTTCTATTGCACGTCTGTCAGTCCCGGAGGCACCCCTTTCTGGCAAAATAAATGTCTCCGTCGGTTTTGCAGGAACACCTGTGACGAGCCCTGTCTCTGAACCCCTCCCTCTCGATATTGGCCCTGCACATGTTGACGCTCCCTTGGTCCTTACTACAGGTTGCAGTGAAAACTTGTTAGGCATGGATTTACTGAAAGCTCTGTATGCGACCATATCATGTAGTCCCCAAGGTGTATCCCTAACAATTTCTCCCACCGCAGCTTCCTATATGTATCTGTCTGGTCCCCTCCCACCAGAATTGCAGTCTTTACCTTCCTCCCTCTGGGCATCATCAGACACTGATGTAGGGTGTCTCAACATATCCCCTCATGTGGTACGCATCCAGCCAGGTGCACTTCTCCCCCGCCTCCGGCAGTATCGACTACCCGCGGAAGGAGTAATGGCCCTTTTAACAATAATATCTGAATTAATGGACAAGGGCGTAGTGGAGGAAACACGTGGCAATATCTGTAACAGTCCCATTATTCCCGTTCTTAAAAAGACCAATGGAGATGCTCTCTCCCCTAAAATATACAGATTCGTGATTGACCTGAGAGCCCTTAACAAAATAACAATCTCCCAATATCCTGTTGTCCCCGACATTACAGCCCTCTTAACGATGGTCCCTTCTGACGCAACGCACTTTTCTGTCATAGACCTGAAGAATGCTTTTTTCAGCATTCCTATACATCCTGACAGCAGACATTTTTTGGTTTCTCCCTTGGTGGGCGAAGCTTTAGATTCTGCCGCGCCCCTCAAGGTTTCACCGAGAGCCCCAGTATCTATAGTCAAGCCCTCAAAAGTCAACTAGATTCCTTGGAACTCCCTGATAACTCCACACTATTACAATATGTAGATGACCTCCTCATTGCTGCAAATTCTGCCCCAACATGTAAAGAAGCTACTCTCTGTTTGTTACGCCACCTTGCCCTCCATAATCACAAAGTCTCTTTAAAAAAGCTCCAGTTTTGTCAAGAGAAGGTGACCTATTTAGGTCATCTCCTCTCGAAGGAGGAAGGCAGCTCACCGCTGATCGTGTAGCCATTATCAATGCTATGACGGCCCCACGAACACAAAAGCAGGTGCGAGCCTTCATAGGCCTAACCTCATACTGTAGACAGTGGATTTCCAACTTTTCGGCCATGGTCAAACCTCTTCTTGCCCTCACCACTAAAGACATATCAGACAGTTCCTTTCCATGGACTAGAGAGCATGCGCAGGCCTTCCAAGATTTAAAGAGGGCTCTGTGTACTGCTCCAGTCCTCGGTACTCCTGATTATAGCAAGCAATTTTTTCTTTTTGTACATGAGACAGACGGCTGTGCATGCGCTGTCTTGACCCAGATGTTCGGAGGTCACCATCGGCCATGTGCCTATTTTTCAGCCACCTTAGATCCTGTTGCAAGGGCTCTCCCAGGATGCCTACGGGCGACCGCTGCGGCCGCCCTCATGGTCCGTCAGAGTGCGGGGATCGTCATGAACTCCCCTGACTCTGATGGTCCCCCATTCTGTAGATACCCTCCTTAATAACACCAAGACACAGTACCTCACTAGCGCACGACTCACAGGATATGAACTGACACTCTTTTCCAGCCACATTAACATCAAGAGATGCACTGTACTGAACCCCGCAACATTACTCCCACTGGATACTCAGGATGCCCGCTTAGACCCACATGACTGCATATTAAGGACAGAGGAGGAGACAAAGGGACGGGTTGACTTACAGGATACCCCGATAGCAGAACCAGAAGGTACACTATATGTGGACGGATCATGTCTCAGAGGGCCAGATGGTAACACCTCAGCCGCCTATGCCCTCACGACATTAGGACAAGTAGTAGAAACAGCTCAGATTCCGCAGTGCTCTGCTCAAGCAGCAGAATTAGTGGCCCTCACTAGAGCCTGTGAGTTAAGCAAAGGGATGACGGTAAATATTTATACTGACAGCCAATATTCCTTCGGGGTGGCCCACAACTTCGGGAGGTTATGGAAAGAAAGGAAGGAATTTCCTTACTTCCCATGGGACCAAGATTCAACATGGCCCCTAATTCACCGATTGTTAGACTCCCTGACACTCCCCAGAAAGGTGGCCATTATAAAATGTAAGGCCCATAAGAAAGTGACAGATGATGTTGGGAAAGGCAATGCCCTGGCTGACCAGATGGCCAGACAAACAGCTCTTAGAAAAGGGAAGGAATGTATGTAGGAGGTCCCGCTAGGTGGGTGGCAGACGAGGGCATGGTTGAAAACACAGTACAGAGTGTGATCGATATTCAGTCCCATACTACTCCTGAGGAACTACGGGTGTGGAAGGAGCAATTAGCAAAGGAGGGAATTGATGGTTGCTGGGTCCGCACGACTATGGAAAGACAATGGATGTTACCTGACAGTCATGTGCTACCAGTAGTTACGATGGCCCATGGTCCTGCTCACATTAGTGCAAAAGGGATATGTAAACTGTTGGAACCTACATGGTACAACTCTAAGATACCAACATATGCTGAAAAGCTGGTTAAAACATGCATGATTTGCCTAATGTATAACCCAGGAAAAGGCACAGTTACTCCTAAGGGAGGATTCTCTCCTCCTACCTTCCCTTTTGAAGTCCTCCAAATAGATTACATCCAGATGGACCGATGTAACAATTTAAAATATGTCCTAGTGGTGGTCTGTACCTTCAGCCGATGGGTGGAGGCCTACCCCGTCAAAGACTGCACCGCTATCACTACCGCCAAAATGCTATTAAAAGAGTACCTCCCACGATTCGGTTTGCCCCGCTTGGTCTGGAGTGACAACGGGACACACTTTACGGCTCAAATTATGGAATATATCTGTACAGCATTGGGTATAAAACAAAAATTTCATGCAGCTAACCACCCCCAGTCAGCAGGTCTAGTGGAGGTGTACAATGGCATCCTAAAAACTAAAATGGCCAAAATAGTAGCTGACACAGGTGTCACTTGGGTTGATGCTCTGCCCTTGGCCCTATTGTCTACAAGAACAACAGCCCACACCAGGATAGGGCTATCCCCCCATGAGATTGTGTTCGGGAGGCCTGCCAATGTATGGGGTGTCCCGCGGCCTAAGAAACTGTCTGATGTTGAATACCCTGTATTAACTGATTACCTGTACAGTCTAACTAATACCTTTCGTACTCTTTATCACCAGGTGCATGAGGCCATACCTGACAAAAGCGAGGGCCCAGGACACCTTATCCAACCTGGTGACTGGGTCTTGGTGAGAAATTTTCAACGGACTAAGAGCCTTGAACCCCGCTGGACACAGCCCCGTCAGGTGTTGCTGGCCACCCGCACCGCCGTGAAAGTAGAAGGTCGGAAGAATTGGGTGCATTCGTCCCACTGTAGGCGTGTGCCTCTGCCCCTCCCCTACGATCAGTGGGTGAGGGAAGGACAAGGAGACTCAGAAACAGAAACAGTCCCGACATTTGTCCCGTTCAGCGATGCCAGACTGCATTTTACATCTACAGATGCAGAGAGTGACAGCGTACTGAACGGAAGGGTGGAATCCTCCCTTAACTCTGCTCAACGTCCAGAACAATTGTTTCCCGACCATACTGACCCTACTTCCGACCGATATAACTTGCGCTCCCGAGGGAAGGCTTGCCTTTGACTTCGCCAAGTGCCTATAGGCTGTAGAGCTGTGATCTCCCCGGCCGAGAGTAGTGCTGGTGTGTCAGACTAAGGTACGCCATAGGGCTCTTGGCACCTGCGCCCAGTGAAGCAACCACCAATCACAGACAGCCACTAGAGGTCCCTGGCTTAGCACAATGGCTGCCGTCCAAAACACTCGAATCCAGAAACAATATGTCAGTCTCCGACATAGTAAATGCTTCATGGCTACCGTGGTGACGCTGTTTGTCTCCCTCATCCTGTCTATTCTTGGTTGGCTGTTACTAATCTACCATCCTGTTACCTCACCAACCCCTACCCCAACTCCTACAGAGCACCAGTATTACACGCTACCAGCCCACGAGTTACCCCGCTGTGCAGAATTCTTCAATAACACCTTCATCCAAATGTTGCATCATCATCAACTGATCATGAACACTTCCAACTGCTGGGTTTGCGGACTGATGCCGCATTCCATGATACACCCTGTCCCATTCTTTCCCTACCCCTTTTCCATCTCTGGGTCTTGTCTTGCATGGTGGATGTTGATACAGGAGGCCTACACTGTCAATGGTACTGCCAATTCTGTCCTTGGAACATTTCAGGATGACTTCTGGCGGAACAGATCTGGCCATGCCAATGCTCCTTTTTGCCCGACCAGCTCATCCACATCGCTACTATCACCAGATGAACTCGGTGAGATGGTAGTATTCAACTCAACCACTCGACGAACATTTTCCAGATTCCGCACAAGAAGGATACTGCCCGATGAACGAGACACTGTGAATGTCATAAATGTGCAAGGCCGTGTCTGCATCCATGGCCTAGGGACTAAGAAAGTTGGTACCAGTACCTGTAATATCACAAAATCTTTAAACTCTACATCTCCTCCGAAGCTGGTGGCATCCCCCCACACCTATTTTATCTGTGGCACTGCCGCCTACACTTGGCTCCCCCGTAACTGGTATGGTACCTGCTATCTGGCCTTCCTCCTTCCGCCAACGTATTCTACCCATGGGAGTTACCACCTGTTGATGAAGGGCGCTCTGCGTCGCTCACGTAGGGGCGTCATATCAGCCAAGGATACAGCAGGCCAGGAAACCGGGGACTTCCTTAAAGGTTTCCTTCCATTCTGGGGCCCCATGGCAAACAGTCGGGCTGTACGAGAACTGACCAGGGTCCTTGAAGCCACCATCACAGTAACAGCTGGTGCCCTCTCCAACATCACTGCAGAACTACAGGCGGACCGCCTTATAACACTGCAGAACCGCATGGTCCTAGACGTCCTCCTTGCTGATCGTGGTGGTGTGTGTAAATTGATCGGCTCCAGCTGCTGCGTGTACATCCCAGACAACGCACCTTCAGTGTACTATGCCATCCAACGTCTGCATCGCCTTTCTTCCGAAATTCATCTGGAAAAAGGCAACTGGTCCCTCACAGGCTGGATCTGGGGCCTCCTTTCCCAGTGGGGGTGGAGGGTCCTCATCTTCCTTGCCTTGGGAATAACTGTCCTGGTCTCCTGCTGTTTGTGCTTTCAGTGCCTGCCAGTGCTCTGTACAATGTGTGTCCAGACCATCCAGCCTCCACCCTCCAACATTCACAACACCAATATGATGATGATGCTCCAACAAGAAACCGATGGCCTTATGAACATTGACATTTCTTAAAGTATTTGCCACTCAATGGCAAAAGGAGGGTCTGAGGAAAAGTGTTCTTCTGATCGGTATCATTTGTACCAGGACTCCATTGTTTTTTCATTGCCATTTCGTGTCAAACACTTCCACACGACCCACCTGGTCGTTTCTGCTGATGCCTGAGGAAATTCTAACTAACACGACAAAAACCATCTTGCAGCCTGCATTTCTGCCCAGGAACTGTCGCACACCCAACCCCCTGTTCTTTGCAGTTCGACAGAAAACCATGAGACACTCACGCCCTGTGTAAATGATTTGTTTCCCATCTCCTGCTCCCTGCCTGGTAAACATCCTTGACACCGTGATCGGGTTATCTGGACAATGGTCTGACTGCTGGGCCTTGATCAGGGTGATTGGACAATGGTTTGAATGACCGAGCTTTGATCAAGCTGATCGAACAATGACCTGAATGACCGTGCTTTGATCAAGCTGAGTGAACAATAAATTGAGTACCAAGCCCTGATCAGGTCACCAACTACAAACACCGTCTGGATCTGGTTATCAACTGCAAACACTGCCCTGATTGAACAATGGACTAACAGCCAAAAGACTGGAATGAAAAAGTATAAAAGGCTTGTAAGCTGCGGAGTAAAGCAGCAGCCTCCTCTGTCTTGTTTCTAACGAGCTTGGGACTCTGTTCCATAGCCCGGGCTATTTGAATAAATCTGGGTTCCTCCTGCAGACGAAGGCTCCTGTGTCTCCTTTTACTACGTATGAAGGGTATGGAAGACTTGGGCAATTCCCCCGCCGCCGAGACCCAGTGAGTGGGTTATTCCGGTTCTTCAGGGTAGAGGAAGAGGAATGGATCCAGGTGCAAGTGAGTGGGTGGCCCAACAGAAAAGGGTCACTGCCTGCCATTATTGTCACAAAATCGGGCATTGGAAGCGCGATATACAGATGGAAGGTGAGGGACAGCTGTCCGAGACTGTCAATACTGTGACAAGACCCAGGTCTATGTATGGAGGAGGATATGAGCCGCAAGTGCAAGTACCTCAACCTCCTAGGATACCCATGCATAATCAGTTATACCATCAGATGCCTTATTTTGAAATACAAGATAGATTTGATCAAAATCAAGATTTACAAGAGTGTCAGGGGGTGCACGAGGAATGCACCTTAGATGCGATCCTAGAAGTAGATCAGAGTGGGCCGTTTGTAGATGCAGATGTGAATGGATATCCTGTTACCTTCTTATTAGACACTGGAGCTGCTCGCTCCACGGTGAGAACTGAAGTAGTCCCAAATTTAACTCTTTCGGGACAATCGATTCAAGTAGTGGGGGTTAGTAATCAGAAAATGACCAATCCATTGACAAACGAATTACCCGTGAGAATAGGACCATTTCGGGATAAACACCAATTTGTAGTGTGCAATTCAAGTCCGGTCTGTCTTTTGGGACGAGACCTTCTGTGCAAGCTCAATTGTACTATATTGTGCACTCCGAGAGTTGTGGAATTGCAAACATATGCTGACGATGCTGATTTTAAAATGGCTAACATGAGTCTGTGTGCAGAAATGTTTGTGGTGCTCACAATAGCAGAATTGCCACATGACTTGAGAGACTCAGTTGATCCGAAAGTGTGGGATTTTACAGGCGAGGATGTAGGTCTGATGAGAGGGGTTGAGCCAGTTAAGATACAGGTCAAACCCAATGCTGACTTCCCACGAACACCACAATATAAATTGACTCCAGAAACTGTGGCCGGAATAAGACCTGTGATTGAGACTATGATTGCCCAAGGTATTCTTAAGGAGATAAGAGGAAGTCCCTGCAACTCACCTATCATGGGACTGCAGAAGCCAAGTGGCAAGTACAGAATAGTGCAGGATCTGCGTCGGGTTAATGAAATTGTGATCCCATGTTGTCCTGTGGTACCGAATCCAGCTGTTATTCTATTCCAGATACCATGCAAAGCAGAATGGTTTACAGTGATAGATTTGTGTCATGCATTTTTCTCCATACCATTGCATGAAGAAAGTCAGTTTTTATTTGCATTTAGGATGGACGATTGTGTATTAACATGGGAAAGAATTCCTCAGGGGTATACAGAAAGCCCCTCTATTTTTAGTCAATGTCTGAAAAAGAATCTTGAAGGACTGGTGATGGCCCAAAACTCAGTCTTAGTGCAATATATAGACGACCTTTTGGTCGCCTCAGAGACTGAAGATGCTTGCAGAATTGACACTGTAGCGTTGCTGAATCATTTGGCAGAGAATGGACACAAAGTGTCTCCAAACAAATTGCAGTATTGTTTGTCTGAAGTTCAGTACCTAGGTCACCGGATTGAGAAAGGAAAACGAAGGGTGTCACCAGATCGCATCGAGACGATTCTGCAAATGGGAACTCCGAAAACACAAAAAGAAGTCTGCATGTTTTTGGGAATGGTCGGCTATTGTCGACAGTGGATCCCAAATTTTTCCTTGCAAGCAAAGCCTCTGTTGAAACTGACTCGAAAGAATGTTAGTGATCCGGTACCATGGGATGACGAGTGCTTAAAGCCTTCTGTGAGCTGAAGGAAAGTATCTGTCATGCTCCAGCTCTCGGAATGCCAGATTATAACAAAGCGTTTTCGCTCTTTTGCTGTGAAAAGGAGGGATGTGCATTAGCAGTCCTTGTACAGACACATCGGGGTGCCCGTAGACCAGTAGCTTACTTCTCAGCTACATTAGATCCTGTAGCTTCTGCGTTGCCCGGATGTCTGAAATCCGTTGCTGCAACCGGTGTCAGCATTGAAAGATGTGAAAGCATAGTGATGGGTTATCCGCTCATTGTTTATGTGCCCCATTCAGTGGAACTGTTGATGACCAGAACGAAAACACAGTATCTGACCAACAACAGACTTACGAAGTATGAGCAGGTTATCTTGGCCGCTGAAAATGTTACCCTGAGACGTTGTACCACCCTGAACCCTGCTACATTGTTACCTGTTCCGGCAGAGGAAGGAGATGAGGATTGTGAAGAGCATGACTGCCTAGATGTTACTGACCTATCTACCAAACCCAGACCTGACATCGTCGATGAACCTTTGCCCCAATCTGATTTGATCCTTTTTGTTGATGGTTCATGCTTAAGAGACAATGAAGGGTATTTGAGAGCAGCGTTTGCTGTGTGCACCATCATGGGAGTAGTGGAAGCTGCCTGTTTAAATAGAGTATTCTCTGCTCAGGTTGCCGAAATTGTCGCTGATATTCAAATGACTGTGTATACTGACAGTCAATACGGATTTGGTGTAGTTCATGACTTTGGGCAGTTATGGTCACAGAGGGGGTTTCTAACGTCCTCAGGGTCACCTATACGTAACGGCGAGTATGTGCGCCAACTATTGGAAGCTTTGCAGAAGCCCAAAGAGATAGCAGTCGTTAAATGTGCAGCTCATGGAAAGGGAGAAGACTTTGTCACTAAGGGCAACAATTATGCAGACGAGGTAGCACGATTTTGCGCTGAACATGCTTGTATTTTCAATGGAGAATATGTAGACGAGAGCACAGAAGAGACCGAGCTCAGCATGATGTTAGCTATAGCTGATACTTGGGATGAGGTGAAGCGGTTGCAGGATGAAGTCCCAGAAGAGGAAGCTGCTTCATGGGTCAGAGGAGGTTGCACAAAAAGAGACGATGGTATTTGGGTGTCCACAGATGAGAGAGCAGTATTACCCAATTGTCTACTGAGTCCAATGGCAAGGCAAATCCACGGAGCAGTTCATCTGGGAAGAGATGCTATGGTGCGAGTGTTTAGGCAGACGTGGTTTAATCCACGCTTTCGTGTGTGGGCTGAAACGGTATGTCACAGGTGTGTTACTTGTCAACAAATGAATGTTGGAAAGAGAACTGTGGTTGCATTGAGTCACATTGGAAGATCTGAAGGTCCCTTCAATAGGATACAATTGGATTTTATTGAAATGCCGAGGTGCAATAGGTTGAGATATGTTTTGGTGGTGGTGTGTATCTTTTTGCGTTGGGTGGAAGCATATCCAACTAGACGATGTGACAGTCTCACAGTAGCCAAGTTGTTGTTAAGAGAATTGATCCCGAGATATGGATTTCCGACATCAGTGGAGACAGATAGAGGAACTCATTTCCACAGTGAAATCATGAAATTGTTGTGCTCTGCTTTGAACATTGATCAGAGACTGCATTGTAGCTACAGGCCGGAGGCTTCAGGTCTTGTAGAGCAGGTTAATGGCACCATCAAGTCAAGAGTGGCAAAGGTGTGTTCTTCAACTTCATTGAAATGGCCAGATGCGCTGCCCCTGGTGCTTATGAGTCTGCGTAGCACCCCTGATAGGAGAACAGGGCTTTCTCCCCACGAAATTTTGACCGGAAGAGCTATGCGTTTGCCTATGGTGCCAGCTACAGCATTGATAAACATCACTGATGATTTAGTGTTGGATTATTGTAAGGGACTGGCTGATGTGGTTACTTCTGTATCCCACCAGGTCGAGGCTGCGACTGCATACACCTCGAGAGACCTGCTGCATGACCTAAATCCAGGTGATTGGGTACTAGTTCGCAAGCACGTGAGGAAGAGTTGTCTTGATGCTCGCTGGCGAGGACCATATCAGGTGATATTGGTCACGAGTACCGCTGTGAAGTGTGGAGGATTGCCGAACTGGATACACGCTTCCCACACTCACCGAGTTCAAGCGCCTGCAGAGGAAGAGAGTCCCCTGGTTCCGAGAAGCGTGTGTGGACCTGACACAGACAAAGACGAAGGCACAGGCCCAGCTGTAAGAGTTTCGGATGAAACGGAACAGCCAAGTGAGCACGAGAGACGAGAGCTGAGTGCTCCTGAATTGAGCCCAGATCCTGAAATAGATGATGTTGCAGATGTGAACTTTGCACCAGATCAAGGTGAGCAGTCTATTGCAGAAGGATCAGATCAAGAGGAAGAGAGGAGAGCAGATGCAAGAGCGGAAAAGTGGCCAGCAAGAAAAGAAAGGCTGAATATAAGGCTTGCATCTGAGAAAAATCTCGCTTCGATTCCTGAAACATCTGAATCAGATCAAAGTGACGCTGAAGAAAGACCGGATGGTCTGAGACGTTCCAGAAGAGAAAGAATAGCGTCTCGAAGATACACATCTCCTGAGTGGACGTACCTGGCTGCAGATGCAGAGCCCAGCGAAGTCCGGGAGGTTGGGAGCTGTACGGTGAGCTACGGAGGGGACACCCTCTCGATTGAAATACAGTTGCTGGTCCCAGGCGTAGAAGCGTTTGGAAAGCTAACTCTGCAAGTTCCAAATCCTCCAAAGCTGAGTGGATTGCGTTTCCTGATCCTCAATCAGGTTATCTTCCCTTCATTTGGCCGACAGCTCACCGCGCAAGAATTAGGAGAAATTCGTGCAGAGATTTTGCAATTTGTCCTCGAAATACTTGGATCGAATATCATTAACGATGAAGCTTGAATTATAACCAAAGAAAGCATTAGGCCTTAGAAAGAAGATAACTTAGACCCCAGTTTAAGAAGATTTAAAATTAGGGACTTTCTAGTAGATGATGGAGTGAGGAGTAGGCTGACTACATCTCTTCAATAGGTTTAGTATCAATCGAAGGAACTTTGACATTAATTGCATTGGAGGAGAGAAGTGAGAAAGACATTGTTAAACAAAGAAAACAGAAAGAGACTGTGTTTTCCCTTTTTGTGCTTTGGAACGGATCAGGAGAAACCATGGTGTCCGAAAAATCAACACGCAAACAGAAGTGCATCATTGGCACCCTCATTGTAGTGGTGCTTATTGTTATAACTGTGGTGATCGTTACATCTCTAGTTGGATCTCAGGATGTCGGACAGAATAGGGTACAGGCAACACTCACTACACCAATCTCTGAGATAGATGAGGATGCATCCGCAGGGGATCTAGAAATGATTAAGGAAACCAGTCGCAGATTACATGTTGATTTGTCAAAGGGTGATTTCACTTTGAATGCGTATGCTCGATTATTGTATGAGTATGTGGATACCATGGAAGCGAAGGATTGCTATGTGTGTATGCAATTACGAGCCTCAGTAGAAGAAGGCATTCAATACCATCATTTGCCTGTGACTGATGGCATTACATGTAGTGTGTTGTTGAGCATGTTTGATAGCAAGGCACACTTCGAGTACTATTTCTCAAAGTATGAAGTGATAGGAGACATATTTGGGGCTATAATACCGAGTATGGGTGCGATTCTAAATGATTTGAACATCAGAAAGCTGGCAACACTAGTGGATAAGCTCTCAATAAATACAGCTCAGATTTTATTACTTGTAGATAGGGAGATGGTTTCGATAAGGGCTATGGTTTTGCAAAACCGTCTTGCCCTTGATGTGCTGCTAGCAAAAGCCGGAGGAGTCTGCAAATTATTGAAAGTTCAACAGTGCTGCACTTATATTCCTGACAACAGTCGGGATATAAGGAAATATATCAATAATATTTCAGATATACACCAAGAGTTACGTGAGGTGGCTGCTGAAGGACTCTGGGAACAAGTGGGGAAAGGATTTGGCAAGATAGGCAGTTGGTTTGGAAGTTTGGGACAAGGAATAATGGGATATATCTTGAAGCCTATTATAATAGCTGTCATTTGTATAATTGTCCTACTAGGAGCCATCAAGGCTTACAAATGGCAAAGGGCACGACATCAGGAGACTGTTTCGAGAAAGCGAGAGCGCCAACTTGAACGACTGCAGGACAGTCATTACCAGCACCTCAAGGGGTTAGAACGATTCAGACAGGGACGGCAAGCTACAGCTTCTGTTTAGGTCGGTCTCTTCTACAAGGAGAAAAACTACAGAAGAATAGAAAGTTGGTGTTATGACACTAGTCATAAGAGGGGGGAACTGATAGAGCGCTGATAGCCCTCTATTTTGTATGAGTGCACTATACTCATGGTTTAAACGCACTTTCATGTATTCATATTGTTTGCAGTGTTTTACGACTATTAAGAAACATTAATTTGAATCATTTGATGTTGAAAACTAGTGAACGCATTTAAGTAGAACTTTGTATGTATTACGATTCCTTCATGCATAATGTGCAGGACGATATTGTTTCTATACACCGTAATTGTGGTTAGTTTGGGGTGCCTGAATTATAGGCCCAAGGTCCTAAGTTCCAATTCTCCTTGCTCTTGAGAAATAAATTATTAAATGTTGTTGTGTTCGAAATGAGAATGTTCTCATCCTACTGCAGGTGAAAGAAACACATCGTTATTTTCAGAGTTAAGGAGAGACCCGGAATGTCTTTAAAGATGGTTGGGAAGCGAGAAGGGAGGATGCCTTGCGTATCTGGTCTGTCTGAAAGCCAAGGCTACTGGAAAGAAGATATCACTAATTAAATTTGTGCCATGAAAAGAAAAAGCTACTGCATAGAGGTGCAATGGAAAGTTTTAAGACGAATGACATCTTGTGGGTTGAATCCCATCTTTTGTATGATGCGCAGGGACAGCGAGTCCAGACTTCTGCTAGCTTTCGGAGGAGAAGGAGCATCTTAGAGCGAGCTCCATAGCCATAAGCTAAAATGACCCATTTGACGTGAGTACTTCTTAGGAAGTCGACACGAGCTGACACCATTGGGGAATGATAGAAGAGAGACAGGAAGGGCCCTCATGTAGAGCAATGTAGGGAAAGATTTTGATTTCTTTCAATGAGTCGAGAAATGAATATCGCATCTATCCTGTGTTGTGTTGTGATTTTGGAATTTATAATCATCTGTCTTTTGGGCCGAATTACTTATATTTGTAAACTTGGCTCTGTATTAATTTTTCTGTACCTCTATACTTTGCTATTGAGATGTATTTACATCCAATTGTTTTTGGCCTTATAATAAATATTCAAACTGTACTTTGGAGTTGGGGGTCTTTTCGGGCATGACGACTTTGCTGATATCTGTCTGAGTTGTTTCCTCCCCCCAACCACTTTAGGTAAATAAAAGATCGATCGCTTACGCTATACTTAGAAAGGGAACATTAGGTGTGCAATTTAGTGTAATCACTAACATATCAGGATGTACATGTTATAATTTAGCAACATTCTCCGCTCTAAGAAATCTAGTTTGCCTCAACTATTGGTTCCACATAACAGACCCCAATTCGCTCACCTATGGATCACAGCTCACTAATCAGCCATCTGTCATCCCACCCTGCTCGAACAACGTGACCCCCAAGCTGCGCTGTGCGCTCATAAACTCCTTACCCAAACACGGGTTTAAAGTGCCTGATTTTATAGACAGTCAGACATCCGATTTGCTTGTTATAACCGAAACGTGGGTGGGAGCATCGTCTAACCCTGACTTTGCAGCGGTAGTTCCCACAGGATTTTCAATCCACAGGCTGGATAGACCTCTGAAAAGTGGCAGCAGCCTAGCTATGATCTATCGCAAATGTTTTTCAGCTAAATTTAATATAGACCCGTCCCTAGATTGCAAAACACTCACTTTCAGTATGGAACTTACAAAAAACAATCTTTTAAGGGCATGTTACTTTACCGTTCGCCTGTTCCTGGGAGCGTCTTTTTAAAATCTATCAGCTCACTGCTGAAAGCTGGCTCATGTGCTAATGACTTCCGTGTCCTAGCTAATTTTAATTTCCATATTGAGGCTTCCTCGGATAGAGACATTGGGGCTTTCCTCGAAATTATGTGCACCCTAGGTCTGATGCAATGAATGAACAAGCCCACACATCGGGCGGGGCATACACTAGACGTCATCTTCATAAACAATCCCCATATTAGTGCAAAGGATGTCTTGTCACTTGTCTGGTCAGACCATCATGCAATTATTTTTTAAATTAACATTCTACTGAATTTCCAACCAAGTGCTGCTCCTGACCGACCATACGGCTTTTGTGCTTGGTACAAAATTGACATTGACCATCTTACCGATCAGCTTACACAGTCACAACCTTCACTTTCTCATGATACTGAGCAAGCCTCCTTAGACTATGCTAACTGGCTAAATACAGCCTTCACCAGGCTAGTTCCATATAAAATCTCCTCTGCTTACAGGAAAAAAAACCTCTGCGCCCTGGCTTACTGAGGGGCTTAGAATAGAAAAATAAAAGTGCAGGAGACAGGAAAGATTATGGCGTTCGCAATATGGCAAGCTGAAGAAAGACTCGTATAAGCTTGCTCTGTCCAAATAAATTCTTATTGAGGAAAGAAAAAAGTAGCTACTTCACGCAACAAACTGAACTAGCAAAGAACTCAACCACAGCTCTTTTCCAAGTAGTTACTAAACTAACTACACTCCCAGGCAGTAAAGTAGGAAACTGCAGTCAATCCTTCTGTGACACACTTGCTCATTGCTTCCGGGACAAAGTTGACCAAATCTACTCAAAGTTAAATGTAAAAATTGGGAAAAAAAAGTATCATTATAAGCCGATGATATGATGGTATATACGTCTGACCTCGTGACGGCTATTCCCATTATATATAGTTTAGCACAACAATTTGGTGATATTTCGGGGTATGAGATTAACCAGTCAAAAACGGAGTGTATGGCCTGGAATTTGAATGTTTGCTCCCCTATATTGAAAAGAGAAATAAGGTATCTAGGCATTAGAATTACTCAGGATATTAATGATATAACTGATACAAACCTACGTAGAGTTGATAAAGAAATCTCTGATTCTCTAAAAAACTGGGCATACTTACCTTTGACATTAATAGGGAGAGTCAACTTGGTAAAAATGATTCTTTTACCAAAATTTATTTTTTTGTTTCAAAATATACCACTAGCTTTTAAAGAAGAAGGTCTAAGGAAAATACAGGCAAAAATAAATTCTTTTATCTGGGCCTCCAAAGGAATAAGAATTTCGCATAAAAAGCTTCGGAGAAAGAAGAACAAGGGAGGGCTATGTACGCCTGATATAATTTTTTATGCATGGGTTTTTCTAATGAGGACAGGGAAAATGCTCATGAGTGAACCTAACGCCTCAGATATAGGGAAAATATTTAGGGAAATGTTACAGGATGGAAAAGGAGGAGACCATGCTTTCTTATACAAGTTTGGAGATCCACGCTTTTTCAAGAAGGTACGTCTGAAGTCCTTAAAGGATTTAGCTAACACTTGGTTTAAAATCAGGAAGCTTTTGAAGATTAGTTATTACAGTGCTATGGCCCCTATTTGGGACACACCGGGCTCGCCTGAGTGGACTAAAGACTTACTAGTTACACCGTTAAAATCAGCCGGGATAAACTGTTGGGCCCAACTTTTTCCTGATGGCTGTTTGTTATCATGGGAAGACTTGAGGACAATCACGGACAATCAACTATCTAAATTCAAATATTTACAAATAAAAAGTTGGTCCCAGGCGATTGGCATAACGGTTGGTAACACGAATGATTTAGAGACAGCTTTAAGACTGAGACAACGAAACAAGAAAGAGGTGGCAAATCTCTACTGGCTTCTGATTGATCTGACAGATGGTGATTTCATCCTTCCATCGCAGCTGTGGGGCGAGTGCTTGCCGGGTTCCAGCACAGAAGCAATATGGCAAGTATCTTATGATTTATTATATTCTACAGTACAAGCTGCCAATTTAAGGAGAAATCATCTTTTCTCTCTTCATAGAGTGTACTGGTCTCCCTCTAAGCTTTCTAAGTTTGCGAAGGGAGCCATCCCATGCTGTCCAAAGTGTCAACAGGAAAAAGCAGACGATGATCATATGTTCATAAGTTGCCCCATGTTACATCAATTTTGGGGTTCTGTTATCAGAGGTATGGAAGATATATTTGGTTTCGATATCCAGGTGAGCACCTCTTTGGTATTCTTTGGTATTTTTCTAAACTATGAACTATTATCCTTAGATAAAAATAAGTTGTGTTTTTACCTCATTCTACTAGCTCGGAGAGAAATTTGTAAATGTTGGATTAAGTGTACGCCTCCGACTTTTCTAGACTGGTTAAATTCCATTAAGTATGTAATGAAATTGGATAAAGTTGTTTGGGAAAAGAAGAGTAAGAGGAAGAAAGAGTTCTGGCTGCCATGCAAGGGTTGGTTGGATAAATTATAAGTTAGGGCTTATATGTCCAATGATTATGCTTTTACATAGAAATACTTCACCACTCGGGTCAGTTCTGAGGGTCAACCAGAGAGAAGAGTTGAACAGACCAAATATGAGAGGTATTGTGTAAAGCGTATCCATTTAGATCAGAGCTCTCTTGTTGGTGCCAATCAATTGGGGGGCCGCAGAGTAAATTAAAGCGGCTCTGGACATATCTAATGGCGTATGAGGACAAAAAAAAAAAAAAAAAAAAATCTACTCAAAGTTTGAGGCCTCTAACAATTAGACCCCATTGGAAAAACTATTCAGGTAAATCCTGTACAGGAGACCTTTATTGAATTCTCCCCAGTCACCTCAAATCTGATGGTAAAAATGGTTCACTCCACAAAATCAGGTTCTCCTTAGAACCATGTCCTCCCTCGGTGCTGAAGCTGATTCCCGATCTGATAGCTTCAAAACTCATGGCTATCTTCAATTCAATGTTTAAGACTGAAGTTTTCCCTTCTCAATAGACAAGAGCCTCTATTCTTCCCCTCACAAAGAAGCCCAGCTTGAATTTGGCAGACTCCAATAACTTTCGCCCCCATCTCCTGCCTTCCACTCCCTGAAAAAATCTCTGAGAAAGTGATGAACCAACAGCTTTCACAGTTTATTCTAGCAAATCATCTTTTGGACTCAACACAATTTGGGTTTAGAGCTGGTCACAGCACTGATACTGCTTTGATTAAGGCCACGGAGGAGATAAGGGTTGTGCTGGATAAGGGCGAAGTTGCAGTTCTTATTCTCCTTGACCTGTCGGCGGCTTTTGATATGGTTGACCACAATCCTCTGATCGACCCTCTAGGAGAGCTATATAACAAAGATAAGGCCCTGGCTTTGCTGACTTCATTTCTAACTGGCAGAGTAAATACTGTGACTCTTGATCATTATTACTCTACTCCTTTCTCTCTTCCTTGTGGGGTCCCACAGGGACCCTCGCTCAGCCCGACGTTGTTCAACATATATGTAACAGGGCTGGCTAATCTGATTAAAATCTCTGGCTTCTTTCTAACATCCTATGCTGACGACACTCAAATTGTGGTGTCAGCTTTTAACAATGATAACATTCGCACCAAATCCTACGACTGTATGCTTGCCATCAGTCTATGGATGAACAAACATTGCCTAAAGCTAAACTCAGGAAAGACTGAAGTTGGGTTATTTGGAAACCTTTCTCCTAGTTGGGCCCCATCCAGTTGCCCAGAGGAACTGGGATCTCCTCCTATCCCTGTGACTAACGCAAAGAACTTAGGAGTTGTCATTGACAATAAACTGAACTTTGGAAGCCAGGTTAATGCTGTTGTTTCCTCCTCCTTCTTCACCCGGAGGATGAATACATTTTTTTTCCATATATTCTGGCCAATGCCAAAAAAACTGTCATCACTGCTTTAGTCTTATCTAAAGTTGACTACTGTAACAGCCTCTATGTGAATATGCAGGAACAGTATCTGAATATACCACAGACTCTGAAAAATGCGGCAACAAGGCTGCTATTGGGTATTCCCAAATTTCAATCGGTCTCCAAGGTAATTTACAAGCTATGCTGGTTGCCAGTCAGAAGTCATATCAAATTCAATGCTCTCTGTATTGATCAGTTGGCCTTGTATGACACTGGTTCGGAGTTTCCTAGGCACATCTTTGATTGGTATGAACCCAGCTGTGGCCTCCCCGATTCTGAAGGACGAACTGGGGAGGAAGAAGTTTCATCACAGGGGCAACCAATTTCTGGAATCATATCTTCCACATACCAGGGCCTTGCCCTCTCTAACTTCCTGTAGAAAGGAGCAGAACACTTGGCTTTTTAATAACTGAGGGTCTCATTCCAGTTGTTTTTGAGTGAAGCTAGTGCCAAGACATCTCCGGGTAAATGAGCGCTCTATAAATCTCTTTAACGTAACATAATAGTTATGCCAGTGGCAAGAGAAACTAGGGGCTGATTAGGATGGCGGTAGGACCGACTCCCCGTCACCGCCATCGAAAGCAAGTTTCCCGCCCGCCGCATTAGGATGGCGGGCGGTTTGTTAGCGGTGGGCAAGAACGATCGCCACGCATCCGATGGGCTCCTTGAGCCCGCCAGTGCGGCAGAGGGGGTTGTAGTCCCTACCATGGGGCGGTGCCTGCCAAGCACTGCCGTAGGGATTACAATGTCCCTTTCTGCCTGCCTTTTCATGGCGGTTAACCCACCATGAAAAGACTGGCAGAAAGGGACTGTAGGGTCCCATAGCAGTACCCCCTTCCCCCTTGGCCCTCCAATGTGGGCACTGTGGGCCACCTATGGTGCCCCCCTACATGTCCCTGCACCATGTGGCAGGCACCGCCTGGTGCCTGCCACGTAGTGCAGGGATATGTGCAGTGACCCCTTTTTGTCTTGCAGCGGGTGCTGCAGCCAGCAGCACCCGCCGCAATACAAAACATAGGTATTGCGACCGCCGTGGTGGCGGTCGCATTGTAATGCCTATGTCGGGACCGCTGACAGCCTGTCGGCCGGTCCCGATTCCTGATAGGGTGGCGGGCGGACGTAAGTCTGCCTGCCATCCTAATCAGCCCCCTAGTTTTAGAGATGAAGCAGAGGTTAAAACTGCTTTTCTCAATAGAAGGGATAGACCCAGAGTTCAGGCAGGATGTTGAGATGCAGGAACGTAACATTCATTACATAGTTGGCCTGCCCCACGCCGATTGAGTAGTTGTTGGTAAGCCTTGGATCAGGTAGAAATTAAAATAAGGTTATGTTTACATTTTCTATTGGTAATACACGTTAGCATCATGAGACCCCCTCCGTGCGTTCTACTGGAAAAAGATTCATTATTTTAAAATGTATGTATATTTGTATTTAGTAATAAAGGAAGTATTTCTATCAGGGAAATATAGAATTATAAATTGGGAACAGTGAATTACAGGATGTGGGGTTCTGAGTGACATCAAATAGACAACGAGAATGACGCTTGAGATGTTTATTATGTCATTCATAACCCTGATGTGAAAAATGTCCCCGTATTTCACTTTTTTACCCACCTATAATTTTAGGTTATGTATTGTCATGTCCTTTAGGCTATCCCTGTCATGTATGCCCCCTTTCACATACATTGTCCCATCCACACGACAATAACGGTTCTGAATGGTGACCTTTTACCTAGTAATTTGCTCTGTCTCTTCGTGAACAGGCTCTTGGTATATTATCATAATCCCTGTACCTGACGTACATAAACATGTCCTCAGGCACTGCATAATTATTCTGTGAAGGGTCACCACTTTTTTTCATCCTTGGCCAACAGGCCCGCTGTGGATGATCGCATTGTTTTGAAAAACATTTGTGATTGTTTGCAAAACATTTATGATAGTTTTCAAAACATATTGATTCTAGAAGAAACCCTGCAGTGACCACTCTAGTATATACAACCTTAATTCCCCCTGCAAATTTGAGGAGAATTCCTTCCACGCTGACACGGGTCCTGCATGCTGAATCTTCAACGCGCAGCGGTCTGACATCCCTTGCGGGGTGTCATCCTGGGAGCAGAGACGGGGTCCTTCGTTCTCTACCATCAGGTGAGGGGGTTAGAGATTCCCTAGGGGATTCTTGTCTACATACATATACATGCTACACCTGCATATCTAGGCTAGGTACATTTAGGCAAATTACATAGGGCGCACATTGTTGGAGTATGCGAATGCTACTGTCTTATCCAAACTACCTATGTTCATCTTTTTACCACTATGGTAGAAATGTATCTACTGTTTACTATATTGGTACTTGCGATTTCTTTCGGATGCTTCTGTCTCCTGATTTTCGCAGCAAATATGTTTTACACAAGACTGACGCTGGACCAATAAATACTTCTTGAAAACGTCTTAATCGCCATCCTGTGTATTTTCTGAGAATAAGTAAGCACGAGTGACTGAGCAAAAAGTACTGTACTGTTTTCCACGATCCTTGAGGAATCAGGGTTGTCATGTTCAGTGGTTGCCAGAAACTACCTACACCACTGTAAGATACAGGGGGTGGTAGTGGCACTGTAGAGCTAGCTGGTCTAATGGCTGACATATCCTGTGGGGGTGTCCGGAGTCTGTTTGTATACCAAGCCCTCAGCTTAGGTCATCCAAAATGCGCAGGTCCTGGGGATTCCTAGGAACTACACGACATGGCGCCGCCAACGTTGGTTTGGTTCTTATATTCATAACACAGAAAACGGGAGGAGAGGGTCCAAGGGAGGGAGTTTAGAGACCTGCAAGGAAAAATATCCCCTTTCCAACACAATTATAACACAAAATAACCTTGGGTCTATGTACGCACAAAAGCAAGCTGAAAGTAAACGAGTTGTGTCTCATCAAATCTCCTCAGGGGAGAAATCCCTTTTAGGACGAATACCCTCACCCACCTATGGTGGCATGCTTCATCATATGGGTTTCTCCTCCCAGTGGGAATACCTAGTCCCACTGAGGGCTACAACTCCCTCACTGAGAGGAAGGAGCTCTGGGATGTTTTTTAGAATAGTGCAACGCTACTATGGATGCTAAAATCCCATATGGAAAGTATCTGGTGGGGTGAGGACGCAGCGCAACAGAATAAGAAGGTGAGTAAAAATCGTGAGTTTTAAAACTACCTAATGTCAGCGAAAACAAAAGCTTTATTCACTAGCTCACACTGGTAGGATTAAAAAAGCAGTGCAACGAGCAGTATGAATTATAAACTGCTCAATTTGAAAAAACGGTCGACATGTTTCAGCCAATACGATCTACAAAAGTATCCCGGCTTTCTTCAGGACCAGGTGGACATTGGAGCTGCTGCTAATACAAAATGTGAAAAAATAAAATATACAAAACCAGTAATCCTGTATATTGTTTGTTTTAGTATTACTGGAACTATCCAAAAGTATAGGATAAGTAGCCACACCTCTACCTGGCAACAGCTCAGGGAAGGGGGCCCGCTCTCTCCGTCAGTACCCCGTCACGTTACAGGAGCTGCTGCGAGCTCCTGTAACGTTGACATGATGCACTAGTGCGGTTACAATTGACAGACCATTGTACTATGGGTGCAGGGTTATTTTTGTTGTTCTGTTAGTGGCGGTTTTTGTACTGCTTTGTGGGGTGTATGTGGATCACATCCCAGACCCATTGCACCGTTTTGTTGTGGATACTTAGAGGCTACTATACGTAATAACGTTTGGTGCTGGATTCTTCTGCTCTGATCCTTTCCTGTCTATGTATAGGATAAAAAGTTCCCACATTGTGCAAAACCTAGCTCTTAACCTTTTTTCTCTTCTCCTTTTGAGAATGCCTGACCAGGCGAGTAATGGTTCGGGTGATGAAGAATTTGCAAATGCTCTAAATATTACAGAACACTGCAGACATGCAGTAACTATAAAATTGTTAGAACATGGCGTACCCGCAACAGGTGGCTGTGTTACCTTTGTGACTGAGGCACACGAGGTGTTCGGATCAGAGGTATTCTATTCTTGGGTTCAGTTCCCGCCTGCAGATCCACAGACTAATTTGTTTCATGCATACATTGTAGTTGAACCACCGGAAGAATACATTCCATACGAAGACATTGAAGTCCCGTTAACTTACCAGCAACACAGAAACTGGTTTAAAGGGGCCCTCCCACACACAACATCTGTCGTGAGACTTGGTCCACTCAGCACAGAAGGAGCAACCTGGCTGGTCTTAGTGACATACACTCCACATCCTGAGATGAACACACTACCAGTAGATGAAGTCCACATACTATACAAAGACATAGGGCCCGATTCACAAAAGTAATCTGAGACTAAATCCCAACTTTACGACTTTCAGTATTCACAATGGGCATTTAGGAGTAGTAAAGTTAGGAATCCTAACTTTACTACTCCTAAATGTCCTTTGTGAATACCGAAAGTCGTAAAGTTAGGAATTTGTCTCAGATTACTTTTGTGAATCGGGCCCATAGTCCGGCTATACAGACACATTGTTCAGTTTGTCATGCGAACATTAACAGTCCAACCTGCGAGAAATTCTCCAGTCGGTCCACATCAGACCACACCTACAATTAGCCCACAGACACTAAAATCGGTAATGGGGACAATACCCTCGAACGGGAGCAAATTCCGTTCTGGATAGCACAAAAAATTGCACAACTGGAAGCAGTATTTCCCCATACGGGTCCGCAGGAAAAACATAGAATGCTAACAATTTGCTAGCCGATTGGGATGGTTTCCGCGATTGAGGATTGTACCACAGGGGGAACAATCTTTGCTGCCGTTTACATCAGAATACACGGTACCCCTTCCATAGCAGTCATTCCAGAGGTGTTGAAACAGACACAGAATGAGTACGGGGTAGGACCTGCCCTGGACTTGGGATGAAACTGATGGGTAATTTTGCCCAAGTCTCTGCAATAATGCTGAGCAACATAAAAGGGGAGGCAGCAGCAGTGGCCATACACCACCGCCTAAGGGAAATAGCTCCTATTAATAAGGAGCGAGAGTTACCAAAAATTATCGAAGAAATCTATGCCGCATTAGGTAGAGATAGTTTGGGAGCCAAACCAGGGAAACCACAAATGGCGGGTAGTCCAGACAAGGACAACTCAAAGCTAGCACCCTCTTCTTCTAAAAAGAAATGGGATAACAAACAATCTAAAAATAACAATAAAGAAAAGAATTCACGATCAAGAGGTGGGTCTCCCCAACGGGAATCCTCTGAAAAGAGGTATAACCTTAGGAATCGTGATAACATTAGGAAACCTGACAAGTATCAGGACACTGATACACGTTCTTTTCGTTCCTTTCAGGGTTCATCAAAAAACTCGGAGAGGGACAGACGATCAGAGCAAAAGACAGAAGATCGACCAAAAGCGAAAAAGGGAAACACATCGCTAAATCATTAAAGGACATCTGGGATCAAGACTGTTAAAGTTCAAAATTCCCTGCGCGTCATGAGTTTCTAAAAGAGGAGTGACTGATGTAGGCCTAATTCAAAAATACGCCAAGTCCACGTGGGTTTTTGTCCGTTAGGCTTAAAATAGTTACTTCTTTTTTGGAAATCCATGATGCATATTTAACTTTACACTGTAGATATTTCCTATCTTTCGATAGGTATGATGATTTCCTCTCGAACTTCTATATCCCATTGTAGAACACCATGCATGTACAGCGCGATTTAGTTTTCTTTTTCACGTTGTTAATTGGTAGATCCATGCGAATGTCTTTGGTATTTTTGAATTAGGCCTACATCAGTCACTCCTCTTTTAGAAACTCATGACGCGCAGGGAATTTTGAACTTTAACAGTCTTGATCCCAGATGTCCTTTAATGATCGATATAATAAGGTCTCCTCCTTTGTTTTCATTCTAGTTCATTTGATTCATTCTATGGAAGCAAAGTAGATGGCTTCCACCTGTTGATCGATGGTTTGTCCACGATTTTTACCGCAGCTTTTACAATTTGGAGTACCACCCATGTTTTGGAGTAAGTTGTTGCAAGTATAGCGAACTTCTAGTTCCTCTAATTCAATTGAGGCATTACTGACTGACGCCTTATTCTTGTAGGTGTCCTGCTGTCTCTCCCTTCTGAACCTTGGAGCCATTGGGCCCTAATTTGTCCGAGATGACATTTGTTGCCTTTGAGGACTTCTTTCTAATTAAGTCGCGGTAAATATAGTGACTTTTATATTTATTTTTATTTTTACATGTTCTCGTCCTTTAATTCCGTTGGGCCTGACATTTCGTTCTTTCATTTATGTTTCTAGGTGCCCTTCTTTCCCCCCCTTTTTCACTTATTCACTTGTCCTGAGGAAGATCCCGCTAGTAAGGTTTCTAAGAACACCTACATACATCCAGGGGTCGAAACGTCGACATATTATTGATGCCAGTATCGCCGACAGTGCATGTTGCACTGTGACTTTCTATGTTACATGGCTATGTAACTTATTGTATTCATTTCGCTTTCGATAAAGAAATGTGTGGCTTTGAATAATATGCCTACCAATTTGATTGTGATATTCACTATTAGTGTCTTTCACTTACCTCACTGCCTCACTTAAGTCACTGCCCTTTCCCCTCCTTTATTCATTTGGGCATATTAATGATGTTTTGTAATGTGTTTCTTTAAATCTGTCATTTGTGTTCAGTGTGATTAAATAACACTGTTTACACTATTGATTCGTAATCTTTGATTTATTGTTGTGAATATAACTGTATATTTTTACACTGTTTGGATGTAATAGTGCTGGGACCACTACTTTCTATATCATCGCACACCCAGGTCCCAGTGATTTTGGGTATACCCTTTTCTTTAATGTCTAGAAAAATATGAGTATATCATTTACACTGATGGTTCTGCTCAGCCTGCCATTGGAAGTAAACAACAGTATAGTGCAGCAGGTACTATAGTGAAGAGACGTATGCAGGACGGTAAGTCTATACCAGCAATACGACTACACAATCTCTAGGAGATTGCACGGCACAGCTGGCAGAACTAAAAGCCCTGATACTAGCACTACAATATACGGACCAGGAATTCCCCACACTGATAGTGTGCGATTTGTTTTACTGGGTGCAGTCTTATAAGGAATGTCTTCATTACTGGGGCCAGAATAGGTTTAGAAATTCCAAGGGTTGCACAATTAAACATAAATTGTTATGGGAACAAGTGGCAAAGCTGAAAGAATGCCTGCCATGGGCTCAAGTTATTCACACCTTGAGTCATCAGCGTGTTGGGGTACATGTTAAAGGGAATTCACTGGCTGATGATGCCGCCAAGGTGACAGTGCGAACAGCTGCCGTTGCTACAATCACTCGTTCTAGCACAAGGATAGACGGAGACATACTGATTGCTGTTCGCGCCTCGAAAAACGGCTCTGACGTGCCAAAAGGCTTTCCACTCAAATACTCCTATAAATTAGATGCACAAAACCATTCAATCAATCAGGGGTTTGTTGAAGCGCGACTACTCACCCATAAGGGTCTCAAGGCGCTAGGGGTGGGGAGGGGGGTGCAGGTTCCATTCCATCAAGGAGGGGGTCTGTCAAAGAGCCAGGTCTTGAGGTTTCTTGCGAAGATGGGGAGCGATGTTGTCTGTCTGAGGTGGAGCGGAAGGGCGTTCCATGCCTTGGCCGCGAGGAAGGAGAAGGAGCAGCCTCCCGATCTGGTTTTTCTGGTGCGGGGGACCACGGCGTAGGAGAGCTGGGCTGATCGTAGGGTCCTTTGGGGTGCGTGGAATTTGAGTCGGCTGTTCAGGTATGCTGGTCCGGTGCCGTGGAGGGCCTTGTGTGCGTGGGTGAGTATCTTGAAAGTGATTCTCGCCTCGACGGGGAGCCAGTGGAGTGTGCGCAGGTGCTGGGAGATGTGGCAGTGTTTTGGCAGGTTGAGGACTAGTCTTGCGGCGGCGTTCTGGATGTTCTGTAGCTTGCGGGTGAGGTTTTTGTTTATTCCGGCGTAGAGTGCGTTGCCGTAGTCGAGTCTGCTGGTGACCAGGGCGTGAGTGACGGTCTTTCGGTGTTCGAGGGGGATCCATTTGAAGGTCTTACAAAGGAGGCGGAGGGTGTGGAAGCAGGAAGACGAGACGGAGTTGATTTGGCGGTCCATTTTGAGCTCGGAGTCCAGGATGATTCCCAGGTTGCGTGCGTGGTCCGTAGGGGTTGGCGGGTTTCCGAGGGCGGGGGGCCACCAGGGTCGCTCCAGGCGTCGGGGTTTGGGCCCATGATGAGTACTTCTGTTTTGTTGGTGTTTAGTTGTAGGCAGCTGTTTTTCATCCATTTGGCGATGGCTTCCATGCCTTCTCGAAAGTTGAGTCTGGCGGTGTTGGGCTCGTTGGATAGGGAGAGGATGAGTTGGGTGTTGTCTGCGTATGACACGATGTTGAGTCCGTAGGTTCTGACGATGGGGGCGAGTGGAGCCATGTAGACGTTGAAAAGCGTCGGGCTGAGGGAGGAGCCCTGGGGGACTCCGCAGGTGGTAGGTGTAGGGTCCGAGAGGAAAGGGGGGAGTCTGACCCGCTGCGTCCTGCCGGAGAGGAAGGAGCGGATCCAGTCGAGGGTCTTGTCCTGGATTCCTGCGTCATAGAGTCTGCATATTAGGGTGCAGTGGGAGACTGTGTTGAATGCCGCTGAGAGGTCGAGGAGGATGAGGGCTACTGTCTCTCCTTTGTCCAGTAGGGTGCGGATGTCGTCTGTTGCGGCGAGGAGGGTGGTTTCCGTGCTGTGGTTTTTTCTGAAGCCGGACTGGGAGGAGTCGAGGATGTTGTGTTCTTCAATGAATGTGGCGAGTTGGCTGTTGATGGCTTTCTCAATGACTTTTGCTGGGAACGGGAGCAGGGAGATGGGTCTGTAGTTTTTGAGGTCGGTGGGGTCCGCCGAGGGTTTCTTCAGGAGGGGGTTGACCTCGGCGTGTTTCCAGTCGTCGGGGAACGAGGCGGTCGCCACGGAGCGGTTGATGGTGTGGCGAAGCATGGGTGCGATGGTGTCGGCGACTCTGTTGAAGATGTGGTGGCGGCAGGGGTCCGTGGGGGCCCCTGAGTGGATTGACTTCATTGTCTTCAGTGTGTCTTCGGTGGTGAGGGCTGTCCAGTTGTCAATCGCTGGTTTCCGGGCGTCGGGGGTGGTTGGTGAGGGTTCAGTGTGTTGGTTGTCTTTGTCGAAGTTGTCGTAGATGCTCTTGATTTTGTGGTGGAAAAAGGTGCTCAGTTTGTCGCAGAGGTCTTGTGAGGGAGGGATGTCGGTAGACTCGCTGGTGGGTTGGGCAAACTCCTTGATGATGCTGAAGAGTTCCTTGTTGTTGTGCACGTGGGTGGAGATTCTGTCTTCAATTGCTTTTTTCCTAATTTCTCTGATAAGTTGATGGTGGGTGTTGGTGGCGGCTCTGAAGTTGTTGTGGGCTTCTGTGGATTTGGTGTTCCTCCAGGCCTTTTCGAGGCGGCGGCAAGTGCGTCTGGACTCTCGAAGTTCGGTTGTAAACCATCTGGCTTTCTTGGCACGGGTATTGTTGTTTTTCTTGAGGGGGCTAGGGTGTTGGCGCTGTCCGAGAGCCATCTATGCAGGGTTCGGGCTGCGGTGTTGGGGTCATCATTTTCCGCGATGGTAGGGGTGGAATTGTTGAGTGAGGAGGTGAGCTGGTCGTCGGTGATTTTGGTCCAGTTTCTTCGTGGGAGCAGGTGCTGGTGTCTGTGGATGGTGGGTGTTCTGAAGGTGAAGTGGACGCAGCGATCGTCGGTCCATGGGAGTTTGGTGGTGTGGCTGCAGGTGATGGAGTTTCCTGTAGTGAAGAGGGGGTCGAGGGTGTGTCCTGCTGAGTGCGTGGGCTCGGTCACGATCTGGCGTAGTCCAATGTTGTGGAGGTTGTCCAGGAGGGATGTGGTGTTGGGGTCCAGTTGGTTGTCGAGGTGGAAGTTGAGGTCTCCCAGCAGGGTGTAGTTGGTGGATGCGATGGCCTGCGGGGAGATGATGTCCGTGATGGAGTTGGCAGAGGTCCGCGGGGTCCAGGGGGTCGGTAGATGAGGGTTCCATGGAGGGTGGCGGTGGGGCTGGCCAGTATCTTGAAGTAAGGTGTTCCATCAGTTCTGTGGGCTCGTAGGGGAGTGTGCTCATGCGGAGGCTGGATTTGTGGACGATGGCGATTCCTCCTCCCGGGCGGGTGGGCCGGTCCTTCCTGGAGATCTTGTATCCTTGGGGGATGGCGATGGCGATGTCCGGTCCCGAGGTGGTGTTGGTCCAGGTTTCGGTGAAGAACGCTACATCCGGGGTGGTGCTGTCGAGGAGGTCCCAGATTTCGGTGGCGTGTTTGTGGAGGGATCGGACATTGAGGAGGATGCATTGCAGGGTCTTTGGTTTGGTTGTGTTCTTGCGGGCGGGTTGCTCTGGGTCCGTGTTCTTGGCGGTGCTGTAGGAGTGCCGGCAGCGGTGACAGCTGAAGGGTCCGTGGGTGTCGGCTGGTGATGCTAGCTTGCAGTTGTTGTTGCGGCCTGGGTTGAGTGCGTGGATTGCCGCTGGGTCGTAGCGTTGGTGGGGCGGAGGTCCAGGGTTCCTGGCGCTGGTCGCGGTCGGGTCGCGGACGGGCGCCGACGGGCTTGCCTTTGGCCGCCATTAAGTAGGGATCGGGGAGGGCTGGACAGCTGGGAGGCAGGAGCAAGGAGGGGAGCTGGGTTGGGCCGGTCGCGCTGGGGGGGAGGGGCCGCAGGGGCAGCAGCGGCAGGGAAATAAGGGATAAAGAAGATAAAGGAAAGGGGGAAAATAAGCAGAAATAAGGCACAAAAGAGCAGAGATGCAGAAAAGTGCAGAAAGGTGAAAAATAGAAGAGGGCAGAAAAACGAGTGAAAACGAGTGAAAGAGCAGAGCGAGAGGAAGGAGACAGAGGTCCACTGGGCCACCAGGGATGAGGCGCAGGGAAACCTATGGGTGGAGGAGGGCCTCGATCACCAACACTCGAGAGTGCAGGGGCAGGGGCAGGCCTCACTTAATGGTGGAGCTGCGAGGGTGGGAGAGCAATTTCACTGACAATGAGTCAGTGGTCTTGATCGCCTGTCCCCGCAGCAGCCGCCATTAAGTAGGGGTCGGGGAGGGCTGGACAGCTGGGAGGCGGGAGCGGGGAGGGAAGCTGGATTGGGCCGGTCGCGCTAGGGGGGAGGGGCCGCGGGGGCAGCAGCGGCGGGGAAATAAGGGATAAAGGAGATAAAGGAAAGGGGGAAAATGAGCAGAAATAAGGCACAAAAGAGAAGAGATGCAGAAAAGTGCAGAAAGGTGAAAAATAGAAGAGGGCAGAAAAACGAGTGAAAACGAGTGAAAGAGCAGAGCGAGAGGAAGGAGACAGAGGTACACTGGACCACCAGGGATGACGCGCAGGGAAACCTGCGGGTGGAGGAGGGCCTCGATCACCAACACTTGAGAGTGCAGGGGCAGGCCTCACTTAATGGTGGAGCTGCGAGGGTGGGAGAGCAATTTCACTGACAATGAGTGAGTGGTCTTGCTCCAAAACGCACCATACGCTCACATTCCAGGAGTGGGGGATAGAGTTATACCGAACATGGATCGCAGATTAGATTTAATTCTAGTTGCACACGAGGGTCTGGGCTCAGCACACGCAGGAGTCACTGCAACAATTTCATTATTGAAGCAGCGATATTGGTGGCTAGGTTTGTCTAAACAGACCAAGGGTTATGTCCTAAAGTGCGACATCTGTCAGCAGATAAAAGGTTCGACCATCGCCCGGTCACCACAAACACCACTACTCATTTCAGACAGACCTCTTGCATGTGTCTATTTGGACCACTGCGGCCCCCTGAATTCAGATGGGGCCTACAAGTACATCTTGGTGGCAGTGGATTCATGCTTTAGATTCCTATGGGTTTGGCCTCAGTGTTCGGCTGACGCCCAAACTGCTATAAAGGATTTGCGAGTCTTTATCGGGACATACGCAATTGCCACGTTGCATTCCGACCTGAGTCGGTCACGGGCTTAAAAGGAAACCATGGGAAGTATGGGCGTGGCCTTGCGGTACTCCTCCCTCTAGCATCCCGAGGGAAATTCGGTGGTGGAGAGGAAAAAACGGGACCTAAAGCAATCCTTAACAGCAAGGGTATTAGGTGCGGGCGGCAGTTGGGTAAATCTCCTGTATGGGGTACAGAGGGCACTTAACAACACACCAAGAAAATCCTTGGGAGGACGTACCCCCTGTGAGATCCTGTTTGGGACAAGAATGTGGGTACCTGACCTCGATTGTGCCAGCACAGTCATGAATTCAAAACCATTTGATTTGAATGATCGATTGGCTGTTTTACAGGAACTCAATGAATTCCGGGCATTACAAAGCAACGTCCAAGTAAAACGCACCGCCACTGGGGGAGTGAAACTGGTTCCTTCAAGATCTGCCTGGGTCCCGAAGATTGAGGGCCTGGTCAGAGAAAAGTTCGTGGACAAGAAGGAATTTGGGCCATCTTACAGAGCACCTGTACCTGTCCTGGCAGTCGAAGGAACAAGAACAATTTTTCTATCGCCTCTTGCCGGCCAAAAAGAAAGAAGATTTGTCTCCATTGATCTGATCAAACCACACTATGTGGCCGATTCTCAACAGTAGGCCACGTGGGATCGTGAGTAGCCGCAGATCTCCTCTTGCTACTATACAGGAAGTTCAGATGGAAAGACTAATAACGTTTTGAGACTCCCCTGTGCAAAGTGCAGGAGTATCAAATAACAGAGTGCGAATAACACCAGTTGAAATTGAACAACATCCAAACATATCTGAAACTCAAATTGCAATTAGGTCCAACAATGACATTTACATCAATGTGCCTCCACAAGAAACACCTGCCAGTTCTATGAACGCTGCGGAGCTACCAAAGATAGATCAAACTGCGTCTGCTTACTTCATCAACTTCGATGACTTTTCTTCAGATCCAAGTGAACCTGAGCAAACGCCACCCATTTCCAAAAAAGAGAAATTTTGACAATTCCATCTCTGGCTAAAAAAGACTTACTTTGTGTCCCCTTGGTTGCATCTTTGGTTTGCATTAGGGATCCTGTTCCTGTTCATCTGGATTGGTATAGCAACTGTCTTTTTCCTACTACTGAATGGACATTACCTCCCACACCGCTCTGCAGTACAATCTGTGAACTTGGTCCTGAAACCACATACGTCACCCCACCATACACAGAGAGACCTGTCCCTTGTGAACATTACAGCAGTTACAGTACCTGATGGTATAGTTTGGGATAGGGTTTCATATGATGTATTTGGTCTTACTGAACATTTGAAAATTCCACATGTATTTAAAATTTCATTGAATGATTTCATTACCCCGAGTACACTCTCTGATGATTGGGACATTGAAACTGTAAATACTATGCTCTCAGATTTAGAACAATCTGCTGCATTTTCTTACAGAGAATTGTATGAGGATACACTTGATTTTGATACCATGTATTGTTACCAGCATTATGGTCATCACTTTTTTGCACAAAGCAAGTATTCCACCCACTGTTAACTCTTACCATCAATGGGAACATTGCCCAACACCACCGAAAGGTAGTTCTGCCACATTCGCACAGAAATTTGCACACTTTTCAGGGTTTAATACGTCATACTACTATACGCTTGCACAAACGAATCCAACTGCAAAGAAAATTATGCTGACTAACACCAAGCTGATATATTCAGCACCTTTTATCTCCCAACTGTCTAGACAGGGTTTCGACTATTGGAGGGACACGATAGACACAAAATCCATCTGGGGGACAAAAGAATGGTAGGTTCAGGGAACTGAGGTTTTATTTAGAGCTTGCCTCATACCATTACAGATAATCTTCCTGAACAGAACAGCGCAACAGACTACCTGCTATGGGTTTGCAAAAGTAATAGACCTGAAAACACCATGCATCCCCTCACCCACACCTGTTGAAGGTATATCAAATGATTCACTGACAAGTGAGGAGGTACTGGGTACAATGATACAGAATGGTACATACAATTCATCAGCTCCCAATTGGAAGGGATGGTTGGTTTGGCCTATCGACACAAATAGGTGTCAGTCAAGATTCAAGGGTACCACCAAAGGGTTTAGTATCCATAGGCCTGGCCCACGCTATGTGCACACAGACGACTCAGGGGGTAGTGACTTCTTATAGTGTTGGGAAGTTATGCCTAGAATGGCAAAGACCTCAACTCTATTAAAGGTGAAACAACATTTGTCCCTTCTGTCTGATAACATGGATCTTAGGGATTTCTTGCTAGGTCCCAAGAAACCATGTAGAAAACGCTTCTTATATGCCATCTACAATTAACTGTGGAAATTCTCCCAACGGAAGCTGCTGAGAGATTACGTGAGATTGATAGAATTAACCTAGAAAAGGCCTTAGCTGTGGTGGACAATGGAATGACCATACTTTCCTCACTCATTTATTCACTTGGCAACATTGTGTTCTCAGCAATTGACATAATGGAGCAAGATTTGTCTATTCTGCAACATGGGCAATCTCAATTGCGCTCCATTATGCTTTTAAACTGGACGCTACAATCATTGCATTCGCGCCACGTGCCATGGCGGTTCATTAACAGTACAAATCTGTTTTCGGCTTATAATCTGACCGACAGACAAATGGCCTTGCCATGGCATGGCATGCAGAGATGCGAAGTACACCATGCTGCTCATTGAAAAATTAGAGAAGTTACCTTTTACAGTAGCAGAGTCAACGTCTATGGAATGGTTAATTCATGGCTATATCACACTGCCAATCACGACATGCCAGTACCAATACTGCCTTAAACACCATAAGGTAGGCAGGTATGAAGCATTGGGTGAAGGGTACATACAGGAAATCTAGGAGTTGCCGTACAGATATAGGTGTAATATCATGCCCCAATGGAATAATGACATATGCCCTTCTTTAGATATTGCTGGCAATAATCTGAAAGTTGCCTCGAAGCCAGAATATGAACCTTCAGTAGTCCATGTAGGTGAGCCACTTAGAAACATCATTATAGGGCCTTTTTGTGAAGCGAGTACTATGGGGGAATGTCATCTAAATACACGGGACACGCCAGAAGTTATTCCTCTGGGCATCCCAGCAGATAGACACTTAAGTGAGTTAGATGAGACACAAGAAGCGAGTACTATGGGGGAATGTCACCTAAATATACGGGATACGCCAGAAGTTATTCCTCTGGGCATCCCAGCAGATAGACACTTAAGTGAGTTGGGTGAGACACAAGACTCAACATACCCCATTCAAGAACAGCTTGATAGGTTAGAGATTGACGAGGACAAGATGGGGAACATATCTGTATTATTCTGGAATATTGCCGGTCTTCGCTCAAAACTTATGAACCCAGTATGGTTCGAATTCATCGAAAGGTTTAATATATTATGTTTCCAGGAAACTTGGATGATGGACGAAATCCATATTAATGGATACATGACGTTTCACACACCTGCTGTCCCTGCCATACATGGGAGGTCTAAGGGGGGTTTATGTATTTATATATCAAATCAATTGAACTTTAATAAGGTAGTACTGATAACCACTGATAATTATTATCAAATTGTGACTATGCATGTAGATATGTATTGTTGCTTTGCATTTGTAAACTTTTATAATAACGTTGCAAGGGACCAAATTGTGAATGTTTAAAAAACATTGACTAGGGATCTGAATAAGTTGCAGTGTGGGAACGAAAGAGAAGTGGTTGTTGTTTGGGGGGGGTGATTTTAATATTGGCCTATGCTCATTAAGTGGTCAGAAAAATTGTGGATTTCAATTAGAGAACAATGATGAGTGTTCTCATTTTCCCCACTCACCATATGGGGATTTTTTAAACGAGATTCTATTCTCTTTTGACTTAGGTTTTGCGAACAATCTCTGTTCACCCCCAATTCCCTTTACTCAGACGTTTAATGGAAGAGGCACAAACTCAATTATAGACTACATAATATTACCTAACAGATGCACCACAAGACTCATAAAATTCAGAACGCATAAGATCACCGTAAGTGATCATTTCCCACTGAGTATAATCCTAACTTGTCCGAACATATTGCGAAATGCTAATACAGTAGCCACAGTTGGAAATTTATCTTTGAATAAAACTAATGGTTATTCTCTACAGTGGGGGAAGATAGATCCAACAGAATTTACGAGAAATATTGTGGAAAAAACCTATAACTCCTTTTTAATTTGTTTGGATGAGACAAGCACCCATGTCAATATTCTAGAATCTTACGCACGGCTCACAAGCAAAATAAAGGAGGCCCTGTGGGTTGTGAACAGAAAAGAACAATTGAGTAGTCATGGATGGTTTGACTCACATTGTACCAAAGCCTATACAAAATTAAAACATGCTCTACATAAATTAGACAAAAATATCAACAAGATAAGGTTGTGTAGAAGGGAATATAACCAGGCCCAGAAAGCCCGTAAAAAGGAACTAAAAGACGAGACATGGGTAATGCTGCATGAAGCATCACAAAAGAGGGATAGTGCAGCATTCTGGAGAGCAGTAAATGCTCCATTTCTTAAAGCTAAAGATACGCCAACTGTGGAGATTGCTATTGGCGAACATCAATGGGTGGATTTCTTTTCCAAAGTATATAAATTGGAAAAGGAGAATAGTATCCCTAATGATATACAAAAATTGCAGGGCCCATTGACTTTATTCAATCATCCCATTGATCTCTCCTTCTCCCTAGAAGAGGTAACACGCGCAATAATTGAGAGCAAGGGAGGTAAGGCACCAGGCCCTGATGGTGTCCCGGTCGACCTGTTTAAATCTAATTTGCTCCTATGGGGACCACTTTTAACGCAGGTTTTAGCGGCCTGCTGTTCGACTGGGTTTATCGAGACGTGAAGGGGTGGGAGCACACTGCTTTACCTCCCAGCACAGTTCGCCCCTTAGCATTATGGTAAATGCAGTTCGTAATACATGCTTACTTGAGATTTTACTGGAGTGTTCCACCAAAGTTGGTGCAGGTTAGTGCTGTACATCTCTAGACACGTGTTTCTGGATTTCATCCGTCATCAGTAGAGATAAAAACGAATTTTATATGGGGTTACTGAGCAGGCTGCCACAATCCTTACAGGTCTCAGTACCTCTCACAGGCGCACAGGTGCATCTCCACAATCTCATCAGCTCAATGGCTCAAGGGAGCATTTTCAAAACAGGAAGGGGTGGGAGCACACTGCTTCACCTCCCAGCACAGTTCGCCCTTAGCATTATGGTAAATGCAGTTCACAATACATGCTTACTTGAGATTTTACTGGAGTGTTCCACCAAAGTTGGTGCAGGCTGGTGCTGTACATCTCTAGACACGTGTTTCTGGATTTCATCCGTCATCAGTAGAGATAAAAACGAATTTTATATGGGGTTGCTGAGCAGGCTGCCACAATCCTTACAGGTCTCAGTACCTCTCACAGGCGCACAGGTGCATCTCCACAATCTCATCAGCTCAATGGCTCAAGGGAGCCTTTACAAAACAGGAAGGGGTGGGAGCACACTGCTTCACCTCCCAGCACAGTTCGCCCCTTAGCATTATGGTAAATGCAGTTCGTAATACATGCTTACTTGAGATTTTACTGGAGTGTTCCACCAAAGTTGGTGCAGGCTAGTGCTGTACATCTCTAGACACGTGTTTCTGGATTTCATCCGTCATCAGTAGAGATAAAAACGAAATTTATATGGGGTTGCTGAGCAGGCTGCCACAATCCTTACAGGTCTCAGTACCTCTCACAGGCGCACAGGTGCATCTCCACAATCTCATCAGCTCAATGGCTCAAGGGAGCCTTTTCAAAGCAGGAAGGGGTGGGAGCACACTGCTTCACCTCCCAGCACAGTTCGCCACTTAGCATTATGGTAAATGCAGTTCGCAATACATGCTTACTTGAGATTTTACTGGAGTGTTCCACCAAAGTTGGTGCAGGCTGGTGCTGTACATCTCTAGACACGTGTTTCTGGATTTCATCCGTCATCAGTAGAGATAAAAACGAATTTTATATGGGGTTGCTGAGCAGGCTGCCACAATCCTTACAGGTCTCAGTACCTCTCACAGGCGCACAGGTGCATCTCCACAAGCTCGACAGCTCAATGGCTCAAGGGAGCCTTTTCAAAACAGGAAGGGGTGGGAGCACACTGCTTCACCTCCCAGCACAGTTCGCCCCTTAGCATTATGGTAAATGCAGTTCGTAATACATGCTTACTTGAGATTTTACTGGAGTGTTCCACCAAAGTTGGTGCAGGCTAGTGCTGTACATCTCTAGACACGTGTTTCTGGATTTCATCCGTCATCAGTAGAGATAAAAACGAATTTTATATGGGGTTGCTGAGCAGGCTGCCACAATCCTTACAGGTCTCAGTACCTCTCACAGGCGCACAGGTGCATCTCCACAATCTCATCAGCTCAATGGCTCAAGGGAGCCTTTTCAAAACAGGAAGGGGTGGGAGCACACTGCTTCACCTCCCAGCACAGTTCAGCCCCTTAGCATTATGGTAAATGCAGTTCGTAATACATGCTTACTTGAGATTTTACTGGAGTGTTCCACCAAAGTTGGTGCAGGTTAGTGCTGTACATCTCTAGACACGTGTTTCTGGATTGCATCCGTCATCAGTAGAGATAAAAACAAATTTTATATGGGATTGCTGAGCAGGCTGCCACAATCCTTACAGGTCTCAGTACCTCTCACAGGCGCACAGGTGCATCTCCACAACCTCGTCAGCTCAATGGCTCAAGGGAGACTTTTCAAAACAGGAAGGGGTGGGAGCACACTGCTTCACCTCCCAGCACAGTTCGCCCCTTAGCATTATGGTAAATGCAGTTCGTAATACATGCTTACTTGAGATTTTACTGGAGTGTTCCACCAAAGTTGGTGCAGGTTAGTGCTGTACATCTCTAGACACGTGTTTCTGGATTTCATCCGTCATCAGTAGTAAAGCTAAGGGGTGAACGGTGCTGGAGGTGAAGCAGTGTGCTCCCACCCCTTCCTGTTTTATAGAGACGTGGTCAGAATCTATTATTGTACCTATCTTTAAAAAAGGTGACCGGCAAAATCCAGCATGTTACCGACCGATATCTTTGCTGGACTCGCTAGTAAAGATAGCGGGACGGATTGTGCTCAATCGGTTACAAGAATGGGCAGAAGATAATCAGGTGCTTTCAGATGTCCAATTTGGGTTTCGTCAGGGTCTGGGTACTCTCGAACAAGGATTGAACCTTAACATCTTGATAGGGAAGTACATGCGGTCTAAAGAAGGTAGATTATATCTTGCCTTTGTAGATCTTTCGGCAGCTGTTGACTGCGTGATACATAACAAATTATGGGAGATTTTAGCCATCATGGGGGTGGAGATGTCATTGATTCAATTTTTAAGACAATTGTATTCTAATGCTAAAGCAAGGGTCCGTTACGGACTTAAGGGAGAATGCACCGCACCATTCGACGTAGAGAGGGAGGGTCAGACAGGGATGTGTCCTTGCACCGTTTTTATTTACACTCTATACCAATGGTCTGGAACAAGCATTGATAGAGGACTGCCAGGACTTGCCACAAATAAATAAACGTCCCATACCCACCCTCTTGTATGCAGACGATGCAGTGCTGATGTCCCACACTCAATTAGGACTCCAAAGGGTACTCACTAGATACACTGAGTACATGGAGAAGTTGGGTTTATGCGTCAATATTACTAAAACTTTTATAATGAAATGTGGTAAAAATAGTTCTAGGTGCAGGGGCATTTTTATTGGTAATAAAAAGGTGGAACCTACTATAACCTTTCCTTATCTAGGTATTTTATTTGATAACAAGGGGACATGGTATCAGGCAGTAAAAAATAGGAGTCTGCTTTTTATGAAAGCTACTGCGGCCCTGGTTAATTTTGCAAAAAAACTGGGTAGGAAACCACCAGTGGAACTTTTAGAAATTTACAGGGCAAAATGTACCAGCATAGCGATGTATGGCACGGGTGTGTGAGGTTACCGTGATATTAAACCTATTCAACAGGTGGAGAATGCCTTTTTAAAATATCTCCTGGCGGTTCCAGATAGCACCTCTACCTATGTATGCCACTCAGAACTAGGATTGCCTTTTATTTCAGACTTAATAAAAATCCAACCAGTTCTGTTGTGGCACAGGATTTGGACTTCCCCAAAAACCACCTTTAATTGTGACATATTAAAAGACAGTCTTATGTTAGATCGAGCTCTGGAGATTCCCTGGTTGAAGTATGTAAAAAAAATTATGAATGATTTGTGTCTTTCGGAATATTATAAGAATCCTGGAATTTTACATACTGTTACCAGAAAGCATTTTAAAAAACGTTGTTTGACTCATATGGAGGCAAATAGATTTGCCACCGAGGCTGCTAAGTCGACGGTACAAGCTAACCAACTTAGACTTATTACTTATGGTACACAGCCGTACTTACATTTTGTATTAAGTGGGTATGACCGATTTGTTTTAACCCGTTTTAGACTTGGAATTTTTCACCGTGTGATTAGTTGCCCTGAATTAAATGATTGGTCCCCAACATTAAGTAGCTGTTCATGTGATAAACAATCTCAGCAAACAACTATGCATGTGGTTTTATTCTGTAAATTTTATATAACGCAAAGAAAAAGATGGATTTTACCTATTTGAAGATTTTTAGGATTGAGACAATGTAGACCAGCATTTTTATCACTACAATTTTTAGAAAATGAATGTTTCACAAAGTCAATAGCATCTTTTCTTAAAAGTATTGTTAATCATAGGAAAGGAATTAGTTTATGAAACTCACTGGTGATGATAAAATAAATTAGTAAATTATCGTTGGAATTAAATATTTTATCTTTGAATAACTTGTACCTATAGGCACCCAGTGCACTTTCTTACTTTGTAATATTGATTTTTAAACTGTCTGCTTTCATGATTTTTTGCACAAAAATCGAATAAAGCTGGTATTGATCGATTGATATAGGTGTAGAAAAAAGGACACTGAAGTTTTCTTAAGCAGTATAGACTGTGAGAAGGCTTTAAGTGGGTCTTTGATGTGTAAGAAGGTCTTGCTTCAGCGAGAGTGTAATGCTTCAATAGCAAACTTATCTTGCTACTTGAAAGGCTCCCCAGCTGCTATGAGTCATCCAGTTTTTGAGTTGCTCTCGAATGGGAGTTATTTAATGCTGAATGATCAAGGCTGTTGCGGGATAACGACAGGCATCGGGTATCTAGTCACAGTAAACTCCAGGGTTTTTTGTTGTAAGCAAGTATTGTTTCCCCCAGCTCGCACAGTTAGGGAGGCACCACTGTGGCCTTCATTGAATGTTTCCGGTGTGAGGTTTGATTCGCTGAGCAGACTGAAAGTCATGTTGTTTCAACAAAATGTGGCCTTAACTTCAGCCCGAGAGACTTTTGATCTCCAGGTTGCAAGGTCTTTGGCAGCGATACAGGCCCTGGTCCGTACGAACTTTCCGGTCCATTTCGGAGAAATGGTTCATCATATCTTTAACATGTCTGATACGAGGGGGATCGTACACTTATTTAAGCGCATTGGATCATGTCTGTTTACCACTTTTCAGACCATCTTTGGAGTTATTTCAGCTTTCATACACTCCGTACTTGGAAGTGTTTTTAGAGGGCTTCCTCTGGTCCTGCTATCAGTGGCGGGCATCCTGAACAGGAAGTAGGCAGCCAGGCTCCCTCCCCTAAGCCAATCACAACGCTGCAATGTGGCATTGGGATTGGTCATTGGCGCCGGGACGAGGCGTTCAGCCAGGGGCTGGAGGTGTGGGCATGTTCTCCATGCAGGCTGTAATGCAGCCTGCATTGCGAACAGGACAGTGCGCATGACTGCTTTGTGTGGCCTGAGGGGGCCGACCAAACAGTCACTGCGCGCTTGAGTGGGCATGCCACTCCGCCCCTGCCCTGCTCCTTGAGTGGAGCAGCCCTACCCACCCTCCCGCCTGCAAAGGAAACATGACACGATTACATCAGGAAGTTATCATCATGTGATGATTGTTCCTCTTCTTGCACTGCTTGAAAGCAGCGGGGCGACGCTCTTCCACCATAGCGGATGAGCCGACTCTGGGGGTGCGTCATCTACAGGTGCTAGGCTGTGCGACTCGACCCTCGGGCCTCCTCCGCTACGTGTCCCACCTACTCCTTACCTGGACATTGACACCATGGCGCAATCCGCTATACTCTCTCCAAATCTGTGACTCAACCTTAACCATGTGGGATTGCACAAGCCTGGGTACAGCAGTCGCCGCCAAGTCCGCTGGTGAACCTCCCGATGCAGTTGATGCAGCAGGGCCCCCTTAGGCGTGAACTTGCAGCGCTCCCGCCACACAAGTTTGTCGCAGCTCAGGGGCCTCACCCTCCACAGCGTCCGGCCAGCGCAACCTCATCGGCCTGTGATGCAGAGAGGTGCCGCCCACCATTGGTAATCCCCTCCGTGCACCCCAGTGTAGTGGTGGATCGTAGTATACGATGCAGACCTCCCTACGTTGGTGCACAGGAGCGCCTCTACCATTCACAGCTCCAAGGGGCGCAAGGCGGTCTTCTCACACAGGTCAGCAACGTGTTTCCATGCGACCGGCCAGACTTCACCACCAGGTACGGGCGATCGCTGTGCCTCAATGTCTACTGCCACGGCTCATCGACTCCACAGCTCCTCAGCATCCCACTCCAGGCTCCAGACGCAGGTCCTGCGAGGCATCCAGGCTCCAGGCACAGGTCCAGTGAGGCATCCAGGCTCCAGGCTTAGATCCAGCGGGGTATCCAGGCTCCAGGTGCAGGTCCAGTGAGGCATCCAGGCTCCAGGTGCAGGTCCAGTGAGGCATCCAGGCTCCAGGCGCAGGTCCTGCGAGGCATCTAGGTTCTCATCCTGGTCATCCTGGATGTTGGGTGGCCTGAGGGGGTTGTTGATGTGTGCTGCACTTGGCCCTGGCTGCTCCATTCTGCATTTCATTGTTTTTTTTGCCTATTTTCTATTAGGGGCAAAAAAAACTCACGTTGGGCTGACTAACGTGCGTTTTTTTGCTGCTAATGGGCCTTTTGTTGGTTTTCGCCCGCTAACGCCGGAGTTCCTATCGCCATCACGCTAATGTTAGCAGCAGTTTTCACCGCTGATCCCTGAAGCTATCGCCATGTAGCGACGTCTTGTACATACATTGCTAACAAGGCGATAGTTTTCAGCGGTACACAGCGGTAGCAAAACTGCCGCTAACTAGCGTTAGCGGTAGTTTTCGCCAGTCCTTGTACATATGCCCCACAGTTTCAACAATCCTTCTTAAGCAAGTAACCGCAAATCTTAGGGTACACGTACCATTTCATGCAAATGATTTCAAGGATGAATACATAATTACCGTTCTTATGCAAATTCCCATTTTGAATGGGCACACCATGAACAATTGTCAGCTTTCCTGCGATCCATCTTTCTTTTGCAGCCACTTCAATTATATATTCCTGAAATAAATTTTAAAAAAAACAAGCCCAGTCAGCTGATTTGTCTGCTAAAGCTAGACTGTTAAATATTATTGGTTAAAATCATCATATTGAGATCCCTTTTCCACAGATAAATAGCTAATAAGGTCCTTGCAGATACAGACAGTTGGCCTTCTACACAGAGCCTATATTTATGAAAATATGACCACTAACCTTCATTCATCTTCTGAAATTTAGAATGACAAAAAACTTCACACTGACACATAGAGAGTGATTTCTCCAGCACACTAGTTGGTCCACACATTTTTATTTTACACAAATCTAGCTAACTTCTCAATTGCAGGGAGTTACCCAAATTGATAATGATTTTCAAATGAAGTCTGTCATTACAGTGGCGTGTGCCGGGATGACAAGAGGGGAGTACCCCAGTATCCATGGGCAAAGAAATACTGGACCCATTAAGTCCAGGCCCAATTAATCTGTGGCCAGAGATGCCAGCCCCAGACCTTTGAGTGAAGCTCCAGGTGATGTGACCCCTACTTGAGTGTCACCAATTATTGAGAAAAGACGTCAGAACTCTGCTTTTACAAGTTATTACAGACAAGTTCTGACATCACAATGCCTGCTGCCAGAGCCAGCAGGCAAGGTTAAATGCAGGTCAGGTCACGGAGCATAAATTAAACAGCTGTTTAAAGCAACTTGCTTTTCTCTCTTATGCTCAATTGTAATAGCTTACAGTGAGAAGCAAGAGAATATTTATTTTTTGCAGTCCTTAGATAGATAAAAGCTTGAATCTTTCTGCATGTTTCTACACATTATAAGCTACTGTAGCTTTTCTTTTTATCAACTGACTTGTATTGAACTGTTTCTAATATCTGACAACAAATTAGAAAGGTGCACCATGAAAAAAGTGCAATCCATAGGAGTTCAATATGTATTTTCCAAGTATGATTTTATTCCTTTCTTATCCATATAAAAACATCCATTCAAACCATCCAGACAACACGTTTCCTTCAAATTACTTATTGAGCTTCATCAGGGCTCTCTCTTGTGTGTGTTATTCATAGATCTCACTCCAAAGTATAGAGGAATCCTTATGAATCCATTCCATAGATGTTTGGAATATATGAGTTAAGTCTCTTTCTTACATCAACTGTTACGAATCCACATACATTTTGTGGTCGTGTCTAAAATAGAAAAGACCGGGAGAGATAACTGAACGACAGATACCTTGATACATATCCCTTCGCACCGTAGCATAGTCAAGTTATGGTCCGCCGTTGTTTGTTTTTGATTGCCATTAATTGTTTAAATTCTAATATCTGTTTGCAACAAATATCTAACAGGTTTTTGATGTGTTTCATTTAGTACTAGAGGTTTTATTTTAATTCTTTATGTTTGCAAACATGCTTGTTCTTTCATTTGAAAGAGCTACGCACCAAGGATTTAAGTGGTTTGTGAGGAAGGTGATGGTGTGAACATGTATTATATGGGATAAAGTACCCCGTGATGTACATTATAAGGATATTGCAAGCCACATGAGTGTTCCATAACCTTATAAAAGAACTCGGCCCTTCGGCCTTGTCCCTCTATATGGTTATGGAACTCCTCAGTGACTTGCAATATCCTTAAAATATATGGCAGGGGGTACTTTATCCCTTATATCAATCTGTATACTTCCACCTTCTAGGAAGTGCCTATATTAGAATCAATAAAGGACTATTTTATAGATAAAAAATACAATAATTGATAATACTTTCTGTCATTACATAAAGTAAGAAAAAATTGATTTTTTACTGTAAGATACAATGATTTACTTTAAAGGAAAATCAATTAATTGCAAGAAATGCTAAAGTATTTATCCTCTGATGGCTTCAAATAGAGGAAAGACCCTTTGGCATCCCACACAACTACATTCAGTCACTGGGCCACTGATACCACTCATAAAACAGACAGATTATGTGCAGCTTTTGCCAGGAGACTGTTGCAAAGCCAATATGTCGGATTTATAACTCAAAACGCAAGCCAGACCTGTTGGTGGTTGTTAGAAATGGGTTTTCTGGTTGACTAGGGCAGGCACCTAAGGCAGGCAGAATTCACCACTCTAGTCAGGGTAAGGGGATTACACGTCTAAAATAACCCTTGCTCACCCCCTTGGTAGCCTTGCACGAGCAGTCAGGCTTATCTCAGAGGCAGTGTATAAAGCATTTGCACATAACCAGCAGTAATACAGGGAAAACACTACAAAATGACACCACACCAGTTCTAGAAAAATATCCAATATTTATCTGTGTAAAACAAGACCAAAACGATAAAAATCCAACATACAGATATCAAAATACAAAGAATGCAAAAATAGGCTTTATATACAGATCCTTGAAGTCGATAGCTCCGTCCGGGGCTATCACGGCGTCGTGAACAAACAAATCCAACAGTTCCGGCTGGTACTGGCGTCGCGGGACAGCTACAGTGTTGGGGAGACTCGTAAAACAGTACCTTTCGAGATGCAGAGCGTCGGACCATGCGGTGAGCTCCGGAGGAGCGGCGTTGGAAGGCGTCGGTTCCGGACGTCGGTGTAAGAGTCGTCGGGCCCTTGAAGTCACATGTGTTGCAGGTCGAACTCCGTGAGTTTGAGGTCAGGAGCACCAGCGTCGGCAGGCATGGGGGCTGTGGTGTGAAGTGGAGCGGTGCGACGTGCGGTGCCCTCAGGTCGCGGTGCAGGCAGTGGCTCAGTGACGGTCGTCCAGCAGCATCAGTGAGACCAGGGCTGCGGTGTGAAGCGGGGCGGTGCTTGTTGCAGTCCTGACAGGTCACGGTGCAGGCAGCGTCGCTGCTGAAGCGCTGTCTTCGGGAGACCCACAGCTGCGGTGCGAGCCATGGCAATGTGGTGTGCGAGGCCCACCGGTCGCGGTGCAAGCAGCGGTGTCGGTTGACGATCTGGAGTCAATGATGCTGGCATCGGTGGGCCAGGCTGCGGTGTGGGACGGGGCAGTGTGTCGAGTAACCTACGAGCAGTGCCCCCAAACTACGGTGCAGGCAGTGGGGTCGATGTCAGCTTGGAGCGTCATTGTCAGTGAGACCAGGGCTGTGGTGCAAAGTGGGACGGTGCTCCGTGTTCTCCACTAGTGGTGTCCACAGGTCACGGTGCAGGCAGTGGCGTCTGTGATGGTGTTGCAGCGTCATCGGTGATACCTGGGCAGCGGTGTGAAGCAAAGCCGCGTGGAGTTTGGTGCCTGCAGCGGCTCCGTGGCGGCAGAGGACGGCGGTGTCGGTGAGATCAGGGTTGTGGTGCGAAGTTCGGTGGTGCCCTCTGCGGTACATTCAGGTTGCAGAGCCGGCAGCGGCATTGTTGACGGCGTCGGGTTACCTTTTTCTTCTCTATCACAGCTGAAACATCCAGTTTCAGAAGCCGCTAGCCAGAAGATGTTGAAGTCTTTGATTTCCCTGAGACTTCCAACAGGAGGCACGCTCTACATCAAGCCCTTGGAGATACTTAGGATGCAGAAAGCACAGTCCAATCCTTTCCCTGCCCAAGCCAGAAGCCGCAACTGCAGGCCAACCCGTCAAAGCACACAGCAAAGTGGTAGTCTCTCCTCACAGTTCTTCCAGCCCTTCTTCCGGCCAGGTTCCTTATTCCAGCAGTAATCCAAAGTTCTGGGGTCAGGGCCCCAATAGTTATACCACATTTCCCTTTGAAGTTGGAACAAACTTCCACTGACATACATAATATAGTTCTGCCTGGCTCAGGCCAGGCTCACTCCATGTGGTGGAGACAGCATTGTGGAAGACAGACAAAGTCAATTCTGGTGCAAGCAACAACTCCTCCCACTGCTCTAAATGAAGCCAGGTCTATTCAGCCTGGCTAAAAGTCACTCAGGAAAGGCAGAACACCCTCAACCCCCTCCCCCCTTGTGTCTGTCTAGTGTGAATGCACATCCCCTGCTCCTGTCACTCTAAACCCAGACAAGGAATACACAAAAAGCAGAGGCACACAGGATAGTTAGACAAGAGAATACACACTTTCTAAAAGTGGTATTTTCAAACACATAATATAAAAATAATCTTTACTAAAAGATGCATTTTTAAATCCTGAGATAAGGCATACTAAACTCTTCTCTATGAGCTCCCACTGGCAAATTATCTTAGTAAAGTGTTACCAAGCAGCTCCCATGTTAACCTATGGGAGAAACAGCCTTTCAACAGTGAAAACAAAAAACACTGTATTTCACTATTAGGACAGGCAAAAATACACCACTACATGTCCTATCTTGCACCCTGCCCATGGGGCTACCTTGGGCCTACCTTAGGGGTGACTTAGATGTAAGAAAAGGGAAGGGCCTGGCAAGTGGGTGCACTTGCCAGGTCGACATGGCAGGTAAAAACTGCGTGCAGACACTGCAGGGGCAGGTCTGTGGCACCTTTGAAAAGCTACCTGTGTGGGTGTCCCAACGAGTGCTGCAGGCCCACTAGCAGCATTTGATTACAGGTCCTGGGTACACACAGACTAGGGACTTAGTAGTAAATCAAATAAGCCTATTCTGAAAACACCAATCCATAAACAAAATTTACATGGAGAGCATATGCCCAGAGTCCTAAAACCAACAAAAACAAGGTCAAAAACAGAAGGCCAAAAAGCAAAAAGTCTGGGGGTGAACCCGCTGAAAAAGCCAAGTCTAACAGTGGTAATACTTATTTCTTCTTTCCTTTTCTTTTATTTGCATTAGTGTGTTTATTAGTTTGTTTATCCAGTTGAGGCAAAATGCTGTCTTTGATCTGCCATTTCCTTGGGTGAGATATTTTAGTGCGTATTGCAAGCGTTAGAAGAGGTACAGTACTTCTATGAAAATAAGCTACACTCTGTCTGTAATGTTATTTTTGTTATAATCCAGGGATTTGTATCACACAGAATCTTCTATTGGTATGGTAACAAATATCATAGGACTGAAGTAGCACTGGAGACCTCAAGGCGCTTGATTCTTTGATGGTGCTTCCTTTCCATCTTATTCTAGTTGATAGAATTCCGAACTGAACAACTGAATTTACTCTGCAATCTGCCAGTGTCTCTGGTGGTTCTTTTTGTGAAATTTTGCCTTTCCCTGAGGACCCTTTTTTTCACTTCAATTATGCATTCGCTGTGGTGTATTATTTTTTGCTTCCCAGAGTTATTTTGGACACATCTCTGACAAAAATGCAAATATTCAAAAGAAAATATATGCAGGAAAAATAGTTTGACTCATCCACATGTAAAAAGATGGCTAGAGCGAAAGTGATGATCCGGACCTGTATATTCTCTGCCCAGCAACTCCATGAATGAGTTGAAATTACTTTGGTAATGGGAGGGAGAGTGCATAATGTCGCTTAAAGTTCCCACGCAACAGCACTACTATACTTTTCCTGTTTTCTTTACTGCTCTCGGTTGCTAGCCAGCTAGGTTTGGCTTTAGAATTACTAAAACATACCTACATACATAAACCCCCCTTGTTTGGCCTACATTTTGAGAAATCCTACCTTCTGTGCAGAAATAGATCATAAAAGACATTCCAAGAAACCCAAATGCAGGCTGGAGAGGTAATGTTACTTGCAGTTGTTCATGTCCCTTCAGAGTCACAAAAGGGCTTTCAATTGGTCTTTCAAAAGCATCACAAGTGCGCGCGGGTGGGTGAACACTAAAGAGGCTGACACGCCTTCGAAACTCAACCACACCCCAACATCTAGAGAACATTCAGAGCAGAGCTGCTCCCAAGCCTGTCTCTGCCCGTGGTAAGTCTCTGGTGATCTGGTGTGACCAGTGCTTACTTATCTGAATTTATCTTTTTATCGTCAGACTTTGACTTAGACAAAGAAACAGAAAGGAACACGCATTGGTAAATGCATCAGGTTTCGCCTATGGGATTAATAATAAGAGGTGAGGGAGCAGTGTATGAGTGCAGGCATAATGGTGTGAGTGCTCTCTATGCAGGGTGAGTGGTACATGAATGAAGGTTGATAAGTGTCTGAGTGCAGGGTGAAAGTGCCGCAATGCATGGTGATTGATGTGTGTTCAGTGTGCAGGGTGAGAGATATTACCCTGTACAAGGTAAGATGTGTGTGAGTATAGGGTGAGCAGTCAATAGCACAAGTGCAGGATGAGCGGTTTGAGTTCAGGGTGAGAGGTGTGGGTGGAGGGTGATGGGTATATCAATGGTGTGTGAGTGCAGAGTCAGCTCTGTGTTAGTGGTGGATGAGCAGCATCTGACTGCCAGGGCAATATCAGGGTGACTGTCCAGAGTAAATGGTGGGTGTGTGCTTAGGGTGAGCAGTGTCTGGAGTAGGTGAAAGGTATGTAAGTGTTTTGCAAACTTACAAAATGAGGCAAAGCCGTGCTCCGTCCTAATATGCCGGAGACAGCTGCCTGGGCACCGCTCATCTCACCCGGCTCCTGGCGAGGCACGACTTGTCTCTTCTACCACACGTGGCATCTGAGCAGTTCAGTGGAGGAAAGAGAAACAAAGAAAAGAAAATCAATAAAGGAAAGCACGAGAGAAGGTGGGACTGAGGAAGGAAGCAAGAAGATAAGTAAGGATGTAAGAAAAAAGAACGAGAGGGTCAGCGAGCAAGTAAAAAAATCAAAGAGAAAAGAAATGGGGAAATCTGGGTAGCGAAAAAGAAAGAACCAAACTGTGGAGTTTTGGATGAATCGAATACAGTTTTAGGATGTTCTGGACACAGCTATTGGCTTTGCCAAGGTTTTATTTAGCCATGTGGTACAGCTGCACTGCTGCTGTGCAGCATATCTGAATGTCTGGGTCTGTGCATCCGAGCTTTTCTTTGGTTAATTTCAGTAATGCTGCACAGCAGCTGCGCCGCTGTACACCATGTTAAAACACAATGATGACGTTAATGAGACACTGATAGCCATGTTCCCTGCAGGGTATCATTCATAAAAGAGCAGCTCAACCGTACATGTCAGACATGCAACAGGAAAGGGGTTTGCAAAGACTAGCGTATTCGCATATTTCCAAAGCACTGTCTTTTTCGGGTGCCCTTTTGTCCATCGTGTGAAGGTGGACAAAGAAGAGGACAGTGAAGAAGAGATTTGGGACAGAGAAGAAAGCAAGTGCCAGTCTCCTATGTTCAGTGGTTAATCAAGGGGTCTCCATTCATACTTTGTGCACCTGGCAGTGTGTGCCTTTTATTGGCATAGGGATCTTCTGCACACATGATAGAGCGAAATGTTCTTGTGAATTGTAGGGGTGCATCATAATCACTGATAGGCCGCACCCACATATATGCAGACATATATTCGTTATATTCAGTTATATACTCATGCATGTTTAGTAAAGAATGAATAGTTCGTTGAGACAAAGTGAACTCAGCAGCATAATGGTGTTAGGATAACGATGTAATGTAATGCTTATTGAATTGTGTGAACATAATGCATAGAGGAATTAGTTTGTGTGTGTAATGTAATTGCAGTAGTTTAAACGTGCACCATAATAAAGTTGCACATGTAATTCATTGTTTGCATATGAATCGTAATGAAAATGCTTATAGGGAAACGTAAGACGAGTGTTTAAAAGTCATATGTAAAGGCCTGACTACATATATGCTTAGGGAAGGCCTGGTTTATTTTATGTTAGCTTAGGTTGTAGGCCGAGAAAAGTTTCTCTTGGTAAGGCTCTCTGGGCACAAACGGTAGATTTAATTTGCACAGTAGAAAGTTTCTGTTGAACGTATCTCTTGTTGCAGGTGCAAGGACACATGTCTCGTTAGTAAAGACTAACTCTTTGTTTTCAAAAGTTAGAGAGATGGGAGGCATGGTACGGGGAGTGAAATGGAATTTAGGGATGATACTTTCAGCGGAGAAGGTGCCTGGGACTCAAGGCCATCGCAACCGTCCAGGATGAAGTAACCGTTTCGATGGAAAAGCACAAGAAAGAAGACCTGGCCAAGGAGGCGTGACAAAGGCGTGTACAATTGTATTGTGGTTTTGTATTAGGGATAGTGCCCTGAGGGAGGAGGCCAGAGAAGAGGTAGGGGAGACCTGAGAGAAGGACAGAGCTGAGCTTAGGTATTATGTGATTGCACTTCTGAGGAAGTCTTCACAGCTGACACCTTTTATTCACTCTTGCCTTTGAAAATCGTTATGCAGGGATGTCACTTAGCGTTAGTGTAGGGACAGCAATTGATGTAAAGCTTGTTTAGTCCAATGAAGAGCAACTTAGAATTTGGAGCAATCATAGTCTGGTTGATCCTTCTAGAACTTTCTATTCTCTTTATCTTGAGTCGGATGAGATTCCTGCGTAGGTTATTATTTGTATTAGTGCCCATCTATTTCTTTAACCTCGTGTTGAGGTGCTTGCACGTTCAGTTATTTTTGGCGATAATAAATTCTTAACTTGAATTCAGAGTCAGTGGTCCTTTCAGACAAATGAATGCTGTTATATAATCAGATGAGATTCTCTCCTTTACACTATTCAACAGGTAAAAAGATCTTGGCGACCAGAAGGTTCTTATAGATAATTAGATAAGAATCGGCGTTATCAGTTGGTAGCAGAGTAGGATGGTTACCTTTGATGGTAAGGGGAGATCTAGAGCAAGATAGGAGATTAAGTTGCCCCATAGAGCTCGAGTGACGCAGATCCAGAGGACCGCGGGAGAAGGATGTCGGAGGTCGTGGAAAACTGACGGAGAGTGCCGGTGCGGCGGAAGTAGCAGTTCGTAGTAGAGTGAGTATGAAAAGAGTGATGTTTGGTAGATTGCGGTGTTTTATTGTTGTGTGATGTCTTGCGGAGTTGGAAAGAGAGTTGTGTGATTGAGGAACGGACCGTGAGCGCGCGCGGGACCGGGAGATTTATTGTGGTGTAGAATACACCCAGAGTGAGAACGTTGACCAGAGGTTGTGGGGGTCACGAGACGTCATTGACAGACCCACTGAAGATAGGGAACACATGAGTGAGTGTGTGAATAACCAACGCAGGTCGTAGGTTATTGTGGGCAGAACATTGAGTGATTGAATCCTATTGAGTGTGTTAAAGGCGATTGTCCGGTCGTTTCGCGGACAGACGATTGCCAGATTGAGGTCAACAAGCTCAAGAGGCTGATCGGTCATTGGTAAGACTGACGGTCAGAGAGGTAATTGTTCGGTAGGACGGACATTATTTCAGAGAATGATTGGGACAGGTGCGAGCGAGAACGAGTGAATTAGAAAGGAGGGGAACTGCTGCGAGCGGAGGAAAAGTGACGTCAGACAAGTGCCGCGCTGCGATAGGCCGGTTGGTGTGAGCCGCGCTGGTATTGGTGGATTGAAATCAGGAAGTAAAAGCGGACATTTTGAGTGCAAACAAAAAGTTGATTCATCATGAAATGTTTTAAAGCTTTACGGGAACTTTGTAGAGGTGATAGACATGTGGTTGTTCGGGAGGGAGAGGAAGCTCCTCCCGAGGATACACCAGCACATTATATGGCAAAGAATGTAGGATTGCATACTATAATTTGGCTTGAGAATTGGCATAAAATGACAGAAGCAGAAGGAGAATTGTCGTTCCCTCGATATGGTACTTTCAGGATGGAGGTATTGTACCAGCTAAAAAGTGTAATGGCCTCATTACGACCACTACCTAGACCGACACAGTTTGAGGCATTGCATGCGTGGATTAGAGCAGCACACGAAAGGAATAGAGACAAGGGTCAGGAAAGGGTGAAGAAATCGATCAGGGCATTTCAAGATGCAAAGTGGGATGCACTGGAGAAACGGTGGAGGGTGGCAACGGTTGAAGTGGATAAGTTGTACCCATTGTTAGTACAAAATGGGAAAATAATAAGAATCGATGAGGACGACAGTGATCTAGATGACAGCTTGTTGGATAGGTTGTTGGCAGAGAGGCCACCACCATTTAATCCAGATTCAGAAGAAGGAAAGACGACCCCAGCAGTAGCAATAGTTGATGAGAGCCAGAATCAGACTAGCATGAGAGTGGTGGGAAGGATTTCCACAGGAACGGAGGGGGCAACGGCGTCTATGATAGCACAGCCTCCTGCGGGGAACACAAGATTACCGGACTCTTTGACAGTACCGGTTACCATAGGCCCTATAGTACCGGTATATGACCCAGACCGAGTGAGAGAAGGGGGCTCCGTACCGACGGGAAGGGAGGAAGGAAACAGTGAGAGTGGGAATGGGTTTGGAGTAAGAGTGGTTCATTTCCCAAGACCAATGGAGACAAGTACGCCATTACCGGCTACTGCGGACTCTTCCTTTAGGAGAGAAGAGGAGAGACCAGAAAGACAGAGGTCTTTGTGGGAATCTAAGTCAGCTTTGAGGGAGTGGACACCAACAGGAAAGAACCAAGAGGATAGGATGCAAGGAGATAGGGCACAGAACGTCTCGGAAGACAGACCAAGTTCCAGGGATATGAGGGAAGGGAATAGGTCACAAGGACAGAATAGTGACTGTGATGAGCGGGATGGCTCGGGTTGTCGAGATGTACTGAGGAGTGCAGTACAGGCAAGGTTGCTAGATGTGGTGAGGCTGAAAGCAGAGGTAGACGAAATGATCAGTGGGGGTCTGCCTTTGGAAAGGATAGAAATTTATGGATCAGACGAACTGCTGTTTGTAGCAAAAGATGTGACTCGAAAAGCTAGAATGGCACATGATAGATTGAAGGAATTGGCCAAAAGATATGAGGTGGACCTGAATAAAACTAAAGCGTTGCAGGGACCACATAGATTGCATTACAGTGATCAGGAGCTGGAGGAGAAAAGAATTACAGGATTAAAGACACACACAAGAGACCTGATTATAGGAATGAGAATATGGATTTTGTTGGACAAATGGGAAGAAAGGTGGTCCAAGAAGAAACCAGTAAAGAGAGCAGAAGGGGAAACGCCGCCGCCAGGAGGGGGGCGACGGGTGTTGGAAATTTTCCTTTACGGGAAGTACAGAATGGAGGGTACGTGCATGTGCCGTGGAATAGAGGTGACTTGGCTGCATTTACAAATGATTTTCCTCGGCTGAGGGAGAAACCAGTAGAATGGTACAAACAGGTTGAGCGGTTTGTGAAAATTTCAAAAGTATTGTGGATTGATTTGAACACTTTGTTTGACATAGTGGTACCGGGAGATTTGTGGACAGCTTGTAAAGTCGCTATTGAGTGGCCGACTTCGGAACCGGATAGAGAGGCGGTTACAAATGGTCCATCACCCCTAGTTATGAAAAAGTATGAGCAGGTGATTACATGGTTGAAACTGAAGATTTCACCCCAAGATATAGATTGGGTTAAGATAGATCGGACTGTACAGGAACCCAAAGAAACGGTGCATGAATATTACGAAAGACTTCTACAAGTTTTTAAACAGTATAGTGGGTTAGATATTTTGGACCCCAAGGATATGGGACAGTTTGTCTCAAAGTTTGTAATGGGTCTGAGGATGGAAATCAGCCTCATGATACAGCATCATTTGATCTGCTGGCAGAACAAGCCGTTAGATGAAATTTTGAGGTATGCGAGATACTGTAGTGATGAGGTGGACTCAAAACATCGGAAGTTAAAAGATAAATTGATGCTTGTCCAGATGCAGACAGCACAGGGTCAGCCTAGTGGAGGGACCTTAGGAAGAAAGCAAGGAAATTTCCAGGGGAACCAGAATGGGCAAGGACAGGGAAGGGGAAAACCAGTAGACCCCAAGACAGGAGTGGACATAGCCACACTGAAGAAGACCACGGCGTGTCATCTTTGTCGCCAGGTCGGACATTGGAAACGCGAGTGTCCTTTGAACCCAGCTAACCAGTTGCAGGAAGAGGAAGAGGGGCTCAGGCACCCGCGCAAGAGGTAGTTAACACAGTAACGAGGCCTAGGACGATGAAAGGTGGGGTATACAGCTCTCACGCCCAGGTTCCCCAGGCTCCAAGGATTACACAAGGAATACGAACGTACCAACAGATGCCCCTGTTCGAAGACTATGACGAGAGTAGCTTAGACCCTTTATCCTGACGGTGCCTGAGGGGGGAGGAAGACTGCACGCTTGGAGCGGTCTTGGAGGTGGACCAGAGAGGACCTTTTGTGGAGGCAGATATTGAGGGTCATCCTGCCACACTTTTGGTTGATACTGGAGCTACCCGGTCTACTGTAAGATCAGCAGTAGTCCCTAACCTACCCCTCTCGGGACAATCAATCCAGGTCGTTGGAGTAGCGAACAAGAGAATAAGCAGCCCATTGACAGAACCGATCTTAGTAAGGATAGGTTCTTTCCAAACTAGACATCAGTTTGTAGTGTGTGATACGAGTCCAGTTTGCCTTTTGGGAAGAGATCTGTTGTGCAAGTTGAACTGCACGATTTACTGTACGCCACGAGGAGTGGAGGTCCAGACGAGAGATGATGATGCTGACTTTAAAATTACTAATCAGCATCTGTGTATAGATCTGTACCCAATGGTGACAGTGGAAGAACTTCCACCTGATCTGAGAGACGCAGTGTCGTCTGTGGTGTGGGATTTCGCAGGCGACGAAATAGGTCTAATCAGAGGGGTTGAACCAGTGCGGATTGAGGTGAAACAAAACGTTGATTTCCCCAGAACACCTCAATACAACTTGTCGCCTGAAACGATTGCAGGGATAAAACCTGTGATCGAGACTTTCATTGAGAAAGGCATTCTAAAAGAGATCCGAGGTAGCCCCTGTAATTCACCTATTATGGGACTACAGAAACCGAGCGGGAAATACAGGATCGTGCAAGACCTGCGAAAGGTCAACACGATAGTTATCCCTTGTTGTCCAGTGGTACCGAATCCTTCAGTAATACTGTTCCAGATCCCATGCGAAGCCGAGTGGTTTACGGTCATCGATTTGTGTCAAGCTTTCTTTTCGATACCGCTCCACGAGGAAAGCCAATTTCTTTTTGCGTTCAGGCTGGAAAATCGCGTGTTAACATGGTGTCGTATCCCTCAAGGGTATACGGAAAGTCCATCGATCTTTAACCAGATCCTGAAGAAGAACCTTGAAAGTCTTGTGTTACCGCAGAACTCAGTTCTCGTGCAATACATAGATGACTTGCTCATTGCCTCAGAAACAGAAGATGCTTGCAGAATTGACACGATAGCTCTGTTGAACCACTTAGCAGAGAATGGACATAAGGTGTCCCCGAACAAGCTGCAGTACTGTTTGAATGAGGTACAGTACTTGGGACACAGATTAGAAAAAGGCAAGAGGAAGGTGTCACCAGACCGAATTGAGGCAATAATGAGTATGTCAGTACCCACTACACAGAGAGAAGTTAGGATGTTCCTGGGAATGGTTGGCTACTGTCGACAGTGGATTCCTAGTTTCTCCTTGAGAGCAAAGCCTTTGCAGAGGCTTACACACAAGGATGTGAGTGATCCGGTACCATGGGACGAGGAGTGTTTGATATCATTCCTGAAACTGAGAGAGGAATTGTGCAGTGCTCCGGCACTGGGAATGCCAGATTACAACAAGGCCTTTACATTGTTCTGTTATGAGAGGGAAGGATGTGCATTAGCAGTGTTAGCTCAGAACCATGGAGGTGTCCGTAGACCAGTTGCCTATTTTTCAGCTACTTTAGATCCAGTAGCTTCTGCGTTGCCCGGATGTCTAAGATCCGTTGCTGCAACAGGTGTCAGCATTGAAAGATGTGAAAGCATTGTAATGGGACATCCATTGACTGTACATGTGCCACATTCGGTTGAGTTATTGATGACCAGGACCAAGACCCAGCACCTAACGAACAATAGGTTAACGAGGTACGAGCAAGTCATACTTGCCGCAGAGAATGTGACTCTGAAAAGGTGCTCTGTCTTGAACCCTGCGACATTAATGCCTACACCGAACGCAGATGATGAAGATTGTGCGGACCATGATTGTCTCGATGTGACCGAGCTTTGCACCAAACCGAGACCTGACATTGTCGATGAACCATTGGCTGACCCAGATGAAATTTTCTTTGTCGATGGTTCATGCTTAAGAGACAGTGTGGGGCAATTGAGAGCAGCGTTTGCTGTATGTACCATTTCAGGAGTGGTCGAGGCTGCTTGCCTAGAAGGAGTACGCTCCGCGCAGGTAGCTGAGATCATTGCCTTGACCCGTGCCTGTTTGGCCGCTGATCGAATTCGAATCACGATTTACACTGACAGCCAATATGGGTTTGGTGTGGTGCACGACTTCGGGCAGTTATGGTCTCAGAGGGGATTTTTGACATCATCTGGCTCACCCATTAGGAATGGAGAATATGTAAGACAATTGTTGGATGCATTACAGCATCCAAAGGAAATTGCTGTTGTAAAGTGCTCAGCCCATGGGAAAGGGGAGGACTTTGTGTCATTGGGAAACAATTATGCGGACGAAGTCGCCCGTTTCTGTGCAGAACAAGGATGCATATTCACAGAAAGAGAGATAGGGGAGAGCCAAGAAGGAACCGAGCTCAGCATAATGTTGACCATGGCAGACACTTGGGAAGAGCTTAAGCGATTGCAGGATGAAGTTTCAAACCAGGAGAGAGAGGGATGGATCAAAGCTGGTTGTGAGAAAGGAGATGTGGATGTGTGGGTATCCAACGATGGGAGAGCCGTGTTGCCTGAAGAATTGTTGAGTCCGATGGCAAGACTGATACATGGACAGGCACACCTTGGTAGAGACGCAATGATGAGAGTGTTTAGACAGACGTGGTATAACCCACGGTTCCGAGCAATGGCTGAGACGGTATGTCAGAGGTGTGTTACGTGTCAGCAGATGAACGCTGGAAAGAAAACTGTAGTTACATTGAGTCACATTGGGAGGTCAGGTGGGCCTTTCAACAGAATACAGCTCGACTTTGTGGAAATGCCTAAGTGCAATGGATTGAGGTACATTTTAGTGCTAGTATGTGTATTCTCACGGTGGGTGGAGGCGTACCCCACACGCAGGTGTGACACTCTCACAGTGGCTAAATTACTCTTGAGGGAGCTCATCCCTAGATTCGGGATCCCGACCTCTTTGGAATCAGATAGAGGAGGGCACTTCCATAGTGAAATCATGAAGTTGCTTTGCGCTGCATTGAACATTGACCAGAGACTCCACTGTAGTTACAGACCAGAGGCTTCTGGGATGGTGGAACAAGTTAATGGAACTTTAAAAGCCCGGATGGCAAAAATGTGTTCTTCGACATCCCTGAAATGGCCCGACGCCTTGCCACTCGTGCTAATGAGCATGCGAAGTGTCCCTGACAGAAAGACCGGGTTGTCCCCCCATGAGATATTAATGGGGAGGGCAATGAGATTGCCAGCAGTACCAGCTACAGCCTTGATAAGCATCACTGATGATTTGATTCTCGATTATTGTAAAGGACTCTCTGATGTGGTCCGTTCTGTATCCCAGCAGGTGCAAGCAGCAGTGGTCCCAGCCTCGAGTGATCTGTGCCACGACTTGTGTCCCGGTGACTGGGTGCTCGTCCGGAAGCACGTGAGGAAGAGTTGCTTGGATGCCCGCTGGCGTGGCCCGTATCAGGTGATACTTATCACGAACACAGCAGTGAAGTGTGGAGGATTGCCGAACTGGGTGCATGCCTCCCATACCCGCAGAGTTCCAGCACCCTTGGAAGAAACAGCTCCTCTCGTAAATGAAAATCCAGCTGATGTGGCAGGGCCACATGGGAGGACAAGTCAAGCTGTAAGGGTCGCTGACACAGAAGGTGGTGCACTAGAGCAAGCTGAAGGGGTTTCCACAGTTCGAACCCTGACTCAGACACCGAAGACAGAAACGGTGCAGTGGGCGGAGAAGAGTCAGATTCAGCCGAAAAAGGAAGTAGTGCACTGGGTATAGAAGGGGAAGGCAGACGCACGAACAGAAGTGCAGAAAGTTGGCCCGAAAGACAGAGGCGACTGAACCTGAGGTTAGCACCTGAGAGAGACCTTGCTCCAGTGTCTGAAGTATCTGAAACGGAAGCAAGTGACGAAGACCAAGCACAAGACAGTCGGCGAAGGTCGAAGAGAACAAGAGTGCCTTGTCGCAGATACTCTACCCCTGAGTGGACTTACACTGTGTTTGATGCAGGGGGTGGTGAGTACGGGAAGACTGAGGTCAGTGCAAGTGGTCAGTCGGAGCCCGAATGTGGTGGTGAAGGTGGTGCTGCAGTTGCCAGGGCTCGAGATAGAAGGAACACTGACTCTCACGGTTCCGAATCCCCCGCTTCTGAGTGAAGTCCGAAACTTGGTTTTGCATCGACTCGAATTCCCGCCTTTTGGAGTTGAGCCGTTTTCACATGAAGTGCTGATTTTGCGTCTTGAACTTTTGTATCACGTTCTGGTATTGCTCAATGAGGATCTTATTGTGGATCAACTATAAACTGTAAATAAATGTCTAAAAGAAGAAGATAACCTAGGTCCGAGTGGAAGAAGAATAAACTTAGGGACTTTCCACAGAAGAGGAACGAAAACTAGGGAAGTCTTTTTCTGGACTGTGTAAATAAGATTGTGAACGAAAAGGGAAAATCCGGAGATTTCATGGTTGCTCGAGCTGGTTAAGCAAGTCACAATTAAAGGACAGAGACTTTTTACAGGGTTCTTTGCTATAACCAAGACTTTTTGAGAACTTTCGAAGCCATGGAGCCGGGAGATCCCAATCGTAGATCTAAATGGATTGTAGGCATCCTTATAAGTAGTGTAATAGTTTCTATAATCATAGTAGTTATAGTTTCATATACTGGTTCGCACGAGCAAGAAGTAGAGGGGGTGACAGGGACACCTACACCTATTACACCTAGCGAGAAGGGGGTAGACAGGGCAGCTGACAGAGCTTTGCTATTAGAAGAAAGTCGTAGATTACATGTAGATTTATCTAAAGGTGATTTTAAGTTGAATGCATATGCTAAGTTGTTGTATGAGTATGTTGATGTGATGGAGGCGAAAGATTGTTATGTGTGTATGCAGTTGCCTACTTCAGTGGACGAGGGTATTAGGTATCACCATCTTCCACTGACTTATGGTATTTCATGTAGTCTTTTGCTTAGTTTATTTTATGAGAGAGATCAGTTCGAGTATTTCTTTTCCAATTTCGACGCAGTGCTTCCTGAAGTCCCAGCTTACAAGCATTTGAATAAATATGACTATTATAAGACGGAAGATAGACTCAGGAAGTACTTCATACCGAGTTTGGAATTGGACACAGCCTTTGCACACAGACACAATCTGACTTGTTTGATGTCAGATGTAGAGAGAAAGTTTGTAGATCAGGTTGAGGATAGGTATAGAAAGCTGACTCACTCCCGAGACTTGGGGCATCACAGGACTGATTGGACAGAGGAAGAAAAGTTGCATAAGACCAGGGAAGCTATGGTCCTATAGCGTTAGATAAGGAGCAGAGGGGTAAGTTGTGTATAAGGCGTTATCAGACTTACTACGAGAAGGTAGCAGTGGGACAAAGTACTTGTGATCACGTTTTCACCATGGCAGATGTGGCAAAAGATTTTCTCCAAGGTCCTGTACAAGTGATACCAACGGTGTATTACATATGTGGGAAGAATGCTTATGTGAGGTTGCCTGCAAATTGGTATGGAACATGTTATTTGGCAATAATATTTCCAAAGATTTACCATACAGCCGATTTAGATCTTCTAGAAGGTGGAGAGCATTCAAGAACGAGAAAAGCTGCAAGTGCAGGAATCGTAGTGGGAGATATCTTTGGAGCTATGATACCCAGTCTGGGAGTAGTCTTGAATGATGTGAAGATCCGGAGGTTAGCAACTGTGGTGGATGAATTTTCGATGAACACAGCAAAGTCGTTGGTGTTGGTAGAAGGAGAGATGTTGTCGATAAGGGGAATGGTTTTGCAGAATCGCCTTGCTTTGGATGTCCTATTGGCAAAAGAGGGCGGAGTCTGTAAAATGTTGAAGGTTCAAGAGTGCTGCACTTATATACCAGACCGTAGCAAGGATCTGGAGAAATATATAAGTAATATCACTACGATCCACACAAAGATAGCGGATTTGACCGAAGAAGGGGCCTGGGAAAAGGTCGGAAAGGGTTTTGGTCAAGTGGGAGGTTGGTTTGCGAACCTAGGAAAGGGATTCCTTGGATACTTTCTGAGACCCCTCCTTATCTTGGTGGGTTGTGTGGTTGGCTTGTGGATTGTGATCAAGGCCTACAAGTGGTATCGAGCAGGCCGAGTCAAGAGAGCGTTGAGGGAAAATGACATGAGATTGGCAAGACTGCAGGACAGTCAGTATCAAAGGCTCAAGAGCATGGAGAAATTTAGATCAGGGAAGATGGCAAAAAGTTCTGTTTAGGTCGGTTCCTTCTCTGAGGGAGTAGAATGAGATGTGATGACAGGAGTCATCAAAGGGGGAACTGATAGAGCGAAATGTTCTTGTGAATTGTAGGGGTGCATCATAATCACTGATAGGCCGCACCCACATATATGCAGACATATATTCGTTATATTCAGTTATATACTCATGCATGTTTAGTAAAGAATGAATAGTTCGTTGAGACAAAGTGAACTCAGCAGCATAATGGTGTTAGGATAACGATGTAATGTAATGCTTATTGAATTGTGTGAACATAATGCATAGAGGAATTAGTTCGTGTGTGTAATGTAATTGCAGTAGTTTAAACGTGCACCATAATAAAGTTGCACATGTAATTCATTGTTTGCATATGAATCGTAATGAAAATGCTTATAGGGAAACGTAAGACGAGTGTTTAAAAGTCATATGTAAAGGCCTGACTACATATATGCTTAGGGAAGGCCTGGTTTATTTTATGTTAGCTTAGGTTGTCGGCCGAGAAAAGTTTCTCTTGGTAAGGCTCTCTGGGCACAAACGGTAGATTTAATTTGCACAGTAGAAAGTTTCTGTTGAACGTATCTCTTGTTGCAGGTGCAAGGACACATGTCTCGTTAGTAAAGACTAACTCTTTGTTTTCAAAAGTTAGAGAGATGGGAGGCATGGTACGGGGAGTGAAATGGAATTTAGGGATGATACTTTCAGCGGAGAAGGTGCCTGGGACTCAAGGCCATCGCAACCGTCCAGGATGAAGTAACCGTTTCGATGGAAAAGCACAAGAAAGAAGACCTGGCCAAGGAGGCGTGACAAAGGCGTGTACAATTGTATTGTGGTTTTGTATTAGGGATAGTGCCCTGAGGGAGGAGGCCAGAGAAGAGGTAGGGGAGACCTGAGAGAAGGACAGAGCTGAGCTTAGGTATTATGTGATTGCACTTCTGAGGAAGTCTTCACAGCTGACACCTTTTATTCACTCTTGCCTTTGAAAATCGTTATGCAGGGATGTCACTTAGCGTTAGTGTAGGGACAGCAATTGATGTAAAGCTTGTTTAGTCCAATGATGAGCAACTTAGAATTTGGAGCAATCATAGCTTGGTTGATCGTTCTAGAACTTTCTATTCTCTTTATCTTGAGTCGGATGAGATTCCTGCGTAGGTTATTATTTGTATTAGTGCCCATCTATTTCTTTAACCTCGTGTTGAGGTGCTTGCACGTTCAGTTATTTTTGGCGATAATAAATTCTTAACTTGAATTCAGAGTCAGTGGTCCTTTCAGACAAATGAATGCTGTTATATAATCAGATGAGATTCTCTCCTTTACACTATTCAACAGGTAAAAAGATCTTGGCGACCAGAAGGTTCTTATAGATAATTAGATAAGAATCAGCGTTATCACACATATACATGTCAGATGCAAAAGAAATGTAGGCAGGGGGAAATGACGGGTAAAAAATGGTGGGGCTTGCAAGCAGTGGTCAGGGCCGGCTCTAGGGAGGTGCGATCGGTGCGACCGCACCGGGCGTTGACTTGGGTGGGGGCGTCATTTTTGAAAATGTATATTATCATTTTATAAGCACCTGCTGCCGCGTACCTGGCCTCCAGCAGTATTTTCAGGCATCAATTAAAATGTCAACATAACTCCGGTGATTAATCATCTTCCTGGAAAGAGACCGGAGGAGGTTCGTCTAGTGGAAGTTTTGACTCATCCTAAGGTAGTGCAGAGGGTTAAAATGCCTGCTGCTAGGAACGTGTACCACGCAGATAACAAAGTGCATATAATGTAAATAGGTCAGTGGGTTACTGCTTCTGTAAGAGAGATCCTTTTGTTACTTGTCCTTTATTAGTCAAAATCCTAATATAGAACATTGAGCTATTAACTGTCACCCTAAAGCTGCTCCAAACTGCAAGGTATATGTTAGAGCTATATGTTTTTTGCCCAGTCTTTTATCATCCTAATCTTGTGAAAAGGGTTCATTTGGGTAGAAAACAATTCTTATTATGAAAGAAAACCCCTAATAACGATGTTACGTTTTAAATTCCGAATTTGTGCTTTTCCAGAATAAGGACTCAAACTTTATTGCCTACCAGTATCGATGACATGTCACTCCTACACTACACCTTGTAGTCCTGTCTGATGTAACATTTCCTATACTCTGATTTACACACATATGATTGTCTCTGTGCAATGTGTGTGTGGTGTAAAGTGCTGTGACACCTTACACTGGTATGAGCGGTGTTATAAAACTAAATGAATCTGAGAGACAGTGGTTATGGAGACTTGAGGGGCATTGTTAAAGGGTGCTAGTGAGGGGATCCGTGGCAGAGGTGGTCATTGGGGGGGGCGCCAACAGACAGCGCTAAAGCCGGCCCTGGCAGTGGTGTAGCTAGGCCTCTTGCCGCCTGTGGCGGTCCCAGCGTTAGGCCGCCCGCAGCCTCCGAATGTGAGAGCGGGGGGGGGGTGCTGGTGATTCCTGCTCTTTCTGCACCCGTGAGCGACAACTGCAGGTAGGGGTCGGGGGTCATGCCCCCCCCCCTTGCCATGCCACTGCTTGCAGGGCGATGTGCACTGCAGCTACTCAAGGAGATGTGAAGCTGCTATAATTTCTCACCCGTAGAGGAGCATTAGTACAAATGTCAGCGTTCCAAAGCAGCAAAAAGGGAAATTGAATGTTTGAGTGGATGAAGTGATACTTTATATTCAATAGGCGGTTCAAACTATAGTGTTTTATCACAGGTCAATAAAAATTGTTCACATTAATATAGAAAACACAAGCACAATGGAGATGGCTTGCTACTTTGTTATGACAGTTTAAACATTTGTTAATAGATCAGGGAAAGATGAGTTTCAATCTCACTGGTAATGCAGACACCATCTACCTGTCTCATCCCAGGAGACCATTTCAACACAGGAGTCTTTAGAAGTCGTAATCATGGTCTATGATGTACAACGGCTACACAGAGCCAAGTGATCCAATAAGACGGGGCCAAGAGATCTGCAAAAGAGAAGGTTTGGCAATTCACAAACAACCTTTGCTACCCTCATGAAGTCAGCTCGTGCAGTCGCCAACACACACTTTCTGAATGCCAAGTCCACTTCCCAGACGCAGCTCCCCGTACTTGGTATAGCAGGTGGAGACGGTCCGTGCAGGTAAGCGCGGTGGGGTGGGGGTGAGGGGACTCGGCAGACGACGGAATAGGGAAAATTTTAAAAATAAATAATTCCTATTCCGTCCTCTGTCGACATCGCACGGACCGCAGCTGATAGCAAGGGATATAGGGGTGAAGTAAAACCCCAGCCAATCCCACAATTCACACTTACAAAACATTTTTTAAGGTACAGTAGTCATTGGAAAGCGACAGCATTTGCACACTGCCTGCATGCAAGACCTAAAAAGCAGTAAGGAAGCAATGCCGGTCTCAAAGAGACACAAATTAACTTACAGTTCTGCAGACAGCATTCAAATTCCTGAAGCGGAGATGCTAGCGAAAGTGGTGGGTGTTTATAATATGGAGTGGGTGGGTTATTATTTGTTTAAGTGGGATGGCAGGGTGCTCTCATTTGAGTTATGATTTCAATATTTATTATAAAAGTGTTTTTATCTTTTATATTGATTACAAATATTTTATGAGGTGTTTCACGAGGATGGGCAAGGTGGGAGGCCTTCCTGCTTGTGCAGAGAGGCACACCCCAGATGTGTATTGGAGACAGGCTGCAAGCACACAGGGCTAACAGCAGAAAAATATTATCTTTCCAAAAGTGGAATTTTTTATAATTGCAATGATAAATTTGACTTTACCATTAAAGAGGATTTATCATTTCAATTCTATAGGTACTAAACATGACAGCTCTACCTCTGTTGAATGGATAATTATACTTATTAGATGTAACAAGGAATCCCCAATGTTGACACATTTTAATTATAGCACTCATAGCCTTATGGGCTATGTAGGGCCTACCTTAGGGGTGACTTATATGTAATAAAAGGGGAGGTTTAAGCTTGGCAGCGGGTTTTAAATGCCAAGTCAACATGGCAGTGTAAACTGCACACACAGGCTCTGCAGTGCCAGGCCTGAGACATGTTTTAAGGGGCTACTTGAGTGGGTGGCACAATCAGTGCTGCAGTTCCACTCGTAGCATTTAATTTACAAGCCCTAGGCACATTTAGTGTACTTTACTAGGGACTTATAAGTAAACTAAATATGCCAATTGTGGATATGTCAATCAAACCATGCTTAGGGAAAGAGCACATGCACTTTACACTGGTTAGCAGTGGTAAAGATCCCAGAGTCCTAAAACCAACAAGATCAGCAACATTGGAGGCAAATGTTTGGGGGAAGACCACCCAAAGGCTTCCAGGTCTAAAACCAGGTTTAGAACACTAGAGCGATGTTTAATACCTAAAACAAGACCAAAACGACACAATTTCAATTACTAGAACTGGAGATATTGAATTTTAAAGTTTCTAGTGAGACTAGCGCAAAAAAGCTGAAACTGCCAACTGGACATATCTGGTTGGGCCAGAAAGGGACAAAGTCACAAGTTCAGGCCAACTGCGATGGGGCATGGGCAGGCTACAGGGATCCAGTTAGGCCCGCTGAACAAAGTACCTTAAATCCTGGTTGTGGAGCATCACATGTATCTGCTTCGAAGATGCGCCGTGCAGCTGAAGAGATGCGTCAGTTCCTAAATAGGGCGAGACTGTGGTGCAAGGTCCTGTTGTGTTGTTGTCGAGGATCCCCCAGATGGGGCTTGCAATGTGAAGTCCTGGCATCGGGGATGCGATGCACAGCTGGTGATGCTCTGTTTCTAAGAAGCTGCGATGCAGAGTCCACTGTTGTCGTTGAGACTGCTGTTGACAAAATATGTGAGGATCTGGACTGTAGATGTGCTGAACCATTGGCGATGAGTCCGTTCTGAGGACTGCAGGGGTCATGTGGGTTTTTGCGATGGGTCCAATCTATGCAGTAGCGGCGATGCATCAATTCTGTGTGAGGATGCAACACTCAACTGAAGAGATGCATAGGTTCTGATTGAGGATGCGCTGCTCAGTAGAGAAGATGCATTGGTTCCACTGGCAAGCACCTTAGGCCCATTTCCAAAGGTCCAGGACTGTGGTGGCACACTTGGCAGAGTCCAGGTGCAAGGTTGTTGGAAGCCTGTTATGTCCCTGAGGCGTAGGATCAGGAGTCCAGCCAACTAGACCTTGGAGTTACTCTGAGTTCTGGGTTCAAGAGATGCAGGTCCAGTCCTTCTCACCCAGGCAAGAGGGCAGCAGGTCAGTACAGCAAAGCAGGAGTCCAGCAGAGTGGCAGTCCTTCAGCAGCACAGCAGCCCTTCCTCCTGGCAGAGTATCCACAGGTCCAGAAGTTTATTGAAGTGGGGGTTTCTGAGGTCCTTCTTTTATACACAGTTGTGCCTTTGAAGTGGGGAGAAGCTTCTAGAGGTATGCCTTTGAACTGCACAGATGCCCTGCCTTCCCTTCCCTGGCTCCAGACCAATTGCAGGGCGTATGCAGCCCTTTGTGTGGCGACAGGACACAGCCTATTCAGGTATAATAAGCTCCCATTGTGTGTGGATGTCTACGAGGAATACACAAAGCCCAACTGGCAACTATCAATCAACCAGGATTCTTGTAAAGTGTGACTACTCACCTGTTAGGGTCTCAAGGTGCTGGGGGGGGGGAGGCAAATCTGCGGTTCAGTCAAAGAGCCAGGTCTTGAGGTCCTTTCTGAATTGAGGCAGAGACTGGGATTGCCTGAGATGTAGAGGCAGGGAGTTCCAGGTCTTTGCAGCGACGTAGGACAAGGATCTTCCTCCAGCTGTGGTCTTGTGGATCCGTGGGATGGAGGACAGGTGTAGTATGGATCGTGGGGCCATTGTTGACATCTGCTAAGTTAGCATGGGCTTCGCTGCCATGAGGCTGCTTTTGCGCACGACACTGCATGCATAGATTTCGCAAGACTCTGTTTGTGCCCTTTCACATGAGAACTGTCTGCTTTTCGCATTCTCTGCCGTGCTCTGACGTTTAGTCTGCACACGATGTACAAGGTCGATCAACAATGCCCCTTGTTATTCTGTTCTGGTCAGTCCCTCGAACCTAGACATAACATGACACACAGCTGCACTACTGAAAATCGTATGCTTTAATATTGCAAGCTAAACATGTTGTGCACGCACTTGGAGAGACACCTTTCCTGAGAGAAGAGCTGTGCTTGTCCTGAGATGTAAACTTTTCATCTAGGCCTTAAGGTATGGGGTCTGCTGACAAAGTCCAGAGGTCTTCTTTTTTATAATAAACTATTTCATACCACGGGGAGGGTGGTTAGGTATTGTAGCCCTTTTCCACTGTCTTTATAAAATGAAATCCCCGTTTGAATTCTATGGACTTGTGACAATGCTTACTATATTGTGTTTATGCATTTTGCTGCTAGTAATGGCACGTGTACTGTACCATAGAGCGCGTTAGTTAAAATAAACATTTTAAACTATACCGTGACTCTGATTACTCACATTGTGGACAGGTATGAGTGAGTGAGCGAAAGAGTTGTCTTGCTCCCGCGATTCTTGAGAGAGTCTGGAGTGTCGTGTTCTGGGTTGTCTAATCATTGGTAGCTTCCCTGTTAGTCGGAGAACGAATGAGACACTATAGCTAGTCGGTTTGGGATTTTGGGTACTAATGTGGTAGGTAGGTACATCCCTATTCACTGAGGTCCTGTTTTCCTGCGCTTAGTTCTGTATATGTGCAGAATCCCTGCAACACAGGGCAAATTGGACGGAGCAGAGATGTCTGGTGGGTGTGTGGAAGGAGAGGCGGCGGTTGAGTTATGCAGGTCCAGCATTGTGGAGGGCTTTGTAGGCATGTGTGAGGAGCTTGAAGGTAATTCTTTTGTTGATCAGGAGCCAGTGGAGATCTCTCAGGTGACGGGTGATGTGGCTGCGACGGGGGATGTTTAGGATGAGTCTGGTGGAGGTGTTCTGGATGTTCTGTAGTTTCTTTAGGAGCTGTAGTCCAGTCTGCTGCTGACGAGTGCATGGGTGGCTGTTTTCCTGGACTCAGTAGGGATCCACTTGAAAATCTTCCAAAGTAGACGGAGCGTGTGGAAGCAGGTGGACGAGATGATGTTTATTTGGCGGTTCATAGAGAGCGAGGAGTCCAGGATGATGCCGAGATTACATGGGTGGTCTGTGGATGTGGGGGGTTTCCGAGCACTGCGGGCCACCAGGAGTTGTTCCAAGCGGAAAGGGGTGGAGTGCAGCATGAGGACTTTGGTCTTGTCTGAGCTGAGCTTGAGGCAGCTGTTCTTGATCCAGGTGGCGACAGCCTTCATCCCCTTGTGGAAGTTCCTCTTGGTGGCTGTGGGTTCGTCCGTGAGGGAGAGAATCAGCTGGTTGTCATCGGCATAGGAGACAATGCTGAGTCCGTGGCTTCTGGCTGCAAGCGGGGCCATGTAGATGTTGAAGAGGGTGGGGCTCAGGGAAAATCCCAGGGGCACTCCGCAGCTGATCTCTGTGGGTTCTAAGTAGAACAGCCAAAGTCTGACTCTGTGTTCGGCCGGTGAGGAAGGAGTGGATGCATTCTAGGGCTTTGTCGTTGATGCCTGCATTGTGGAGTCTTGCGCAGAAGGTGTGATGGGAGACCATTTTGAAGGCTGCCGAGAGGTCCAGTAGGATGAGGGCCGCAGTTTAGCCTTGGTCAAGGAGGGTGCGGATGTCATCTGTAGCATCAAGGAGTGCGGTCTCGGTGCTGTGGTTGCTTCTGAAGCCCAACTGGGAAAGGTCCAGGACTACACCTAGTCATGTAACTTGAGACAGGCTGCAGGCATCAGATGACTAAGGCAAGTAAAGGAAACTTTGTAAAAGTGGCATTTTACAAAAGGCAATTTAAAATGTGATTCCAGATTTTAAACTGTGATTCCAGAGACACCATACTTGAAGAAGTCATCTCATCCAAGGTGGAAATACACTTATAAAATGTAATAAGGCAACCGCAATGTTATCCTATAGGAGAGATAGGCCTTGCAGGAATTTTTCACTACCAGGACATGTAAAATTTAAAAGTATATGTCCAATTTTTTAAATACACTGCACTCTGCCCTTGGGGCTGGCTAGGGTCTATCCTAAGGGAGATGTATACATATTTAAAGGGAAGGGTTGGGCCTGGCAAAAAGTTTATTTTTCAAGGTCGAAATTGCAGTGTAAACTACACACACAGGTTCTGCAGTGGCAGCCTGAGATATGTTTAAAGGGCTACGTAAGTGGGTGGCACAATCAGTGCTGCAGGCCTACTAGTGGTATTTAATTTACATGCCCATGGCGCATATTGCGTACTTTACTAGGGTCTTATAAGTAAATTAAATATGCCTATTGGGTATGAGCCAATGTTACCATGTTTTAGGGAAAGAGCACAAGCAATTTAGCAATGGTTAGGAGTGGTAAAGTGTGCAGAGTCCAGAGGCCAGCAAAAACAGGAGGTCTGAAGGAAAAAGGTTAGGGGAAAACCATGCCATGGATACCAGGTTTACTGGTAATCAATTGTTGAGGTCAGTTATAGTAGCCCAGCACTTTGTACATAATAAGTCTGATGAGCAAGTTGGGATCTAATCAAAAACAGAAATAAACTGGGCAGATATTACATGAGGAAACCCTGAACTTTAGGTCATATAAGAGAAAATCATCAACAATAAACACGTGTATTGGAGAATTTATGAAGCGTAAAACTATTTATAACAAAAGAGTTAGCAGAATTGGTTGTATTGCTTCCAACTGAAGTAGCAATTGCAATAATTGCCATTTATTGTCTACAACTTTTTAAATTTTACTCCAATCTATTGCAAAAAACTCTACTAAATATATACAACGACTTGGAGTGCCTCTTCAATTTGTTTCTGTACCTGTTGCTTACCTGTCTTGTTTAAATGTAAAAATAGAGCATGGGCAAAAGAGTAGCTTTGCTAGATGGACCCTCATTGACAGCTATTTGATATGTGGCTGTTTTACTTCCATCTGCATCCTTGACAACAAGGTGATGCAGCGAAAGTGTGGAGTTTATTACATCAAAAAGTTTAGCAGTCCATTTGTGGTTGGCACACACATTTTGCCTCCACAATATGGAGTAATGCCTGTGAGAAAATGACTCTTCTTGCATGGTTCCCCCCATTTGTTGCTGACGTTTATTGCTGGTTTTTAGACCCTGCAAACTGGGGAGCTGCTGTCCAGTGCCCAGTAAATGTACTCTGAACCCTAAAGCATGTAGAAATTGGTTAAACCATGCCTTGCATTCAACTCCACGTCCCGCACGCAGAAGCCGCGCTTTGCTCAGCCCTTCAGCCATGCTCATCTTCTTGGGTTGGTGGTGCATATGGTAACAGAGAATTACTTTACATTAAAAAAAACTAGAAATGCACTGAACAAAACAAAGGTTAAAAGGATGTTATAGTTAGGTGAAAATGACAGGTAAAACATACCATTTTATACTAACTAAAACATTGAAATTCACCAGTTATTGTTATCTTAAGTAACTGTAACTCATTCCCTAAAGTAACTATAACTCATGCTCCAGCCATGCACAGTGCTGTTATCAGTGATGTCATTTCAGATGTTATCAGTGTGTTATGAATGATGTCATAGAAAATGTCATGATTGTTGTAATATGTGAGGTCATAAGCAGTTAAATGTAATAATTTAGCACAATTTATCAGTAATAATAAATTACAAATAATGTAATATACATAAAATATATAGTTTAAACTTTAGAATTTAATTTAATGTATTCATGATATTTTAAGTAGCTAATATGGTGGGAACAAATTGAAACTGAACACTGGAAAATAACAATATAGCAAAACCATAAGGTACAGATTAGGACACACATTGTCACCCCGTGCCTAAGAAAATGAATGTGTCCGTCTGGTGCTCATGTAAAGCTCTCTGATACCTTCGGGTCAAGTTCGCCCTATATAAAACTCCGCAAAAAATATATATATTGACAATTTTGGCTTCTGTTGACATAAGTGTCACCACGATGCTCTATCCCGGGGTGCGTGGCAATGTGTATCCTAGTCTGTACCTTATGATTTTGCTGTATTGTTATCTTCCAGTGTTCAGTAGCTGGTTTGCTCTCACCATATCAAGTTTCTGTTAACATGTTGCATTGCCCACTGGGGCCTGAGCCTTTGTTGACTATTTTATGCATGGTTGGAGGGGGCTCTGTGGCTCGGGGGCTGGGCACTTGCTTGATATTCACAACTACAGATATCACTAGCACTCATGATTGTTCATTTTGTGTATGGTATGAACCAGATATAAGCAAGATGTATCACTTTACGAATTCAGGCTATAGCCCTGCTTGAGCAACTCTTAGCCATGATGTACATTGGGTAATTGCGTACATACATGGGTGGAGGAAGTTCCATGACATTGTCAACTATAAATAATATTAAATCATCATTCAATTTGGAATTTTGATAATGATATGGCCCAGTTGTACATATGATGCAGCAATGTTTGTGAGGTTTGGATTCAGTAGTGCCCTCGACTCCATGATCTGGGGACCCGGCATTTGCTCTGCCCTGTATGGACAGCAAGATGCAAGGATGCATTAATCTTTGGCCTTGAGAGATGATCAATCTCAATGTAATCAATTATTTTCTCATTTCTGTTATGTCAATGTGGCCAATTAATTTCGATCTCTATTGTGTGCATGGGATTGGATCTCTTATGTATAACAGTGTCAAAATACTGGCTTAGCCACCATTATCATCAACTTTATTTCGGTTTTTAAACATAAAGGTACAGTATAAAACAGGAAAAACACATAAAATACAAGCTAAAACACAGTTCAATAAAGTGCATGCACTACATTTTTGGATCATAAGTCACTAATTAAGGACTGCTGCATTTTAGTAAACCTCCAATCTATCTCTAATTACAGGAGACAAGGTGCTCGGTAACAATCTACAGGAGGACCCAAAACTGGTCCTCCAGGCAGCTAGTATGAAGCCAAGCTATCAATGTGGTACCTCTCCTATTTCTCCTAGTTGGTTGCAATTTAAAAGTAACAGTTGTATAAAAAACAGCTAAAACTTAGCTACAATTAAAATGTGTGGCCTTCTGGTCTACAGTCACACCAATACATTTTGCTAGTGCTTAATTTTAAAAAAATTAAGTGCCTGTGTCCTCATCAGAAGGCCACTGCAGTCTACACCACCCATTGACCCTGCTAGTGATACCAGTGACAGTACCAAACCAGCTACTAACCATCACACTCCTACAAGTGTGACAATTCAGACTATTTCAGGTCCCTAAAGTTAAAATCATAGCTTTGGGGGCAGGTATTAGTTATTTTTAACATATATTGAGTTAGTAAACAACTGTTGTTGTGCTCACTCTAAATCAGACAAACAGCCCACCATGTGGCCGACTGTCATAAGTGCCAGTGCTGCCAATTAAGTACTGGTGCCGAGCACCGGAAACCACCGGCTCAAATTAGGCACTGCATTTCACTCTGATTAAATAATTTGAGACCGAGTACACAATGCTGCTCCTATTGTCTGTTTTACAAATTCTTAATGCATGATGTCTGCCTGCAAGCCCAAATAGCCAAGAGGAACAATCCACAAGCTTGTTGTTTTGTATAAGCGCTGGAGAAAAATAATGCATGTTTAACATTTTCCACAGTCTTGCAACCCATAGGGCATGAGGTAGAAACAGATTGATTTTTGGACCATGTACCAGTAAAAGAGTACAATGGCAAAACCCCAAGCCTAATTTTAATGAAAAGAGCTCGTGCCATCGGGTTGTTGACGTAATCTAGGAATTCCTCAAATTCAGGGGGGCATTTGAATGACAAATAAGTTAATTCACCTCAGATTCTTCTTAGAAAGCTTTGCGGTAATCCGTAAAGAGGGGGGCCGAGAAAAAGGGGGTCCCAAAACACATTTATCGCATTCAGTTTTTCATAGGAAAATTTGATAGAGCTACAGCCAAAACTGCTGAACGAAATTACACTAATGTTGGTGGAAAGCAAAATCTTGGCTGAGAAAGCTTGCTTTTTGTGATTTGGTGTAATTTCGTTCAGTAGTTTGAGAAAATAAGGTTAAAAAATATATAGATATTTCACAACGCAGAGGATCCACAGAGAGGAGCAATCTAGTGATTGGATCGAGACAATACCCTGTGGCCTGCTGCTGTTGGAAAGTGGATTATTAGTAGTGGTAAATATGCATCTACTACTGGCAATATGGCCACTAACACGGTCTTAGGTCTAACATAGGTCTCAGAAAATGATTCCCATCTCAACACTTGGTAGCTTGCCTGCCAGTAGGCAGGCTTAACTTCAGAGACAGGTATGTAAAGTATTTAAAAATTGCAATTTAGTAAATAATTAAGACACAACACACAATAAAAATTCAACACCAATTTATAGAAATAGAAATATTTTTATGTATAAAATGAAACAATCCAATGTAGGGAACCAGAGATATGAATTTTTAAAGATTTAGCACTATATAGCACATAGAAACCAATAGCGCCCATTGGGACATCTGGTCACGCTAGACCAGGACAAAGTCAAAGTTTCAGGCCACCCACAATGGAGCCATGCGCGGCCACCCCTCGCGGTTGCCCCTAGTCACAGTTTTTACCTTCTGACTTAGAAACTTTCCTTGAGATTTTTCTTCGGGGGTCCCCCAATGCTCTTCACCAGGCCGGGGACGATGAGGATTTGATGGCTTGCCTTTCGATGAGCCCCCGGTCAAACTATGGAGGTCAGACCTCCGAAGCTTTCCAGCGGGACGAGCCAGCGATCCAGGCCGGTGGGCAGTTGAAGGTCGGCGGCTTGACTCTTACAGTTGGGCCGGTCCCAACTTCTACCTTCAGGCTTAGGGCCTGATTTTGATGTCGTACAGACCTGAGTCCGTCTGACATCGATTCAGTACTGGGACTGACCGACCTGCAGAGAGTCCACTCTTTAGTTTTCTTGAAGCAAGTTAAGTCCACAGGGCTGTAGTTCCAGATTGTGAAGCAGGCGCAGTCAGTCAGAGTACAGGGCCTGGTTGGTGCAATTCAAACTTCCAGCATGGACCCTTCTTCTTCCTTAAGTTTCAAGCAGCAGATCTGAGAGGCACTGACCCGCTCAGATACTTATTCAGTGTTATCTGGGGTCACACAGGAGAGCACTCCTGTACAATGAGGTGCAGGGCAACACCCCAGAGCATAACCATTTCCTCCAAAGTGTGGCACAATTGTCTCCCAGATAGCACTATTTCTCCAAAATTCAATATGGCTGAAGTCTCTTCAGAGAAGCAAGAGCTGGCTAAACCAACGTCCAGGATGGCTCATCGCCATACCTTCCCTCCCCCTGGCATCTACACATTCCTTCCTTAAGCCTGCCATCTGGATGTGTTTAGAGGGCAGGGGTGTAAATGAAACTGGTTTCTTCTGCCTGTCCCCTCCTTCTTTTGAAGATCATGGTTTACTGCCCCTCCCCCTCGTCTGGCATTTCTATGCAGCAGAACCCTCTCCTTCCAGAATGGTTCTTAACCCCAGGTGCCCCTCATCACTTCATCAGAGTAGCCTGGCTAATTCACTTACCTCTGACCAATCTGGACAGTTGACTGGAAGGCTGAATTTTGGCTTACAGAGAAGAAAGTCTTATAACTTCTTGTCTGTACATTTTAGGATAAATTCAACAACAGCACATTGTTGGGTTTATAAATACCATTCTACTAAGTCCTTAAATGATATTTTATGTATTTCCTGGCGGGAGAAAATTAACTGGACATCTTCTCCAACACCAGGGCTTATAAACCATTATTTATAAGGACCATGCCTATATCTACAGGACCCCACGCCCATAGGACACCTAGGGGAGACTTTAGGGGTTCTGAATATGTAAACATATTGCAGATCCTCACTCCACAGTGCTCCTAGCACAAAAGCCGATTTGGGGAAGCACTTTACTACAATGTGGGAAGTGAAATGTCCTCCTGGGGGTACCTAATATGCCAACATATTGTAGTTTAACAATGTTTAATTGCCCAAAACACCAAAGTCAAATTCGGGCACTATTTACATATTAAAAGCAGTCCTGCAACACAGGGCTTTTAAACTGACCTTAGGCTTCAGTAGTGCACACAGGCAAGTGCAGAAAGGGCTGCTGGCCTCTAAACTGCCAGGCCCTATTATATACTAGCGACTTAAAGCTAGTTTTAACCCCCCTGCCCTTTTATGTACTAGGGCCTTATAGGGAAGGTCTTGCCAATCATAGGGGTACCCTAACCCCTAGTGTATGTGGGTGTTTTCACTCTATTGTAATTGTGTTTTCAGCATAGTACTGGCTCTGGGCCTGGTTAGGCAGAGCCCAAGGACAGTCAGAGTCAGTTACCACCAGTATCAGTCAGCAAAAAAAGAAAATGGGAGTGCCGAGGGCACAGCATGACTTTGCAACAGCTGCCCACGACAACCATAATGACACTGACCTGAATGGAAATTGGCAAAGTGTCCCACTTAAGGACTATGTCACTGGAGCAAATAGTCTGAAAATTCAATCTCCTGTTCTACTGTACACAAATGATATAATATCAACACTACCCACTCAATGGTATGTTCTAAGATTGAAGCAGGAGACTCTACCTGCATATGACTTACACATCATCAGTTAGTTAGACAGTGAGGGGCATATTTATCATTGAGTTGCGTCACCCTTGCACCACGCAAGGGGGCACAAGGGCAACACAAGCACTAAGTCAGATTTATCAAGCTATGCAAGGCCACTTTGTGTGGCCCTGAGTGGCTTGATAAATCTAGGGTAACGCAACATAGCTCAAATATCTCTGTTGTGTTATTCTGCACCAGGGAGGTGTTCCATGGGGGGAGTGTGGGTGTTCCCGCGCATCCCCCCATGGAATGTGGCGCATTCCCAGATTTACCAATATTGGCAGACCTGGAAATGCTCTAAAATACCGCGCCTCCACAGGTGAAGCGTAACAAGAAGAAATATCTTTATTTCTCCTCCTTATTTCCTCTTTCTATGTGTGCTGCATTCTGAGGATTGTTTTTGTGCAGGAAGGTGTCCCTTCCTGCACAATAACAATCTTGCTTATAATGTAGGAACCCTTGCACCATGGTGCAAGCGTGCCTGCGTTGACACAAGGCAGCACAAGGAAAAGACAGGAATGTGCCGTAAAATGTTAAATATGGCACATTCCTGCCCTTTCCTTTCACGCAGTGCAGCAAGGTCGCTGGCTAAGTTGAATTGTATGAATTCTTGATAAATCTGCCCCTTAGCTGGGCAACATTTTGTGTATTGCCACAGCTATCCAACACGGAACATCACATATTAACAACATCTTTGGCCACAACAATATGGAAGATGAGATTAGGATGCTTTGCAGAACTGACTGCATTAGCAGATATGTGCTATACCTTGACTAAAGTATGCTATGATATGGAGTTTGAAGATGAAGTGTGCATTAGCAATCTTAAACCTAAAAGGCATTCACAACAAATATTGAACTGTATAATTAGTCTAATATGTCTGTGTCTAAATACTCTAACATGTACATGCTTTTACGTTGTGAACAAAATAAGTGCTCTCTAAACCCACCAATGTCTTATGATGAGAGCAATGTAAAACAAGTTAATGTGCAACTGTGATTAGTGAATATCACTGTTTGCTAAGGCATTCATACAGCATGCATGTCCTAAACAAAAAGCCTTGCGTCAGCAATTATAATTTTTTGTGTCAGTAAAATAAATACATCAAAGAACATCAAAAAATACACTGGCTTGGATCTGCAGGCTTCACATCATCTGCTGACTAACAAAAGGGTACGTGAGTCCTACCATGACTAGCGAAAGGCAACAGAAATGGGAACGGGTAATCATGAACCAAATGCCACACCCTTAATGCACAAGGCAACCTAACAAAGGGAAACCATGAAAAACATGTTGTTATGTACTTTTTCATGAACTAATGGCATGATGTCAATCACTCAGACAAAACTGCCTGTAGCTAGACCTAAAAAGTAACCTAAGATTGGTCAGTATGACCTAATTACTTTAGTAATTTCTCTTATTGCCTCAATTAAAGTTGTGTACCTTTTTCAAGTATTCTTTTATTAGGTATGTATAAAAGGTCAATGATATTTAGATATTATTAAGCAGCAGCATGATGTATTTATTTGAATTGATGGAGTCCACTTAATTTCACTGAATAATCATTCTTTTTTGTGCCATTTTCCCTTTTGTGGTTAATTCAATCTTTATTTGCCTGGATTGTTTCTACAATTATTGGCATCAGTAGATTATAGATAGGGCTCCCGGTTTAATGGTATTTGTTTTTTTAACATTTACGTCTGTATTTATCCATATTTATTTTTGACCATTTTATCTGTATTTATCCATATTTATTTTTTACGCATAAATGAAGGTGTAAAACTGTACATTTCCATATTTATTTACCTGATAGAAGCGCACTCATACTTTGATGTCTGTCATGTTTTAGCTATTTAGGCTGCCAAATATGGCATAACAATATATCCACTGGTAAATACTAGCATTATACCACAAATGTATATTGACACATAACGTTATTTAAAGAAATTTCATCCTCTTTTTTAATTTCCCATGCTGTCCATCGCTCAGCTGTTCTGCAATAATTCATGAAAGACAGCACGGAGACCAGCACAATTTTTTGTATTTATCCACTTTTAAAAATAAATGCAGACAGAAAACGCATTGTTTTCTGTCTGTATTTATCTGTAAAAATCCGTAAAAATGGAAAAGAGGAGCCTTAATTATAGAGTGTCAGTGTGAGGTATTGCTTTGTTTGTAAATTTTGCCATCAGTATGCTAAACTAGCATATATTTTTCTCACCATTATGCACACAACATTGCATCGTAATTACAATATAGGATTGAATAAATGTATACCAGTAGCGGCTGTTACCGATCGGGAGAGGAGGGGTGGGGGAGAAGGGAGGTGCATGTCGGAAAGAAAACAAAAAAAACACTTACCTGGGCCGGCCGGCCGCCGCCCCTTCTCTGTCCTCTTTTTCCTGTCTCCGCCGGCTGCAGGAAGGAGCAGGAAGCACCCGGGTCCCTGGCTCCCTAGATCCAATCACAACGCTGCAATGCAGCGTTTTGATTGGTCTGAGCGCCGAACCACAGCGTTCAGACGGGAACTGGGGGGCTTTGCATGTTCCTCACCAGGCTGTGTAATGCAGCCTACTGGGGAAGATGCAAAGTGCGCAGGACTGTTTGGCCAGCCCAAGAGAGCCGGCCAAGCAGTCCTGCACACTTAAGGAGTGCAAACCACTTCCCTCCCTGCTCTGGCCAGCCCCACCCTGCCCCGAGAGCCACTCACTTCATTGGGAGAAAGAAAATGATAATAACGATATGTTATTATCATTTTCTTTTTCCTATTGAAGTCAGTGTGGCGACGCTGATATATACAAAGTACTTTTTGCCAGGAAATAGACAGTTATACATGCAAGCCAAAGTTCTTCAGCACACACATCTATACACCTAGAACACTATGAATATCTACCAAGACTGAACTCATTTTATGTTCACAAACATCTTTTACATTAAGCATTAAACAAACTTTCAACAAACTTCACACAGTAAAACACCAACAACCAGGCGCAGTCTGTTGATGGTATTTCCTGAATGAAATGTCTCCTAGCTTGAGAATAAGCTACAATGCAATAATAGTGTTGTAAACACTATAAAATACCAGCAAGCATTGTAAATATCAATAAGTCTTGTTTACATTTACATACATACAAGCGACACAGATTGGCATTGCCAATGATTGCTCATAGTAGTGGAGAGGTGTGGTGCAGCGGCCAGGGCCGCTGACTTCGGAGCACAGGGCTCAGGGTTCGATCCCCCGCTGCGGCAGCTCAGCTCAGCACCTTGTGACTCTGGGCAATAGCTCACTTAATTTCCACGATGGCCCCCAGTGCCTTGAGACCCGTAAGGGTGAGTAGTTCGCGCTTTACAAATACGGATTTTTTTTTTAATCAATGTTTGTCAAGATCGATGCTGTATCTTGTACATTTCTGCTCTAGTTTTTTCTGTTGACCAATAAGTTCAAACTGGTGTTGTTTAAATGTGGTGCTGTTTTCTTAGAAACAATGCTGCGGCCAGAGGAGAACAAATGAGCAATCTACGGATGGCAAAACCAAAAAACTCCTTGTAGGAAAATGCGCCTTTTTGACATGGTCACCCCCACTTTTTGCCTGGTGTTGAGTTAATTTTGACTGGAAGTGCAATGGGTCCCAGAGAAAGATCTCTTTCCGAAAACTGTGCAATTGTACCCCAATTGGCAATACCTTTAGTCCCTAGTAAATGGTACTCCGGGTACCTAGGGCCTGAGGTACTAAGGAGGGTCCCTAAGGGACGCGGCCCATATTGTGCCACCCTAAGGAACCCCTCACCGAAGTCATGCAGACTGTCATTGTAGACTGTGTGTCTTGGTGCAGACAAAAGTGAAGACACAACATGTAACACCTCCCTGTGTGCCATACCTATAGACACTGCATGCAGTACAGATAAGTCACCTCTACAGCAGGCCTTACAGCCCTAAGGCAGGTTGCACTATACTGCATGTGTGGCCATTACTGCATGAGAAGATATGCTCCTGTGCTGGCTAGTTCTATTACAGCCAGTACAAGTGCTCAGGGAAGCTATTTTAAAACATGTGCAGGACTCTGGTGAAAAAGAGTTCCCCAGCTACATGACTACATGATGGCTTCACTGATAACTGAGATATTTGGTATCAAACATCTCGTATTAATAAACCCACACTGATCCTCCACAATGGGCACTAATCAGCACTGCTGTTCCCTTGCTTTAAAAAACACATCCTTCCTGGATCTCAATGATGAACTTATTTTTGACCAGGGTGTCCTACACCACCCATAATACTGAAAATGGACTCCCACTGATAACTTGGCCAAATGCTTTAGATACTGTCTTTACAAACTAATGGACAGGCCCGCTAGGTTAATGCACCAGGCAGAATGTCCTAGGCCTACTCTGGGTGGCAAGGCTTGCTCCACCCCTGAGGTGAATCCTAATATGGTCTTGTTCCATCTCTCTCCTGGCCCTGATCCTAGAAAGGGCATTGACAGTACTTTTAAACTGCCAGGGACTTCGTTTGGATTTTGCTAGGTGACTACATATGCTAGAGAGAAGCATTTCCTCTCCCACCCTTATCAACCTTCCCCCCGCTAAGGGCAGTCAAACTGAGGGGACCCCGAACCACATCAAAGACTTGGCCCCTTTCTCTCTAGATCTAGAATTTTGAAACTGTTCCCTCAAAAGGAACTTCTCAATCAAGGGGAATATCTACGGAGTTGCTCCAAGTCTGTGGCAGACTAGTTTTCCTGCCACTTTTGCAACTTCTGCAACTATGATAGACAATCAAATCCTCTCAATTATTTTCTCTCTCTGAGGCACTTTGAAAGTGGACAGTGTCACCTCCTGACTCAACGGACAACCCCAAAGATTTGTAAGTTGTCACCTGGAACCAGAACATTGATTAGAGAATGTGTTCCTATCATTTTGAAACCCACTTCTGGGTTAGCTATTTCCTCCTTTCTGCCTAATTCCCCATGTTCTTCTCCAGCTTTGCCATTGACAAACTCTACTAGTCCTAGCAACAAACTTCTTGCAGCCCTGAGCCTGGTTTCCTCCCCCTCCTGACAGCAGCTTACGTTACTTGCTCCTGTCCACCCTGAACCTCCTAACACATACAGAAGGGAACCCTCCCCTCATCCCCAACAACCATCATTCGTTGCTAGCCTGGCTGACATCATGGATAATGGAGTAGGGACTGGTCTTTCAAGTGTGGCTTCCTATCTCCTGGTAAGCTTATGGGTCACCAGAACTAGGAAACCGTACCACTCACATTACACTTACTGGGTTCATTGGTGCTTAAATGGAAAGATGGATCCTATTCAGATCTCTCCTCTTGCCTTAGTCAATTTCCTTGGCTCTCTCTTCAAGAAAAACCTTTCTTACAGATCCATCAATATCTATCACTCAGTGCTTTCTACTGGGAACCCTCCTCTTAATTTGCTCCCCTTAGGCAAATGCCTCTTCTTTGCAGACTTGTGAGAGTGGTCTAGCCTTTCAACCCCCTCTTGTTCACACCAGTCTCAACCCAGACATATTCCTTAACCCATTGACTGCTGCCCCCCTATTGCTGAACCCTTTGAACATAACTTTTTCCAACATAAGGTATCCATGCCAAATTTGTGTCAGTTTCTCCAACATTGTGGGGATATTAAAGGTACCAGGGTTTGAGGAGTCTCCTAGAGAGGACCGAGAAAATAGACAAAGCACAGATAAATTGTGAATTTTGGGGGAAAATTGGAGAAAAGTGCTCTGTATAAAAGTGTCTGTTTTTTTCCTAAAAATGGCATCAACAAAAGTGCTAATGTCACCATTTTCCCAGCTTTCAGGAACATGCTGAATCAAAAAACCCAATTTTTTTACCACAGTTTTGGCATTTTTCAAAGAGGTAGCCCATTTTTCCTATTTTTTGTACTTTCAGCCTACTTTCAGTTGTATTTTAAAACAGTGTAAAAGCCCCATGGGTGATCCAGGAGAGCTATAGATTACTGAATAGTAGACACAATTTCAAATTCAGTAAGAGGTAATATATTTAGACCCTACATGGTTTTCCCAAAGAAACTAACTGTTGAAATAAAGAAATATTGAAAATGAATAGGAAAAAAAGCCATCTGTGACAATGTTTTCATCGGTAACTATTTGTCAAGGTGGGCGATATACAAAAGCAATATACCATTATACCCGCTAGACCCATCTGGCTGCAGGGATATATAGGGTTTGTAGATTTTCCAAGAACCCGAGGTACCCAGAATCAACAACTGTGCTGCACCGTACAATGGTTTTTCATTGTGTACCGAGCATAAACCAATTCATATGATAAAATATGTAAAGTGAAACATGGGCATCAAGAAAATCTATTTATTTCTGAAATGGGCACAAGATATGGAGTTTAACAGATCCAAAGAACTACCGGTCCATCTCCGTGCTCCCCTTCCCTGCAAAGGTTCTTGAGAAGGCAATTAACCAGCAACTTACCGAACAACTGAAATGCAACAACCTTCTAGACCCCTCTCAGTCCGGATTCCGAGCTAACCACATCACCGAGACAACCCTGATTGCAGCAACCGACGACATCAGGGTCCTCCTGGACTACGGTGAAATGGCAGCCCTCATCCTCCTGGACCTATCAGCCAACATTAACAACGCCTCCCAACACATCTAACACCATATCGGAATCCATGGAGGTGCCTTCGAATGGGTCGCCACTTACCTCACTGGAAGAACCCAGAGAATCAGCCTTCCACTGTTCCCCTCGGAACCCAAGAAGATCATCTGCGGCATTCCCCAAGGATCATACCTCAGCCCCACCCTATTCAACACATACATGACCCCCCTGGTCAGCATTGTCACATTGCACGTACTCAACATCATCTCTTAAACCGATGACACCTAGCTCATCATCTTGCTGTCAGAAGACCGATCCACCATCAGAGGTAACCTCCACTGACTTATGATGAACGTCGCTGACTGGATGAAGGACAACTGTCTCAAGCTCAAAACGGACAAGAGGGAAATCCTCCTCTTTGGGACTAACACCTCTCCATGGAAGTACACATGGTAGCCTGCTGAACTCAGCCCATCCCCTGCCCTGACAGACGATGCCCGCAACCGCGACATCATCCTGGAGAGCAAGCTTTTCATGAAGAAACAGGTAAACTCAGTCTCATCCGCCTGCTTCCATACCCTATGCATGCTCAGCAAGATCCTCAGGTGGCTTCCAGTCAACATCAGAAGGACCATCACACTAGGCCTCGTCACCAGCAGGCTGGACTAAATCCGGTATTTGTAAAGCATGAACTAAACACCCCCAAGTTGCAATGAGGATTTTTTGGGGGATTGAGGCAAAACGGATTGCACTTATCTAGCTGTGTGGTAACGTATCTAGCAGTTCATTAGGTGCTTGGGACCTGAGACTCAAAACCCCTAAGCCTCCTGGGATAAACAAAATCCCTCAATAACATAAAAAACACAATGGTCCAGCACACTAAGGGGTCGATTCCGATTCGGGCCGGAAAAGCACCGACCGACTCGGATCCGGAAAAATACCGACCGACACGTACCAGTGGCGCCCGACACGCCAAGTACGATGCAAGCCGCGATAAATCCGACCGACACGTCAGGAAACCAAGCCGACCGACCGAGCCGCTCGGAAAATAGCAATCCGGCCGGAAAAACACGCGAATCCAACCGACCGTCACGCACCCGGAACAAATCCGACCGAATCGTACCCGCCAACTCCAACCCGCAAAGTACGATGCAAGGCGCGAAAAACACGACCGAGTCGGACGGAGGACAAGCCGTACGACCGACACGCATACAAAACCGAGCCGAAGCAACACAATACACTGCGACCGACGCGTACGCAGCATACAAAACTGCACAAACACAGCGTGAACGAAACGGAAAACACCGTACGAGACCAATGCAGGGTCCGACTCGGTCACAAGAACGTTTCCAACATACACAAACAGCACAAAGGAAAAATCAACCAAAAAAAGGCCAAACAAGCAATTACCAAGCCAATAAATACTGGGGGGGTGGGGACAGAGAACAAAGACACACCCACAACTCCACCTATATAAAGGACACAAATCACTACCATGAGCCTTTGCAAATGCCATTCCACTGCCAGCACCCAAGAGAAAGCAACCACACACCCACAGCTCATCCCTCACACAAGCCACACACCAGCAGCACACCAACAAATACCTACCTCACATACACCCAGCACAACACACACCCACACACCCTCACCTGCACACCAACACACACATCACCCACCATCACCACCCATCACCATGCCCCCAAGAAGAATCACAAGTTCCTAGATTGTGAATTGGAAGTCCTGGTAGACGAGATCCTCAGGGTAGAGCCACAGCTGTTTGGCACATTGGTCCAACAGACCCCCATGTCGCAGAAAACCAAGATGTGGGAGAGGATCATCAACAGGGTGAACGCACAATCACCATGTCGGCGCACAAAGAGCGACATCCAGAACAGGTGGTATGACGTGCGCAGGAGGGTACGGAAACTGCTGAAGCAAGATTACATCAACAGCCAACACACCGGCAGTGGCCCTCCTGCCAAGCCAATATACCTCAGGCCCTGGGAGGAGAAGGTGCGGGCCATCCTACCGCCAGTGAGCATATATGGACTAGAGGACATCCCAGAGCCTGGTGAGTACACAACAAATGTACACAATATACTGCCACAAAACACACACACATCACTGTCAAGGGGAGAGTCAAACCATGCACTCATAGCAATTACACAGCAACTAGAACAGAATCATCCCAAAATGTGTATGTCAGTCAGATAAACCCAACACATGCCATCAAAAAGTCACATCCAACTGTGCCAACACATGTACAAACACAACCATAACTACAGCTAGGCAGTGGCACAACTAGAACTAACACACACATCCACACATGTAGCCACCACAACAACACCAACACACAGTGAAGACCACTCAAAGGAAGGAATTCTGTGTATGCTGGCCAAGTCAGTGTAGCCAATAGCATCATGGGAGTCGCAGTCACACATATTGCCCCCCCCCACAACTGTCCCATCAGAATATGTGACGTTACAACGCGATCAAAATGATCGCGGTACGTTACATCGCAGTTTTTAGAACGCAAGTCGTTACAACGACTTGCGCTGGAGGGCGTTGGACTTAGGAATAGTATGATTTACTATTCCAACACCAGTCTACGTACAGTAGGGAAGGTGTTGGAATAGTAAATCATACTATTCCTTAGGTTAGACGCCATCCAGCGCAAGTCGTTGTAACGACTTGCGTTGTAATACCCACGATGTAAAGGCATTGCGATGCAATGCCCGCGTGGTAATGGATGTCTCCCGTCCCATCAACACCACCATGAACCATGCGCACATCACAGGGAGTGGAGAAGGACTCACAAGATGGCTGACACTGGCTACTGCTGTGAGGAGCACAAGGCCCTGCTGCCAACTGTGCACCAACAAACAGCAGGACACCACTGACTGACATCCTGAGAGACAACTTACACTCCCTGCAATGCAAGCACGTTCCATGGTGGGCTATCTGGCTGGCTGGGTGGGAAGGGGGACTTGCAGCACTGACTATAGTCACCAGCACCTCCCCTCACACCCCCCCCCAACACAAACTCCACAGTACCCACCTGGTAGAATGCAATGCCCTCCATCCTAACACAAGATCCCACAAAGCACCACCACCCTGGGTTATGTTGTGTGAAGCACAGGGACACTCTTGGGACTCTTAGCCAAACAACTGCCAGGACAACACTCCCAGCCATCCTGTCAGCACAGCCAGCCCACCCCACAGGGAAGCAGAGTCAAAAGGAAGGAAGCATGGGCATGCTGGGAAGGGGGGTGGAGGCAATAGCATGATGGGAGTCGTAGTCACAGACATAGCTCACCCCCACAACTGTCCCATCAACACCACCCTGAACCATGCTCACATCACAGGGAGTGGAGAAGGACTCACAAGATGGCTGACACTGGCTACTGCTGTGGGGAGCACAAGGCCCTGCTGCCAACTGTGCACCAACAAACAGCAGGACACCACTGACTGACATCCTGAGAGACAACTTACACTCCCTGCAATGCAAGCACGTTCCATGGTGGGATATCTGGCTGGCTGGCTGGGTGGGAAGGGGGACTTGCAGCACTGACTATAGTCACCAGCACCTCCCCTCACACCCCCCAACACAAACTCCACAGTACCCACCTGGTAGAATGCAATGCCCTCCATCCTAACACAAGATCCCACAAAGCACCACCACCCTGGCTTATGTTGTGTGAAGCACAGGGACACTCTTGGGACTCTTAGCCAAACAACTGCCAGGACAACACTCCCAGCCATCCTGTCAGCACAGCCAGCCCACCCCACAGGGAAGCAGAGTCAAAGGAAGGAAGCATGGGCATGCTGGGAAGGGGGGTGGAGGCAATAGCATGATGGGAGTCGTAGTCACAGACATAGCTCACCCCCACAACTGTCCCATCAACACCACCCTGAACCATGCTCACATCACAGGGAGTGGAGAAGGACTCACAAGATGGCTGACACTGGCTACTGCTGTGGGGAGCACAAGGCCCTGCTGCCAACTGTGCACCAACAAACAGCAGGACACCACTGACTGACATCCTGAGAGACAACTTACACTCCCTGCAATGCAAGCACGTTCCATGGTGGGATATCTGGCTGGCTGGCTGGGTGGGAAGGGGGACTTGCAGCACTGACCATAGTCACCAGCACCTCCCCTCACACCCCCCCCAACACAAACTCCACAGTACCCACCTGGTAGAATGCAATGCCCTCCATCCTAACACAAGATCCCACAAAGCACCACCACCCTGGCTTATGTTGTGTGAAGCACAGGGACACTCTTGGGACTCTTAGCCAAACAACTGCCAGGACAACACTCCCAGCCATCCTGTCAGCACAGCCAGCCCACCCCACAGGGAAGCAGAGTCAAAAGGAAGGAAGCATGGGCATGCTGGGAAGGGGGTGGAGGCAATAGCATGATGGGAGTCGTAGTCACAGACATAGCTCACCCCCACAACTGTCCCATCAACACCACCCTGAACCATGCTCACATCACAGGGAGTGGAGAAGGACTCACAAGATGGCTGACACTGGCTACTGCTGTGGGGAGCACAAGGCCCTGCTGCCAACTGTGCACCAACAAACAGCAGGACACCACTGACTGACATCCTGAGAGACAACTTACACTCCCTGCAATGCAAGCACGTTCCATGGTGGGATATCTGGCTGGCTGGCTGGGTGGGAAGGGGGACTTGCAGCACTGACCATAGTCACCAGCACCTCCCCTCACACCCCCCCAACACAAACTCCACAGTACCCACCTGGTAGAATGCAATGCCCTCCATCCTAACACAAGATCCCACAAAGCACCACCACCCTGGCTTATGTTGTGTGAAGCACAGGGACACTCTTGGGACTCTTAGCCAAACAACTGCCAGGACAACACTCCCAGCCATCCTGTCAGCACAGCCAGCCCACCCCACAGGGAAGCAGAGTCAAAAGGAAGGAAGCATGGGCATGCTGGGAAGGGGGTGGAGGCAATAGCATGATGGGAGTCGTAGTCACAGACATAGCTCACCCCCACAACTGTCCCATCAACACCACCCTGAACCATGCTCACATCACAGGGAGTGGAGAAGGACTCACAAGATGGCTGACACTGGCTACTGCTGTGGGGAGCACAAGGCCCTGCTGCCAACTGTGCACCAACAAACAGCAGGACACCACTGACTGACATCCTGAGAGACAACTTACACTCCCTGCAATGCAAGCACGTTCCATGGTGGGATATCTGGCTGGCTGGCTGGGTGGGAAGGGGGACTTGCAGCACTGACTATAGTCACCAGCACCTCCCCTCACACCCCCCCAACACAAACTCCACAGTACCCACCTGGTAGAATGCAATGCCCTCCATCCTAACACAAGATCCCACAAAGCACCACCACCCTGGCTTATGTTGTGTGAAGCACAGGGACACTCTTGGGACTCTTACCCATACAACTGCCAGGACAACACTCCCAGCCATCCTGTCAGCACAGCCAGCCCACCCCACAGGGAAGCAGAGTCAAAAGGAAGGAAGCATGGGCATGCTGGGAAGGGGGGTGGAGGCAATAGCATGATGGGAGTCGTAGTCACAGACATAGCTCACCCCCACAACTGTCCCATCAACACCACCCTGAACCATGCTCACATCACAGGGAGTGGAGAAGGACTCACAAGATGGCTGACACTGGCTACTGCTGTGGGGAGCACAAGGCCCTGCTGCCAACTGTGCACCAACAAACAGCAGGACACCACTGACTGACATCCTGAGAGACAACTTACACTCCCTGCAATGCAAGCACGTTCCATGGTGGGATAACTGACTGGGTGGGTGGGTGGGTGGGAAGGAGGTCTGGCTGTCAACCAAACACAATCAATGCAGACCATGTTCACACCCCAGAGAATACATAGAAATGCCCAAATAATGCAGGACAATGTGCCACACCAATATCAACCCCTGACTGTGACGACTTAGGACAATACAATGTACAGGCCCGCACCCCGAGGCACAGTCACAACTGTCAGGTGTGTCAACCACTGATGCCTGCAGAAACATGACATACATTGTTTGTGTCTCCCAAAAACAGGTGATGATAGGGACACAGCAGCAGACGCTGAGGAGTCCCAGTCCCAGGCTCAAGAGGATGCCGAGCTCACTGGCGTCGTACAGCCTCTGTCCTCCTCGGACGATGAACAACCTGGCACATCCGGTGCAAGTCAACATGCTGCACCAGCAGGACCACCAGCTGCAGCACCAGCAGGTCCACCAGCTGCACCCCCTGCACCCACCCCTCCAACGACTGTCACCACGAATACCATCCCTGCCGACATGGACAGAATAAGGAACAACACCAGCGCAGTGACCCTGGACCAACCTGGGGCCATGGACACCACCACCACCACCAACCCCCAAGGTGGACCAGGGTTATCTGTGCGTGCAACTGCACACACTGCACATGTCAGCAGGGGTGGTGGGAGGGGTGGGAGACAGAGGTCGCTGCTTGCAGACGTTGCTGGTGTGCATGAAGACCCACAACTGGTACGCATAGCTGATGCGTACCAGTCCAGCACCCGGAGAGCTCAGCCAGGTAGTGGGGCTCCTCAGAGACATCAAACAGCAGCAGGCTGCCCATCATGCCCGCTTGGACTCCCACATGTCCCAAGTGGAGTCACACATGTCACGTGTGGACTCCCACATGTCACGTGTGGACTCCCACATGACCCGCGTGGAGTCCAAGTGGGATGTACTACATGAGATGACGGCGGTGCACAGGGACATTTTACAATGCCTCCGCCAGATGACCAGCAACCAGTCCACACCTCCCTGTGTGCCAACAACATCTGGTACCGAACAAACTGCAACTGCCACAGGGAGGGAGGAGGACTCTGGCGGAGAGTCCCCTGCACCGCAGCAGCCTGCACTTGAGGGCCCCCCAAGAAGAGGGGTCGTCCGAGGAGGGGAAAGTGAGAGGCTGATGGCCAAGCACTGTAGCAATACATG